>VWYI01020460.1:10518-21337 GCA_013399455.1 Anthoscopus minutus
AAAAAGACAAGCCTTCCCTTCTTCCCTTTTTGGAGCGACAGCTCTGAGCCTTGGTCAGGGGAGCCCATGAATTGGACTTGCAAAGGGCCCGGGAGGGGTCCCTATAAATCTTCCCCACACAGAGGTGGCTGTCTGTCTACTTCTGGGCTGCTGCTCATTGTGACTAAAGTTTAACTGCTTTACTTTCATTCGGGGGGAGGCAGGGAGGCAAGTCGCATAAACCTGAGGTTTATGGATATTGCCTTATTTCCTTGTCATTTTCAAAAGACATTTGTTTGCTTCTTTATTGTTCCCTTAGAAAAGTAACAGTCATAATTTTTTTCTACTTATTTTATTGCCTAATTTTCCTTATTTCTCTGTCTTTATCTTGCTACCTATGGAATGGAAACTACATTTTGTAATCTGACATTTGTGAGAATGTGAACAGTCACTTCCTTTGGCTGCTTCTCCTAGAAAGACTAAAACAACAAGCACAAAAATAACAAAAAATAAGTATAGAAGTGATAATGAATAAATCCTGTGTGGCTGTGTGTATAATTACATACATGCTTGCACACAGACACACAGACACAGAAACAGACACATACTTGGTATCTTGGAGAAATGCCAGCTGTAATTGCCACAAACTAAACATGGCTTTGTTTTCTCACTGATGCTTTTACCCATCATATTCTGCCTTTCTGCTCGTGTATAATTTCTCAATCCCATTTCATGGGTCACAGAGCAAAATACCAAGTTATTTAATAGCAGTACATACATGCTTTTTGGATATAGTTCAAGTACGACGTCACCAAAATTACAATAATATAGAGTATTAGTAAACATCATCAATTGCATGTGAATTCTTAATCATTGTAAGAATGCATCAGTCAGCTGAAAAATGTAATTTTTATTGCCACAAATTATTCACCCATGTAATTTGAATCTGAGGGCATAACAATTACTGTTTCTGAAAATTATAATCAGGATAATGGAATAGTTTTTTCAGCTTTCATGCACAGCAAATTATTCATGGTCTTTCTGTATTTATTTTAAGGAGAAAGTTGTGTTAAGACTAAATCCAAGCCTAAGTATTGTGTTATGAAGGTGAAGCAAAGATATTTTGAAATAAAAATCTCACACTATCCATTTGCAAATCATATTACAGGTAGACAGTGAATTGCTTCATTTAGAGTTCCTATAAATTTTAATCAGTTTTCAAAATCATTTGAATGGGAAAAATTAGATTTGCAAAATAAAGACAGAGCTGACTGTGCTAGGGATGTGCGTATTTCATTTTATGAGAAAGAAGAGGAGAGAAGAGTGTTTCTCCATTCTTAGACACTTGTTTGTTTGCAGTATTGTTTGTGAGCAAAGCATGTAAAGTTGGGCAGCTTGTTTTCTCCCTGCATGTGTGTCCATGGGTGGGTGAGGGGAGTTTGAGAATTCCTAATCCTGCAGCTCTCAGGACCTGGAGAGTTGTACCCCATCTGGGGTAACTGGATTAAAAATCTTTTCTCATTTCAAAGGTTTGATCTCAACAAGGGTTTGATGTGATGAAATCAAAGTGGCAGCTTGGATTTGAAAACTATTTGGATTTGAGCTTCCTGAAGTCTAGATCTGAGAGAACGCTGCAGTGGATATGAATGTGTGGTAACTGCACTAATGCCTGTATAAAGAAGAAAGTTATGTGTGAGGGAATAAAAAAATATCCCATTTCTAAAATTGTACCTACTCCAGTGAGAATAACCTTTTAGTAAAAGAACTTTTTTCAACTAATGATAAGTGGCTCTTGTAGTATCTGGTTTTAACACATCCCGTTATTGATGATAATAGAAGATTTTGTCTTAACAGAAGCTAAATAACAACAGCTACAAAAATAATGTATTATGTGATAATTACTACTATTATTTTGTTGTCCTCGATACTTCCCAATTGTTAAAGGGCCTCAAAGCCATGAGAGAAGGGAGGGAAGAGCAGGTTCCACATGATTTTGAGCAAATCACCTTCTCTCTTTCCAATCTTGTAATCCTCACCTGCACACTGGGGACAATAGTAGCCCAGCTATTTCATAAAGTCTTTCTGAGGGAAGTGTGCTACCATGCCCCAAGGCATTCACACTTTTTGCAGTGTAGTCTGCCAGTAGTTCCTGCATTTTTGAAATCAAATACAAATAAACTTCTCCATAAAAGCAAATACAAATCTTGGCTCCAGGTGAAGCTTCACGTGCAGTTAGAAACACATGCTTAAAGAAAGGGCTAATAAACTTAGTTATACATTCATAAGAAAGTGCACACAAAGAAAATTGCATAAAACCCCTTATAAGGTAGATACTCAGAATAAAAACTTGCTAAATTTACAAAGGGACAAAATAATTCAGACTTGATAGGTTACAGTAAAGACAAACACAGCAATCAATGCTGCCTCTTGAGTAATCACCTATACTGTCTATGTGGGAGATATTATCCATGTGTCCTATTGCACACTGCCAAAAACTGACTACAGTTTTCAAATTACACAAGATCAAAACATTTATACAAAAGAAATTATGTTCGTTTTCTTTGCTACATGGAAAGGTAAAGCATCCTCAGATTCTCCCTTCTCATTGATATTTTCTGCTAAAATTTGACAAAAACTTCATGCAGTATAAAGAATGGATTAGAAGATATCTCTGAGGCATGAAAGAAATTTGTGTAGGTTTATAATGTAAAAACTTACCAGAAAAGCTCACTGCATATCAGAATGAAATACATGAACAGCTCTTCCCTGATGACACTTTGAGGTCATCTACCAAAAGACTGAAACTCACCTTTCCAAGCAGCAGACCTGTCTCAAAAACTGGTGCCAGACTGCGGAACCATGAACCACATTTATAAGTTTATTAGAAAAATGCAGCACCTTTCATTCTAACTGCAGATTCGCTCTGACCTTTATTGCTAAGATAATCACACAGATTCAAATACGTATATGAGTGTCTATATGTGTATGAATACATACAAAAAGAGAATGAGAAAAGGATATCTTCTGTGAAGTTCTTTGGAAGACAAAGACAGAAAACTACAGACAAGGGAATCTTACATACAGTCAGCCTATACTGTTGAGAAAATCTCAAATAATTTAGACATATTTCTTGAGATGACTGAGATCCAGACTTGTGTTTGAAATATATCAACTATTAAACTTGTCTTCAAAAGAAAAAAGAAGAGCATACAACAACAAAAAAAATAGTGAAGGGCATTATGTGCATCTATAAACAGAATTCAGCATAACAGAACCTGTACAAGGTAATATGGCGAAGGATGGAGAAACATACTGTGGCACTGATAACGTATTTAAGTTTTACCGTTCTGTTTTCAGCTGTTTCTCCTTATGTAAACATTTATTTTGGGCAAGTCTTGAGTTTTCCAGAGTGCCTCTGAATATCCTAGTCCTGTCCTCTAAGACTTGTCCTGTGTTTGACTGAAATGGAGTTAATTTTCCTCATAGTATCTCATATGGTGTGGTTTTGGAATAGTGACCAAAACAGTTTTGACAATTCACTGTTCAGGATAGTTCTGCCAGTGTCAAGACTTTCTCTGTCTCACAAACTGCTCTGTTGTAGTCTGGGGATGGACAGGAGACTGTATGATGACACAGCTGAACAGCTGACCCCGGGGGGATATCCCATGGCATATGACATCATGCTCAAAAATAAAAATTGAATAAAAGGAGGAGAAAGGGAGTGACACTCATGGTTATGGTGCTTGTCCTTCCAAAAATATATGATGCAAGATGAAGGCCAGCTGTTCTGGAGGTGGATGAATGTCTGCTTGCTGGTATGAATTAGGAAATGAGGTCATCCTTTTGCTTTACCTATTGAGCTGTTAACTTCTCCTTATCTCAAACAATGAGTTTTCTCACTTTTGTCCTTTGATTCTTTTCTTCATTACCTGGTGGAGAGTGAGCAACAGGCTGTTTGCAGCTCAGTGCTTACAGGGTTAAGCCACAACAGCTAGTCCAGATCACCTACACCTTGTCAGATGGTCTTACAAATTGTCAGTGGGTGAAAATTTACTCCTGAGTAGCTACCCATTTAAGTCTAAATATAGGAAATTACTTATTCCCTTCTTCCTTGAAACAAGGTTTTTATGATGTCGAAAATTCTTACTACTTCACCTCATTAGTCTCCTTCTCTTCCCTTCTTTATGCTTTTTACTCTTTCCCCTGCCCTGCCTCGGCCCTTGCCCTCTTCTCTCCACCATTTTAACAATGAGTTTGTCTTGGTTTGTTTTCTAAAGTTTTATCTACTCTTTATAACATAAAACATGGAAATAATGGCTAAAGATCTTCCCTGAAATCACTTCATCCAACTTTAAGTTTTAATAGGATTAACCAATAGTCATATAAAAATCTAATTGATTTAACTACTGTTTCAAACAGTATTTCCCTATTCTGGCTTGTGCTCTTGTCCTTTATTTACTGATACACTATAGAAATACTGTTTGTACATGACCTTTTAAAGGAACAGTTTGTAATTAAGGAAACTAAAAATGGAAAAATACTTTTGGGTATTCTTATCATCACACCTCAAAATCTGTTTAAGACAACTAAAAAACGAGGATTTTCTTTTTGTGTTTCTAGCTGTTCTGGGGGAAGACAAGGCAGGGTAGTGAATGATCTCAGGTAAAATTGTAATTCATCAGCCACTGAGATCTGGGGCTGGGTTTCTAACAGGCAACTGGTGTCAATTGAAATGGTGAACACTTGATATTTTGAGAATTAAACTCAAGTTAATTATTATCTTAACATCATTTAACACTATTGTCTCTTCTGTCACTGTTAACTTCGCTGTCCCCATCCCCATTTTGAAACGCTTTTTCACAATTACCTGTAAAACCAAATATCTTAATTTCAAAAAGCTTTATTCATCATCAATATGATATCAGAAGGCTAGATCAAGTGTTCTAGACCTGAGGAATTTGGTATGAAATGCATTTTTGGTTTGATAGGAAATGTCTTTTGAATATTATTGCTCTTATGTCATAGGGTAGTACCTCAATAACACTAAAAATACACTAACTTTATGATAATTAGATGAGTTCTGGGACTGTCTTGCACAACACTGGACTACTTCAAACTCTTCTTATGGTGAGCAATCACCGGGAGAAGAAATAGAAAACAGAAGAACCTTTTGGTAGAATGCCAGGACGCTGTAACACTCAGAGCAAACAAAAAACCACAAAATGCAAGTTTTTATATTTAAGTAGGAAAATCAGAAGTATAAAAGGAGATGGTAGCGAGAAAATATGGATATCTGTTGATTCGGTGGATTGTCAGATTTCTAATTATGAGAATATAAAAAAATTTTAAAAAGGAAATGTAAGAGATCAAAGCAGAATTTGTCCTTAACAAGCAGTAGGGCACAACATTTCTCTCTTTTCTAATCTGTGTCATGCTATTGAATGGACTACTGTAAGACTACCAAGGCAACAGAAATCCTGGTCTATAATGGTTAAAAATAATGCAAATGAATATAAACTGGAAATTGTACATTGCAATCCTTCCCTGGTAAATCTTTCCTTTACTGGGCATCAAAAACATCACAAAAATCACTGAATTTAAATTTCTGTGTCTGTATCGGTCACAGCATGTTATCAATCTTTTAACAACATCAAAAGGAGAGACTGAAGGGCCTGTTCTATCATGCAATGAACTTTGACAGAAATGTAAAAATCTAATCCTCTTGCACTCATTAGATTGCTATCCTCAACTAGACTCATCCACTGCAAACTCAACTGAGACATCCAAGTCACTGCTTTAACAGCACTAGTAGCCATTTTGGGTCATTAATTTTCTAGCTAGAAATATTTGTCATGATTAATTCTCTGAATCAATGGGTTCAAATCCATCTCCATATTCTTGAACTTCGAAGCCATCTAAAAGAAGGAGAATGTTTTCCTGTGGTTCTGCTCCCCACCACATTATAATAAATCTATGTAGTACAGAAAAGAGAAGGAAGAATGATCAAAGTGATGGAATGGTTCCATGGAAAAGAAGGGAGATGTGGAAAAGTGCTATAAAATCACTGTGGATAAAGGGGAAGGTCAGGTGGCCAAGTCCTGCCAAAGAAGAGAAAACCTCTCAAAGCTGTGTATTAAAATAGTGAAACTCCTTGCTGCAGGCTGTCAAGGATGTGAAAGGTGTAGGTGCAAGATGGTTAACTGAAGGCAGAAAAATCCCTGTGTACTTCCAGAAAAATAGAACCTTTAGTACTCTCACTCCTATATTGTTTCTTCATCTGTCATATAAGTGAAGGAAATCTGTAATCTACAAATAAGTATCATTCTATTGAAATCTCGGAATAAAACTTTGTTGGTGAAGAAGAAAACAGATTGCAGTGAATATGTGGGAATATATGTGTCTGTTAAGTCCTCCAGCTCATGTTGAAAAAATCCATGCAGTGGAATTGTGACAGTCTGGATTCAAATCACATTGGCTGATTTTATATGAGTTTTCTGGTCTTGGCCTAGCTGGAAAGGAGCTCTTGTCATTCAAGCTTGCTCAAGGATAACCATGTCACACATTAACTACTTGTTAATGTGTCAGACTGAGGCAACACGTACCACTCCAGTCTCAGAAGGAGAGCCTGTGTACTCAAGTCAGCATTGGAGTTGCTTAGCCTGGGGAACCATTTAGGAGGATGGGACAGGATGAAAAAAATGCTTCCTTTACCAACAGAAAGTACACCCAAAGTGCCATCTGCTTCTTAGCATCTTCCCCATAACCTGTCTTTGTGTGGCACCGGCCTCAGTAGCTTGCATTCCTAACACTCCACGATGTTCTTCCTGACTAGGACTAGTGGTGCCACAGAGGGAATGGCAGCAAATATGCAAGTGATTTTTTTTCTGAACACTGGATAGAAAAAAAAGACAAGACATTCCATTCAATACCACTTCAAAACAGAGAAACCAAGACTGACACAGATATTTCATTTTATACTTTAAATGCAGCCAGCCTGAGCCTTTACTGGGGATTAGCAAAAATACTTGATTATCGTACCTCTTAATAAACACAATGTTATGTAATGAGCTAATGTTCTGTAATGAGCAACAATTCATGTCTCTATACCTTGGCTATATCCTGACAGGAAAAATTATTTTGCAGGAGGTAGAGAGTTATATCAAGACAAAGTCATACAACACTTAGTGAAAAAATTATTAAGTCTTCAGCAGTGTTTAAAAATACACTATATCCCACATATATTAATTTTATTTACATATAGTACAGCCAAACATTTTAAGACAACTCACATATGGGCAAACAATATGCAGATTATTAAATTAATATACACCTCTATCTAATATATCACTACTAAATATATGGGTCTATTTAATATTAAAATATCCGCATCCGTATTTGAATGTGTAATTAACCCCAAGCTTGCTTTAGTCTCAACATGTAGATGTTCAAAAGCCCAGGTTTTAATGGCAATACTTTCTTCAAAAGATCTGGGAAAATAGTTGTGGAGGCAGTTCCTACAGAGATTACAGAAATCTGTCTGAGGGATAAGATTTTGCTTTACATGTCTTCAGTTCTGCCTCTTATTTAGTAGCCACAGTTATGCCAAATGTCTTATTCTTTTTTCGTCAGGGAACAGATACTAACTCAAAGGCCTTAGCCAAAACAAACTCTTTGAAAAGATCTTATGAAATCATTTCTCTTTGCAAATCCATAAAAATCACCTCAGACTCCTTATCAATAGAAAGGCTTAAAGAGGGTGCAGAAGTCGTTGAATTATGATGTGCTTGTTTTAATGAAATTCCACTCCTGCTGGGATGTTCCCTGCAGATTTTCCATATTTCAGCATGGGAAAGGTTTGATGCTTTCCTGCCGGTGCCAAGAGTTAATTGAAAACATTTCAGGATAAATTCAGCTTGGGGGCCAACGCTCCCATTCCTTCATTATTCTTAACAATAATAGAGGAGTAATACAATTATTAATAGGCATGTTGTATCCTCTTAAAGTGGCAGTGTGTTTCTGAAACCGTGTCTTTCACATTCTTTTTCTTAAGCAAATCTGAAACAAATAGAAGAATAGAAATCTCAGGAGAAAAGCAAGCCTAGCTGGTATATATATACAATTCATCACTTTTTCTTCACAGTGAGTATTTAGCTATTGTTAAAAATAGGTAGTAACTTAAAATTAAAAAAAAATCTAATAAAACAAAAATATCACTCCTCTAGACCAGAATTCCCTAAAGGTCTTCATATTTAAAGTCTTATCCCTGTGGGATATTAAAAGGTTTTCTTTGAAGATACATATATCCTCAGAGTTATTTAAGGAAACTCAGAAAAGAGAAATGCACTTTTTAATAAAAATGCCATTGTTTTAAAGATTAAATTGGTTTTGAAGTGATATATTGTCCTTAGGATTTATGTCTTTAATTTAATGAATATAAAACAATGGGTTTTTTTCATGACAGAAGACATTAGATTGTCTTGCTGGCCTAGGGCTACTTATATGTTATCTTCCACAGTAAACAATTTATACTACAATCTTGAAGAAAACACTTCCCATTTTAATCTTTTTTTTTCCCCTGACCTTGACTCTTGATGCATTCATAGAAATTTTGTCAATATTTATGCACTCCTGATAACTAAATATTGAAATCATAAAAGATATAAACTGTTAGGGGAATATTTCCAAAATAATGTTTTCACTTAGCTTATTTTCACCACACATTTTTGTCTCTTCTCTGCACTACTCCTTCCAAAACAGACAACATAAAATATTAAGCAGCTCTAATTGCTTGCAGAACTATTTTGCCATATACCTTGACAACTAAAGAATCACAAAACCAGTCCAAGCAAATGAAAGTTACATGATTCCTGCAGACTACAATGAGAGAAGGACATATTTGTGTCATTTCAAAACACTTTATCTCACTTACTTCAGTTATTCCCTTTTTCTTAAAGAAGTTCTGCTGACAAAATTCTTTGATGGGGTCCCTGCCCATTCTGGCAGCAAATATGATACTTAGAACTGCCCCAGTGCAGAAGACTCTCCAGACAAAATGGAGGTAATTTAACCAGCTTTTTACACCCTGTCTTAATCTTCTCATCCAGAAAGACAGCAGGGCTAAAAGAGATTAGTGCTCAAATATTTTCCAAACAGCACTGTTTGCATGCAGTGACGCACATTCTGGAAGACAACTGAATAGCAGGTGTATTTATTTAAAGCTTTTCTATACCCCAGGATGAGGGTAGGACCTGAGTAGAATCAGGACAGTGTTAGGAATAGTTTCTGCCTCAGTTACCCCTGAAAACAGGAACATCTACTGAGTCAGGGCTAACAAGGTGCAACTATCTCCCCTGATTTGCACAGCAGAGTGTTAAGACAATGCTGGGGTAAAAATCTCGAGTAAGGGAGCATCAGCATCACCACACAATGCTTTCCGTAGTTCTCTTAAGTGTAACAAGTCTTCCCTATAGCATTAATTGAGAAAACAAAATTTGGTCCCATGAATATCATAAAGGCAGACTTCAGCTAGCCTGTGGGACAGGATGTTTCTTAATACAGAGGAAGCACTGGGTTGTTACAGTTTTTTTCCTTGCTTACTGCACACAGATGTGAGAAAAACAGATACTATTCTGACCAAAGTTCCCAATGAGATCTGAAAAGAGTCAGAATAATTTCTGAATATAATGGAAGGGACTATACTCAGGCTCTACAAACAGTGAGTATGTTCTAAGATTTAGCCTAATGTTGCCGAAAACGGAACACCTCAAGGCCTGAGGATCCCAAAGAGTATAAGATTTTACAGCTTCTCTGATTTCATGTATCATTCTTATCCACCCCTTGTACAAATAGATCCTCACATTCTAGCAATACCGTTTGCATAATAACACATTCTTCAACACATCCAGGCACTCAGCTTTGCTCACTTCAGTAGGTTTTAGCTCACTTCAGCATGTTTTAGCCAACTTTTATGTATACCAGGCCAAACCCAAGTGTTAGCTGCCTGTTGATTCACATAATCTCCATTTAACTAACAGTAATCTTTCTCTACAAGTATAGAAAGAAAGCCAAAGGGTAAATTCTGACAACAGTTATACTACTGAAAACTCAAACTACCTCTCACAGGAGTTAATGATTTGGAACTAGGCAAGCAAGCCTTTACATCAGAGAAAGGTGAGATGTTTTGGACAAATTATTTGGCACATATGTTCTTCCAGTTCTTTCCATAAAATCCACATTGTATTGAATTTTCTTCCATAGCCTCAGTTCCTGATATGCACAAAGACATCTGTCTATACTTGACTTAGCCAGGTCCTACAGACTAATTGGCAAACATGTGGTATACACCTGTATACACCTGAATACACTAATAACGAAAAATAAAATAGCCGTAAGAGTTTCTGTGGACCGCTGCTTTTATTCCTGCTATAGCACATTACTACAGGCTATCAAAAATGTTTGAATGGATTTAGAAGGACATTGTAACTCCTGAAAAGACATAACATGAAGATCATCACTTTTGAGTGTATTGGGAATCAGAGAATGGTTTGGGTTGGAAGGAACCTTAGGGATAATCTAGTTCCAAGACCGCTGCCATGGTGGAGCGAACTTTTCACTAGACCATAATAATCAGACTCATCAAGGTCTTGAATGCCTCCAAGGTTGGGGAGTCCACAATCTCTCCAGATAATCTGTTCCAGGGCTGCACTACCCTTACAGTAAAGAATTTCTTCCTAATAGCTAATATAAACCTACAATCCTTCAGCTTAAAGCCGTTCCCCCTTGTCCCATCATGCCATGCCCTTCTGAAAAGTCCCTCTCCAGTTTTCTTGTCATTCCCATC
>VWYI01020482.1:0-46756 GCA_013399455.1 Anthoscopus minutus
CAATTTTAAAACCACTACACTATGAAAAAGCCACATCTATGATTTTTACTTAAAATAAGTATGAAAGACTACCTTCTAGAAATTAGAAGCAACCTAGAGAGGATAAAATTCCTTAAGGTTCCCTGAACTTGTAGAAATGGTAGAAATGGAACTGAACCCATTAGGGCAATAATCTCCAACCCATTTTTTCAATTCCCTTTCCAGTAAGATTCCTGTCTTACTGTCATTCTCTAATCCCTGAAAGTAGCCTGCTTTAATTCTTAAAACTAGCCCTATGACAACCATAGCCCAGAGTGTCAGAAACCTGCTGCAAGAAGTAGCTGAGTCTGTTTATTAGCACCAGATTGTCAATTCTGTGCTCTTTTAGGATGTGCTAAGCTGCAGTTTCTCTCCAATGCAAGCTAGGCTTTTCAGCTGCCTCTTAACCCAGCACTGGAACAGCCCAGGATGGACCTTCTGTTACCAATAAAATAAAGCAGCAGATTTTTCTTGCCAACATTCTGCCCTTCAGTTTGAGACGGCAGGGAACTGTCACCCTGTGGCTGCTGCTGTGCTCCTTGGAACCTTGAGTTTAATCAAGTAACCTGTGATTCAATGGATACCTGTGAAGAGCTGGAAAAAGCACAAAAGGGATATACAGCACAATTAATTGTCTCCAGCCAAGCTCATAGTGTTAAAAATAGGGTGAATAATTGTTGAAACTTTTTTCCATCCATGACTACTCTGTGGCTTGCTAGGACAGACACTTAGAAAAAAAATATTTCAGAACAATTGTCTGGGCTAGAGTTACAGTGGGTTGGCCACCAGCATTTCTGTCTATGGAGCCTCTTGAATCAGACTCAAGACTGAAGATCTGCACTAGTTTGGGCCATGAGGCCACATTCCTGTTTGTAGCAGGCAAAAACTGCCAGTTTGAACTGAAAACAAGGACTTGTCAAAATCACCTTCCCTGTGCTTCCCTGAAACACATAATTGGTAAACTGATGATGGACAGTAGCAGCAAAGGTTGAAGACAGATTATAGTACAGTTCATGTCTCTCAAAACCTCTAAATCAACCAGAAAAGAGATCAGTTGAGGTATGGATTCTGCCAGTAAACGTCACAGTCTATATTTAGTCTTTGGTGGGTGAAAGCGTAAAACAAAGGAATAAGACTAATGAAATCTAGAAAAACTTCACTGATGAAGAAAAGATACCTAACATTTTTAAGCTGGTGTGAACCAATTATCTGCACGTTAACAAAAGGATTCAGAAGAGACAAGCTTTTGAACCCATGAAAAATTATGGATTAGAAAATAGGACTTGTTTAGAATAGTTCAACGTGTATTTACTAAACTCCAGGGCCTGGGAAAATTCTGTATTCAGGAAGTTATGAGCTCAGATAATAAAGGCTAATGATGTCAGGGGCAACACTGAAACTTTATACTAACAGCATGCACTTGGCTAGGCAAGAAATGTTACTAAATAAAAAAAAAGCCATAAGGTATAGGATCTGTAGTGCCCAAATTCACATACGGCTAGGTAATCCTCCTTGGACCAGCCCATCTTCAGCATATTTAAGTGTTAAGCAGATAAGAAACAGGGGTGTATTAGCTTTAGGAACAATGCTGAGGAGATGGTGAAATCTGGAGAACAGCATGTCCAAGTCAAAGGAGACAGGAATACAGCAGGATAGAAGTGTTTATACAAGAAGTTTGTACCAGAGTAATGAAACTAATAGTTGGTGGTTGGAGCTCAGACTTTGTTATGCATCTCACAGGTGGAAGATAGTAATTAGTACTTCTAGCCATCAATCCTCAAAGCCATGCTAAATATATATTATTGTGGGATTATCTGAATAGCACTGGCATAAACTAAAATTAAAAGTAATTTAGTAGCTATGGTAACAAAATTATTAGAAGTAGCTTTCATAATAAATTGAAGGCTGCTACCTTGGATCATAAATCATTGCTTATCAAGAGCTAAAAAGTAAGATAAACAACTGGAGAGAAAACAGTCACACTGTAAAGAAGAGCAAACTCACTATGACAGAGGTGTATGTCAAATGTTTGGGTACAGTCAGGACTACTGTGTTGTGGTGTTGTTCAAACCAAAAAGGACTGGAATTACTCCTGCAGGTCAGCTTCTTGTCAGAATGTGAGCTTCATTCACATTCTTGACAGAATTCAGACTGGGCACATTAAAAGGCAATTCGGAAACTCAAAAAATGTAAGACCGGTTACCACCAGTGCGCTCCGTGAGTAAGTTAGACACTGGAAACAAGCTGCCTCTTCAGAGGAGCGTAAGTAAGCCGGGCTGTTTGTTCAGCAGGCAGCAGTTTGCTTTCCTCCTCCGGCCCATCAGCAGCCCAAGCCCCGACAAAGCACCAAGCAATCCCCGAGGGGCAGCGGCGAGCCGAGGGGTAGCAGCGAGCCGAAAGGTAGCGGCCGCCCTCACGGCTGCCGCCCTCTCACGGCACCGGCTCCGCCCCCGCCCTGCCCGCCCCATCATGGCGGCCGCGCCCCTCACGGCGGCCACGCCTCGCGCTCGTTACCGCAGCAACGGCCCGGGGTGCCTGGGCCGGGGCTCAGCCAATCAGTGGCGCGCTTGCTGCGGGGCGGGCGGGAGCAGCCGTTGGTGACGGGAAGCGGCGCGCATCGGGCGCGGCGGGTGCGGGCCCAGCGCGGAGCGGCTCCTGGGGGGATGGGAAGTGAGGGGCGACGGTGCCCCGGGGGTGACGGGAAGTGAGGGGCGACGGTGCCCCGGGGGGGACGGGGAAGTGAGGGGCGACGGAGTCCCGGCGGCAGCCATGGGGCCGCCGGGCCCAGCGCGGGGCGTCCCCTGGCGCAGAACGAACGCTGGGAGAATTGCCAGGGAAACGCGGCTCCTACTGAGCCAGTGGTAACAACAAAAACAATTTGCGCGAAGAGGTCTGAACAACAACGCGGCGCGGTAAAACCAGCCCTGAGCGTTTGTCCTGTGAGTTACATCTGCTGCCATTGCCTCCCGTGCCTGACGCTGCGTCTGGTTCTCTTACAGGTTTGGTGTAGCGCTATGGGTAATGCCCAGGCGGAAGATGAATTAACACTCTTTGAAAGAGATATGAAAGAGTTTTGGATCCAGTTTAAAATCAGTTTTGGCACTGAACAGAACAATCAGACTTCAGCGCTGATAGATTTGTGCAAGGAGACTATAGAAGCTCTTTCAGGTAAAAAGGCTCCATGCTTCTATTAACTCTGCTTTGTGCAAGTTATCATCAAGCTTCTTCAGATAACTGAAGTAACTTCCCCTTACAGAGAAATGGACCAAGAAGCTGAAAGAAGAGGACCTGATGATTGACAAAATTCAGGAGTATAACAATGGTACAGTTACTTATTGTGTCCAGCCTTTATGAAATAAACTTTATGCAGCTGAATAGTATGTTTATGAAGTATGTTTAACTTCACATTTAAAAAGGTAAGTAGTAACATCAGAATGAAGGCAGAATTAAACCCAAACATAATTGGTTGGTTACAATGTAAATTTCAAGTCAAAAGCTATTTGCTGAAAAACTTGATTGATGATGCAAAAATATAAAAGTTTTCTGCATAGAGCATAAGTATTTAAAACAATAGAGTATCAGAATTTTCTGACTGCAGTAGAAAAAGTAAATTGCTTAGTAAAGCTAAGTATTGTGAGGCTATGTATGCCTTTTCTGTATTAGTAAGAGAATATTGTCAGCTCATCAGTCTAGGGTTAACTTGCCTGAATTTTGTAATCTTCAGAATATCAGGCAAAAATTACTGCAACTCTCATATCAGTCCATGTTTCCATTGGCTTTTTGTCATTATCTCTGGGCAGGAGCCACCATCTTCATGCTTTGAAGATGTATATAGTGCTGGCACCAGAAACATACTTCATCTGATTAAAGTATCACAGCAGCTCCATACTTCTTAGCTTCTCTTAGGAATAACTTTAAGATTTCATTTGATGCTCTTGGTATAGGTAAGCTGACTTTTCTCAGCAGATAAGGTACCATGCATTCCACTGTGTTTTGTTCAGATAAATAATTTCAATCTCCTTAAATTTTAAATAACAGGGACATACTTAATCGACTGTGTATGTTCATATTTTCTTACCTCCTTTCAGAGATTCTCCAGCAGGGCAAATACTTAGCAGAAAAGAAAGAGCAGTTGACAGAAATAAAATCGAAGCTAAATGAAGAAGAAGAGCAGCAGCAGACCTTGACTGACAGCATCCAAGAGCTTAAAGAAGAGTTGATGAAGAAAATGGAAAGTAAGTAAGGAAAGGATAGTCAGTAAATTTTCTTAATTGAAGGAGGGGTTGTTTTCAACACTTCCTGTTTATGGCTTTTCTGCTGTTCTAAATGTTTTTTATATGCTTCTTTTACCTTTGATACTTACAATGGATTTTAAAATTCTAGTAAAATCCTCTAAAAATAAAGCTGCTAAGGAGAAAGTGGAACAAGTGAGCAAGATTACGACATTGTTTAAAGAGCATCTTGGATTGGAGATGCGTAGAATTCACGGTAAGTGTCTGTAGTTTCCATAGTTTCTGTGTGCACTGCTGCAATGTGGTTTGTGTTGGATTGTGCAGTGAAGAGCCCACAGCTTACACACCTGATCAGTTGGCTTAGCCCAGCTACTACAACTGCCCCTCAAATGGCAAAATATGGTAAAACGCATCTGTCTTGCAAAGAGACCAGGATGGCTTAATTTGTCCATGTTCTAAGAATATTAATTGAAACTAACTTTGTATTGTGATTTTTAGACATCATTGTGATACTGCAGCAGAGGTTAATGGTGTTAATTAATTCTGCTTGTCTTTATTTTAGACGAGCAATTACAGTTTATATTCAGACATATTGACCACAAGGATCCTGACAAGCCATACATGTGTACCCTTTCCATAAATGAACAAGGGGACTATGAAGGTATGTGAATTTTGAGTACTTAATAAGAGGACTGAATCTGACACCTCTGCTTGAAGAAAGGAGAGGAGTAAAGTGCAGTTTCCAATCTTTTCTCTTTATTCCAGTCTTTTATCTTCCAATTTCTGAATGAAATATCTTGCACTGGTAATATTGATTCTTTAATTATGTTTGTCTTATTAATTTATCTGAAAATACAACTGCTTATCTTTACTGCTCTCCATTTGTGGAGATGCTGTTTACTTTGTATCAAGCAAAGCAGGAGAAGGAGGCTATACATTTTGTAGTTTGTTTCTGCTACAGTGGGTATGTATGCTGACAGGCATATTTCAACTTGTTCGAGAAGCCTGGAGGGCAGAAAAAGGGTGACATAGGTGAAAGAATAAAACTTGAAATCCAGCATTCCATTGCTTTAAGGGCACAGCCTTTTGGATGTCTAAGCTGGTTTGGCTATATGGATCTTACTTCAGTTATGGAATTTGAGTGCTGCTTAGCTTCTAGACAGATGCTACTAGGGCTCTGCCATGCCTCTAGGTATGAACTGAACAAATTTGGTTTTACTAATTCAGATTTAAACTGTTGCAGTTTAAAGTCTATCACATGCTGGGCTACATCAGTTTACAATTTGCTTGCTGGCAGAGCAACAAAATGGTTCAGGCATGTGTTTCAGTTTTTGAGTAGGCTATTGGATTCCTGGGAATTTCTGTAACAACTCAGGTAGGAGCACAGTACTCAGTGGGATGTCAGTAAATCAAAAAACCTGTTATGTTCTTTGAGGCTTTCTCTTCGCTGAAAGAAAACGTAACAAACTACATTAGTGTTTCATAGGTGCAGAAAAACACTGATATTATTTTTTTAATACGAGTCTAATCTTTTGCAAATTTGTGTCATTTTAGTGACTTCCTGTTCTCCTCCTCTGGACTGTATTGCAGAGTTACAGCTCAAATTGAGAGAAACGAACAACTTTTCGGCATTTGTTGCCAACATCAGAAAAGCTTTCACTGCTTTATCATATAAACAGTCTGCATGAAACTAGTTTGTACCTCTTTCTGACTGTAGAGCAGTCATTTCTTTCCTGTTGGTAAAATGGTGTATTTATCCATGTCTGACTCTTAATTTCTAAATAAAGATAATGAAAGCAAGTATTTTCATCCACTGTTATCTAGACACATTTTGGATCATTCTTCGAACAACAGTGTCACCAACTACTGCCTTAACTGAACATCTCTGGACATGTAAATTTTGATCCATTGCGTGCATTAATGATCTAATGATTTGTATTTAGCTACCCCAGGGAGATAATCAAAATAAAGTACCTTCTGTAGTTTGTGTATCATTTCCAGAAGCATTGATGTGTCTTTCAGATTTCAGTGTGGTTGAAATAGGCCTGAAACCTATTTTTAAAAAGTTTGCTGTAGCTTAGCACTTAATTCAGTTACTTGTGTCATTGGTCATTGTCTTGATTTTTACCCTAACCTGTACTCTACAGTATTAGCATTTCTATTCATGCATCTAAATGGTTGTTTTTCTTCTGGTCTGTTAAACTTTGTCATTGGAAATCTTTTGACATAGCAAAGCCTCAAGTATAATGTATTTAATTATGAAATACAGTGGGAGATAAATCGTGTGTATTTTGCATCTTAGCAAGAAGACTATTACTACCACAATGCTCAGCTTTGATTTAAAATATTGTTTTTCTATCTGGTAAAGTGTTTTCATTTTTACAGAATATTTAAAAGGACTGTTGCAACAAGAAAGAAAATGCTTCATTTGACAATATATTATAGTTCAAATAAAGTCTTATAAGTTCAGTCCTAGAAATTCTAGTGAATCAAAAACTATTATGTGAGACCTAGTAATTTAGGCATGTTTAGATCTGGTGATCAGATTTTATCTGATCTGTTCAGATATTAGTACAGTTGGGAATATTTCCCAATCAGATGTGAACTGTATTTTAAATCATTTAGTTTCTATAAACTTAACCATACAGCTTGATGGATGCACCACAGACTACACCTTCATCTAGGAGAGCAACTTAACAAAAAAAAAGTAAAAGATACAATCTTCCATTTCTTCCCTATAGGGCATAATTTGCTGTTTTCCAAGTAATGCATCATTTTCCTTGGTGTGCCCTATTGATTTTTTTCTTGTGTTACAGCCAGTTATACACAAAGAGCAGTAAGAAAGGTAAAGGTGCCAGCTGATTACACTGCAATTTTGGAACAGAATTGCAGCAGACAATTACTTAGCACTATTATAATGACATCTCAAATCGAAGAAATCTCCAGTTTCTGCTTTGTCCATAAACTGTGTCCTCTCAGAGTTCTGTAACTGGCAATGGGACAAAGAGGTGTGGGATGGGAGCATGACTTCAAGAGTCTCATTGTTCATTAATGGATTTGCTTCCTTTTCAATCAGATTAACAGGAATATTTAAGTTGCAGGTATTTCATTCAAGTAGTTGCTTCTGCCACTAAAAGAATGCTGTAGGCATTTTTATGGATGTCAGGAGACTAGCCAGGAGTTTAAAAAAATGTATTGAGCCAGCTCTGCACTCCCCACTTGTGTCATCTCTCTGAGGCATAATGGCTGCTGTTGGCATCTCCTCCTTGTACAGAAGCCCTTACGTGGGAAAGCCTGTCCGTTCTGGCTTCTCACTAATGGCACTGCCCTTGCACCCAGAATGACTATTCATTTTGAAGCATCCCCTTACCCTACTTCACCTGTCTGTGCCAAGCACCTCTGAGCTGCTCTGAAAGTAAACTTCAGCATGCTCAACTAAATTGTTTACAGCTGTTGCGTGAAAGCAAAAAGGCAGAACACAACCACCTCATTTCCATGATTTAAAATGGAGCAGCTTAATCATTAAGAGTGTACATATTGCTCAGGCACCCTCTATCCTATGTGATTTGATAATCTTCACAGGAAAATGAAACTGAAATTCCTTGAGTAATAAAGACAGATGTTCAAACTCTGTGCCATTTTCTTGCTAATCGCAGGCATGACTAGTGACAAAATGAATTTGTCAAGATTGCCATGCACATAACATAAAATATGTAACAACTACTATATTGGAATATCTGTTCTTAGAAATTATTTGCTAGAGAATATGATCTGTCTGGTTGTAAATGTCCTGTGCATATGCCTAAAGCAAGAAGTTTGAACTATTTGTTGTGTATAATATAAATCTTTACAACTCGTTTTAGAGCTAGAATAATGTACCTGCTTATATCTGCCAAAGCAAATCAGACAGATCTTACTCCACAAAAACAGAGGCAAGCATTCCAAAAGTGGGTTAAAGCTAGGAAAACTTACACATTAGATTTGCTTCTTTACTTATTCTAAACTACAAGTAAAACTGGCTTGTGGGTTTCATTAAATAGCCTCATTCTAGCGGAAGATCTATCTTGACCTTTTAAAACCTTTGTTTTAAATGTGCACTAAGCGCTTACAGAATTCCACACACCTGGATCTGTGATAATTTGGAATTTTCTATTTCTATTTTCTATTTGTTATGATATCACAATACAGTGATATCAAATAATAGTAAAGACAACTGGGATTGCACAATAAACTAACCCAACAAATACAGTTATTGGGAACTCAGTGTGCTGATTAGTAGACAGATACAATGTCCCAAAGAGCAGATGGGAAAGCTCTTGAGTGCAAAAGCAGTATGCAGCTTAGAGGCTGTAACACACAATCAGTTAATGCTGGTGCTCCGTTTATTTGCAGGAGCTTAAGGCAAACATAGATTTTAATGAAGGTCAGTAAAGGATTTTTTCACAAACCTGTTTGCCCAATGCTGAACGTTGCTTTCCCTTTCCAAGTGCTGACCCATACATAGCTACCAAGGGTCAAGTCTGAAATGCATGGGCCATGAACTAATGCTGACCATACAGCAAACTGCTGATATACTAGTGCTCAGCACCTCATCCAATTTATCTCATGTTGTAAAAATCTGGGGGAAAAGTATTGAATTTATGAGATACTGGAAATACACTATGAATTTAAAGGCTGCTGGGAAGACAAAGTAATATTAAATTTTAATAGCGTATGTATTAATTGTATTTAATTACTGTTTGTATGCTAGCTGGAGGTCAGATCTGAAAATAAATTACTGTGAGAGTCCTTATGGCTAACAGAATAGGTTTTTTACACACCTATTCAAACAAGAATGGAGGTGGTTACTCTTGGATGTGGTTAGATGTATTTTGAAAAGCAAACAGGTATTGGCAACACTTGTGAAAATCAAAAAAGATGTGGAAGTTACACTGTGGTTTTGTCATGCTGTCTTCTCTAATAAGTCAATAAATTGAATTTATTCAGTATCATGAAATTGTCTAAATTAGTTTCGTCACTGTAATACCGTAACAGTGCTGTGAACTCATTTGTGATTTATAACTTTTTTAAAGCCCTGTGGAACTTGACATAACAAGCATATGTACACATAAATCAGCCCCACAGGCAAAGTAAGAGTATGTATCTTAATTGTGTGAATAAGCTATACTAAGTGATTCTGGTATTAGTCTTATGGTTTTGAAAGCAATAGTTGCAATTCAGTTATATGAGGCATTACTGCTAGAACAGGATTTGTATGCCTGAAGGGTTGGCAGGAATGGCTCTGACTGCCAGACAGACTCCATTCTTTTTATCTATATTATCCCTAATCACTCTGACAGCTCTATACACAGCTAAGTTGTTGCAGCAGAAGCAGTGGAAATGAAGCCTAATTTCCTACAGATCTGTGGGTTTGTCCTTAAACAGTGCTATTATCTTCACTGCGATATCTCAGCTCTTCTTTACAGTCTAAGGATCAGAGCCATAGAACCACTCCTGAGTTATGCCAGTTTGGCCCCTGCTTTGCTGCTGCTAAAGCTGCAGGACACCAGTTGCAGCCTCCTATTATAAACGACTCAGACCCCAGGCGGGAATGAGTAAACAAAATTTCATTACAACCTGTTAAAATTACAAAGCAAAGGGAAGAACAGCGCTGGGGGCTCAGTGAGACTCTGCTCCCCAGAGGCTGCCCACAAAATGGCATCTTCACCATTTAGAGCCTCAGCGCTGCGTCAGCCTCATCAGTATTCACGAGCAGGCCTCGCATGTCCTCCCAGTGCCTCCCACAGCCCCTGGCTTTGCCCATACCTGTAGGTTTGGCTCCTCCCAAGGTCTGTCAGTGAGTCCTGCCTTTCACTGCTGGAGCCCCTCTGGCACCTTGAGCAGTGGTGAGATGTTACCTGCCAGGCCTCCAGAAAGCAGCGTCCGCCATGCCCTGCTGCCTGCGACACACGCCTTCCCCACCTGCTGTGACCACCCCGCCAGCCAGAGCTGCCCGGCAGAAACCCCTACAAGGGAAGGGGAGGATTCAGGGGAGAACAGAAAAGGGTTCAAAACCCAATTGGAACCACAAAGTACAAGTCAATAGAACTGTAAACCTTAACAGAGCTTCTTCCCACCATATTTAATAACCCCTCCTTATTTGCATGAGCCAATGACGACACCTAATTCATAACACTGCCTGCCCTTTGTCCAGTGCAGTCATCTATGCTTCTCCTCTACCTGACTGCTGACTTTGAGTATATTATAAGGACAGGGATAACTGCAACACAATCTCCTTTTCTCAAATTTGGACTAATTGAGCAACACATTTGAAAGCTGTTGGGGAGACTGCTAAACAGTGTCTCGGTCATGCAACTGTGTGGTGGTTTTTCATATGACTTTTTAATATATATAAAAATAGTTATGCACTGAAGTGATTAATTGAAACAAAATACAATTAGCATCAGTGTGATTTTCTTCCTTTTCAGTCACAGCATGTTGAACAATGCTAATTACTACTGACTCACCTGTTTTGTGACTGATGGATAAATCTCTACGTGGAAACATGCTCTTTGACTGACTTGCCTTAATGGATCATTTTGCACTGGCTACTGGATCGTGTGTTCAATTCTTCATTATTCATTATCTTCTACATCACAGCTTCACCTGGAATAACTAGTTGGGCAGAGAAACAGGTCTGTTAGAACATCAGCTACGTATCATTATTTTGATTTAGGAGCATGCTACACTTCACATGGATGGCAATTGCAATTACTGTAAAGGAATCCAAGCTTTTAAGAGAAGACTGCATACATTAACCTTTTGGCTAAATGAGGAATAGGCTGAAGTTATAGGTGACCCCATGGGTGGTTTACTAGCGAAGTTACAGCACAATAGATTAATGTAAATGCTTACCTCATATGTTAGAAACAGGCAAACAACTAATACTTCTCATGCAAAGCTAATGAGAGAAATTTGCTTGTCTAACTCTATTTATGACACAACCTCATAATGGAAAGACAATGCAGCAAATTGGTAATTGTATTTTTTTAGTATTGTATCAGCATGACTTACACTTATTGCAAAGGTAGGTAAATCAGATCAGGCATGTTTCTAAAGGAAAGAGGAAAATCCTCTTCTGGCATGCAATTCTCAATGCTGTCAACTGCAACTCTGCAGCAATTACCTGTCATTTTAGGCTCCAGCCTCCTCTAAGATTAGTCTACAATTCTGACAGTCTGCTTGGGACTGTAGTACACTAGGGATCACCTTTACTAAATATTGTGCTAATGGCATCCCATTGAATCAAAATATGAAATTCACAGTCGATGTGAATGCAATTTACATGAGAAAGATGGTTTGCTATTCCCAACTGCTCCTGCTGTTTCCCTTTGCTGTTAGCAACCCATTCTTCTTCTCCCAAATAATACAGTTAGCAGTCTATTATAGTTACCTGTCAAATCTGACAGTGGAGTTCTTCTATCCAAAACAGCTCTCTTTGTGCTGGATGCTTGGACAAGTTGCAAGAGTAGAACAGACCATCACAGCTTAAATATACGTAATCTTAATAGTTCGCACACTCTTTGAAAAAATGAGATTCAGTTAGTAGGAAATTAGTATTAAAGTGGAACAGTTATTTAAAAAAAAATCATGTGAAAAGACAGCTGCTTTTAGTCTGGACAGCAGTCCTGGCTGTTGTTTACATCCACCCAGTGCAGGGGGTGCCACAACTTGGGTCATCATTTCCTCAACTTTGCTGAAGGACCAAATGTTTGACTTGTAAGTGAGCTAGACTATTTACATGCAAATCTCTTTCTGAAAATGTGATTAGACTGTCCCATAAAGTAACAGCTATGGGCAGTGATCTCTTTTGGGAGGTAGTTCAGTGAGAAACCTCATATAAAAATGAGATCCAGAAGCAGCTCAATTCTTTGTATGAATTAAGTTTAAATTAAGACTAAACAAAAATAACTATGAAATAACAGCTCTTTCAAAGCTAATTTAGGCAATAGTAATTAAAATTACCGTTACTGGGAATTAAAAGGTGAGTATATCTTCATAATAGGCACAGAAATAGGACATAAAATTGTTAGTTAGATCAATGTGAGAAAGCTGATGCAAGTTTAATTATGGAAGGGTCACACTTCATCTTTGGATTTCAAAACTCTTTTTGTGAGGGGAGATTGCAAAAAGTTGTGTAAATAGGCATGAAATATGGCAGTTGTACAGGGACTTTCCTTGGTTGTGATGGAAAAGTGAGACATAACCTGTGCAGTATTTTCTAAGGAGAGTAACTTATACTTCAAAGTGTTTGAAAAGTATAAAAAACCCACTCACTACGGTGTTTTTCAGATGTCTATGAAAGACCATTAATTTGGGAATGTAAACATATGTTGACAGCCAGTAGCTTAAAAGACTACATTACCTTTTTGTCTAATCAGTGAACTACAGCACTAACATTATAAATAGGTCATGTTGCTCTTACATACAAAACCCACAATACTCAACTTCTAACACTTAATTTTATATTCCACTTTCCAGTGACTAAAAGCTAACAGTTCTGTGTCATATGTAAACAATTACCTTTGAAAGTCAGAATCTCAAGAACATGTCAATGTTGCACACAACTGCATTTAAGAAATCCCTCTGCAAGAATCATCATTGGTTTGGCAGACTTGGGGCTGGAGTAGGTGGACATAAAACACAAACTGGCATCCTGTTCTCTGAAACCCACTTAAGAAGGTTTTTGGCTAACAAGAGTAGAGACAGTGTAAAAACTGTCCAGGGGCAGAACTAGCTGCAGCAGAATGGATCACCAAAAAACCCAAAAACCCCACCACAACTTAGGGAAACAAGAACCCTCCACCCACACTAGTAGAGCTGGGACTAACATCCCTCCACATAAGCTCCTAACCTCTGTCAATCACAGCATGATGAGCATACAGAAATTTGCTCATCTGGCACAGCTACACATTTGGATTCCTTCCACTCACCTTCAAAATCTACAGGAAAATTGTGTCACTGCCTTCTAACTCTCCTGAAGTAGCAGACCTCCTGCTGTCCTCTGAGAACCACTGTGTTTCCTGTACAAAGGGTCCTTTACAGAAGTACAGCCAGAACATAAACTGTTTCTCTTTATCACATTATCCTGAGCTGTGTTCTGTACACATTGGCTCTCCCTTGTGCTATATAAATTATGGGGCATACGTGGCATAGCGAGCAAAAGACATCACACATACAACTGGACAATATTCCACATAAGTAAATCTCTTCATAAATATCTTCAATAAACATGAACTGAAATGCTATATTAAATGTAACACTAGAGTCTCTATATATTATCACAGAGGCATATTAACACCTACAAATGCTAAGGATCTACAGCTCCTTAACACAATGCAGCTCCCCAGGTTACTTTTCTTCCGGTGGCAAAACTTCTCCTGATATGTGAAAATCCCTATATGACTGCTACTTGTGTTATTAGAACTGTTGCCTAAATTTCCTGCTGAAGTTACCAGGAATTTTTCAGACACCTTGTTTCTAAGTACTTCCCCATCATCTTTTAATACTGCACCAGAGCTTGCCTGAAAATGGTGTTTTGTAGGTTTCACTTTGGTGGGCTGCAGCTTCTCCTTAGGAGAACCACTGTACAAGAGTGGCTCTTTTCTCTCATTCCCACAAGAGGTTACTAGGTGGTACTTTGCAGAGTGACAGTTTCACCTAAAAAAACCAAACCATCTGAATGTCTATTTCTAAGAAACTCTGCTAACCTAGTCTGAAAAGAGACAGCTTTTCCAAAGTGGGCCCAGCTGCACATTCAGGAGTTACTACCATGCTAAATTTTGATGTTTAAATTCTAGGAAAATGTACTTTTTTTGGTATGAAAATATTTTAATTTGTATAGAGGGAACTTGTCCTTCCAGCACTTCCTGTTACAAACAGCTTCATACACAAAATAACGTAACATACTGCAGAGTGATGAACACAGCAAAGACATACTTGGATCTGTTGAAAGAGTGCTGGAGGGGATAGTGTGGGTAACAATCTTTGAGCTAAAATAAAGGAAAACCTTGTCTGCATCTCACAGAAAAAATAAGAAAACAAAAACTAAATTTCTAATATTTATGTTTATTATGAAAGTGTCTCCAAATTAAAATAGCCCACAATACTGGTTGGTTCTAGAGAATTTAAGAGGAATAATTATTCTCCGTATTAGAAAAAACCCCAAACCCAGTCAAATAAAAGACAAAATAACTCCCAGAGTTCCACACAATAGCTATACATGAAAGGACTTTTAGCTAGTGCATAACTGTATCCAGAACAGTGGTGTTCCTATATATCATTGCATTTCTGAAAGAGTTGCTCAAGCACAGGATTGTCATGAAAACACAGGTGAAAATGTGTCATCTGCCTCACCCTGACTTGCAGCAGTCAGCATGCACAGTATGGTATGAGAGCTTGTGTAAAGTTAAACCCCAGAACAGCAAAAAGCTGAAGCTCAGCAGAAGCCAGGAAATGTATTTTGTTGCACCTATTTTAAGGTATCTTTTGTCTGACATGTGTGATAATTGACATGACTCCAAAACATCCTTTCATGGTATTTCCTCCAGTTTCTTAACTGAATGCAATTTCAAAGACTGAGAATTCTGTAGAGACACACTAAAACATTGTGTTTTCATTGCAACTACAATCAGAAATCTTTACAGTTTAAAGACTATACGTGTACACCACCCTTCCAAACCTCCACCAGAGCTTTTTAAAAAAAAAGAGAAAAAAGAATAATGTTGTCTTACTGAAGTTCCCATTAGGTCTCTGTTCCGAATCAAAACCAGTCAAAACAAGTAATACAAACTGGTTTTGCTTCATGGTTTAAAGGCAACTGTAGTTTGCAGAACATTTAAGGTAGGCCTAAGAGGGTCTACATTACAGGAAGGGTAAAAAGTATTTAATACTCCTCTCCCACAAATGTCACAGGAAGTAGACAATAGGAGACATACAAAAATGAGTTGTAGCAAAGAGATTTAAAAAATACCAAAGCATCAGCTGTATAAAACCAATGGTAGCCCATATTTCTCTGAGATACAGAAGGCTGTGGTAATGAGAAAATGAATGGAATGGGCACTAGACTTCCTACTAGAGCACTCTTGTAAAACACGGAGTGTCTCAATCAACCAGCATTGATCATCAGTGACATGTGCTGCAGGGTCATGCCCTCATGTCCTGTTCAGAACCAGAAAGTGATTTTCACCTGAATCAAATACAGATTTAAGACAAGAATCACTTCACTGTAAGCAAAGCTTTAGTGCATGTACTTGGGTCTCAGAAAAAGCATTTGGCATTGGCAATCACATGGTCACAAAATGGTCACAGGCTGAGGCAGAAGACAGGAATCTGTGACACCTGTACCAGTTCTGCTGGAATCATTAAATAAATAACAGATAGAAAAAAATACAAAAGGGCAACAAGGAAACAGCATGGGGCACTTTGGTATTTTAAAACTAGCACTACTTAACATTGATCAAGATCCAAAAGACTCCAATGTCCACCCTTGTTGTTTATCAGGTATTTTTACCATTTTCTGCAATGTTGTTCTTTACAAAAAACAATCAAATAAAACCACCAACCTGCCATGTATTCTTTTTTTTTTTTATACAAAATATGCCAATAAGGGAAACAGTACACAAAGGGTAACCTGAATCTTATTTTACTATAACCTGGGCTGTCTAGGACAGAAGACAAATTCTTACTATTTACCAATAAATTCTAATTTCCTCATTTTTCTACTTCGACATCTCAACCACTGTGTCATGTACTGTACTATAAACAAGGAGCATAGAACTGAAAGGCAGAGAGGTTATAGAGTACAAACTCTCATATCTAGAATTACTAGATGACAATTCTATAAAAAGTGTGAATATACAGAACCTTTTAAGGTCTCACATTTACCATGAACCATGCGAATAATTTCCGTCAATCTTCTAAAATATTTTCAATTAACCTCTAAATACTTGATGGCCTCCAAATGTGCCTTGCAAAGCTCTTCAACAGAGAAGCAAACAAAATCAAATGAAAAAGGAAGAAATTGCATGGCATTTTCTCTGTAGAGTGAAAGATGAAGCCAAAGTTTTTGCACCCATTAGTTAAAATGATGAATTAAAGCACACTGCCATGTCTGATCACTAAATCACTTGGCCCTTCCCACTAGATACATAAAAAAGTGTGAATTCATAATCTTTATGATAAATCTCTAGCTTGAAAGATCAGTCATTGTTTAGCAAAGGCTGGTGAAGTTCCTAAGGCTTCCTCTTACTCTATTTGTCATTTAAAATGTGTCATTTAAATCTCTTGCCTCACGTTCCAGACATACCTGTATGAAGTTTATCCTAGACTGCCAAGAACAGACTCCAAAAAGCCATGATTATAGGAGATGTCATTGGGAGTTAGCTGAACCAAGGTAACTGTGTACATGCTTTAGCATCTCAAATATGCAACTGAAATTAAACCTTAAAAGAAGAGTTTCAATCCCAGATGCACCATTTAACAGTAGGAATCGAGGGACCTTGACAGGCTTGAGAAGGGGGCTGATGGAAACCTCATGAAGTTCAAGCAAGCCAAGTGCAAAGTCCTACTCCTGGGTTGTGGCAATCCCAGGCACTCATACAGGCTGGGTAGAGAAGTGATTGAGAGCAATCCTGTGGAGAGACTTGGGGGTGATGGTTGATTAAAAACTCAACCATCAGTGTGCACTCATAGCCCAGAAAGCCAAATGTATCCTGGACTGCATCCACAGGAGTGTGGGCAGCAGGGCAGGGGAGGGGATTCTGTTCCTCTGCTCTCACCCAGAGTACTGGAGCCAGATCTGGTGTCCCCAAAATAAGGAGGACATGGAACTGTAGGAGAACATCCAGAGAAGGGCCATGAAGTTGCTAAGAGGATTGGAGCAAAGAGAAGTAAAGTTTAGGTTAGCTATTAGAAAGAAATTCTTTCATTCAGGAGTGTTGAGATAATGAACAACTTGTCCAGGGAAGCTGTGGCTGCCCCAGCCTTGGCAGTGCTCAAGGCCAGGTTGGATAAGGTCTTGAGCAACCTAGTCTAGTGTGAAGTGTCCCTGCTCATGGCAGGGGGTGGGACTAGATGATCTTCAAGGTCCCTTCCAACCTTTTACATTCTATGATTCCATGACACCCTAACAGCATATCCAGTGGTGGTAAATCATCATCTCAAGGGTTGTAGCCTTGACCCTATATCTGAATGAACATTACAGTGCATTGCTGAAGAGGACCAACAGGGACTAAAGGCCTCTGGCACAGGGATTGTTGGGACTGCTCTATGCCCTGGTATCACCAACATTGCAGCATGTGGTCTATGTTGTGTATGTTGACAGTTCAGAGCAACATTCTGGTGTCATGTAAGACAAAATATTTTGCCAGAATGCCATTATTGTAACCATTTTTACAGAAGGAAAATTGTTCAGTGGAGGTAGTAATCAACACCATGAAAAAGGTGTGTTTAAACAGATATTCTCCACTATCACTTTAGCAGATCAGATTTCACAAATCATAATCTCAATTTAATATTCCAGGATAGTTTTATTTTAAAATCTTGGCACCATCTTTACAGTAATTACTGCACAGCTGCAAACACCATGGGTAGGATACTTGCTATTGCAATCAGCACATTTTCACATGTATAACCTACCCAGCAGATAACTGTACGAAATCAAATGCACAGGAGACAGATAAAAAAAAAAGAGGCAGAGAAACTTTCTGGGGAGAAGGAGATTTAAGTAAGGCTCCCTTGCTCCCTCAGATATACTCATGGACATACAAGTTACGCAGCTGCTGGATTACAAGGTTATCTGGCTTTTTCAAAAGATGCTCTGTGGGTAGTAGAACTGACAGATCTTTTGTGTTTCTGAGTTTTCTTACCTTTATTCTTTACTAAGCTGTGGTACTATTTCCATTCATGCCATTCCAACTTCACTTTTAGCATACCTTCTTTTTCCTAAAACACAGGAGTTTCTATGGATAATAAAAAGTTTTAGAAGTTTTCAAGACTGACCAGTGGAATAGGACAAATCTCAGTTTTCAAAAGAAAGAAGTGTCAACACACTTTTTTCAATGAGGTCTGTATAAAATAGAGTCTTTAAACATGTTTTATGGCATCAGAAACCATCTATATTTTACTATTTGCATAGGTGGAAGGAATCAGAAATTACCTTGTGGCTCAGGTTTCCAGCTGAACACAGCACTCCAATCCCTTTGTATACAGAAGACACACTTGAGATTTTTTTCCCGGTTTGTTCCTTCCTTTATTTTTTAAACTTATATATATGTATGTATGTGTGTGTGTGTGTGTGTGTGTGTGTGTCTGTGTCTGTGTCTGTGTGTCTGTGTCTGTGTATGTAAGTCTTTGGTCTATAAGCACATCGGTTCTGTCTGCACACACACAATACTGTTGAACAGTAGGTTGCATAGAGTCTGTTACCCAAGAACTCTGTCTACTTTTGGCACTGCTGTCACAAATCACAGAAGAGTGTCCTTCAAGAGCTGTATGATCCTTAGCATCCTACATCAAACTGTGACCTAGAGAATGGAAGAACTATATATATAATGTTTAAAAAGTGTTTACCTAGGGTGTCACTTTGTCTTCTTTGGGACGCTATTTGTAAATCTTGGATGAAAAGGGAATGCAAAATGATTTTACAGACACTTCCTAATTTTATTTGTAGAGGTGATGAAATACTGCTGAGTATTCAAAGGTTGCTGTGAGTTATGCTAAGTGAATTTCGCTCAAGTTCTCACACATGTAAAATAAACTAATTTAAGTAATATATGACATTCTGCCTTCTCTCTTTTTACCCTGCCAAGGAAGTGGCAACAATTTTGAGAACAATACCTAGACTGAGCTGTGTCTGAGGAAGCAATGAACATTTCATCAGCTGTTTTCTCCATTACACCCCTGCTCTCAATGAGGTGAATGTGCAAAAACAATTTCAGGAGTCAAGTCTGGATTCAGAATGGCGCATTTGAAGAAATACCTTTTTACAAGGAATCTCTGCAAAAAGCTACAATCTGTAAAGGTAAAGAATTGAAAAGCCAAAAGAAAAGGTAAGAATGAATTTATCCTAAGTGCTGTCAAGAATGTTTTTGGGGGTATGCACAACAAATCAAGTCTACTTCTAATGCAATTAACCACCAAATTGAATTTTAAATTATGCTAAAATAACATCCCACAATTGCCACATTTTTTCCCAAATTATGTTGGAGGAACAGTAACTGTCATTTGATAGGCAATTTCAAAACCAGTACTTTAAAACACAAAGATAGCAAAAATATCCGAAGCAGATCTAAAAATCTATAAAGCTGTGTTCTATCTTACTGTAAGTAACAAATCAAGCAACTAGTACTTATAGCAGATTCAGCAAAAGCAACAGGGATGGACAGAAGAGATCTGAGCATGATGCTCTCCATTACTGAGAATCCAAGACACAAAGTTTGAGAATGGATATTCCCTTTTGTCCCGAAGTTCCCAAAAGAATAAAAAATAAATAACATTTCAGACAGTACAAGTGAGAATACTGCTCCCATTGTGTCAGTTACATACACATACAGCATGCCTACGTATACAGAATGGTGTGCTGTCTTCAGTCACAAACAGGAAATATGGCAGTGCGCTATCAGAATGCTTTGACACTCCTAATTTTTTCTGATGCTGAAATACATGAATAAACCGCATTCACAACTTATAATTTACTTCCAGTAGCAACCAGTTCATTCTGTTCGTGTCTCATGATTGAACTGAAGGATTAATGCTCCTCTGAGGAAGTGGCACCAGTAAGATACCCATTTGTCCCATTGGCACCACTGGTCCCGTTTGTGGTGACAGTGCTGTGGGGTGCCTTTGAGCGAGGTACTGTTTCTTCCTCATCTGAGCTTGACTCAACATCACTTCGGGAATCCTTTGCTACCTGTAGAATGTGGAAAAGAAGAAGGCAGTAGGTGACTGTAAAGAAACAACTTAGCTTTTTGGTTTAAGAGAATCCGAGAATTCACACATTTTTTCAATTTGAGCTTTGAAGGCAATCTCAGCTCTGGCACACTTCTCTGCCTTTGCCTGCCTGCACTCACTTCAAACACAGATGTCTGTACATACATATGCCATGTTTAACAGCAGGGTGAGAACTCAGCACTGGTGCACTGAAGGTAGTATGGCCAAACGCTCAACACAAAGAGTTTTGCACAGACCGAAGTAAACAACAATCCAAGCTCCCAAATTCAACCTAGGCTCAGTCCCTCTGCCCTAACTACTTTATTTCCTGTCCTTCATTTGGAATGCTGCTCTTTGACCTGGTAATACATGTTCAACCCAAATTCCTGCCCCTTATCTGCCAACTCACTGGAGACCACATGGCTCCAGGGAACAGTGCTGTGTGCTTGCAGAAGGAGACACAAGTACTGCTTGAAATAAAATTCACCTCAACAGGTAAATCCAGTCTCAGACTTCAGACAAGTGGTGAGAATGCCACTTGCAAAATGTGGACCAGTCCAGTTAAGTCCCTACCACACAGCTCAACAATGTGCCCCATTGTGTCACTGGAAAGGTGTTTCAGAAACAGATGGACTTTAGTTGTTAGGGATTTCCCACTAATTTTCAGCTGACTTCTTTGAAAACCTTGAAAATCTCCAAAACCAGTAAGAGTCCAGCAGATGCAGTACAAAAAACCAGCATCAAGAGAAAGGGGTCTGAAGTTTAACCTGCATGCAGCTCTAAGGATGCCATGTCCATGCCTACTTCTACTCCTGTTTGTATGGCTGAGTGTCTCAATTTCTTCATGATCAATCCACGCTGTGCTAGTTGCCACAATCAGGCAATTACAGCTGACTTTACTACAGCAAATGGACATAAAAGGGAGCAAAACACATTGTGAGTCTTTTTCTGAAGAAAAAGAACAAGGCCACTGTGTGTAAATTTTTGCTTACAGTAATGCTCTTTTCCTCTGTAAAGTCTTCATGACAATTCCACTCTCATCTCAGAAAGAGCCATTTGCTTTTGGGGCTCCTAGAGTTGCCCTTGCAATATGACAGTACCTTAGTGATGCTATTCTGCTTGGAACTAGAGAAAAAAAAAAGAAAATAGTTCCCATATAGCTCCCAATAAGTAAAGTGTTTAATGTCAATGTCTAGCAACCCCACAGTTCTGACACCTGTGGAACTGAACTTCAGCTGAGGTCAAAAATTTGGTTCCATACTTTACAGAGCTTCAATTCATAGGTTACTTCAGTGTCTTTCATATAAAGGGACTTTTATATTGCAGCTGGTGGGGGTACAGAAATACACTTATCAGACAGAAGAGAATGGTCTCAGCACACAGTACTGAACACCTGTGATCTGTGTGATGGCAGACCAGATGACTGAACAATTCTGCATCAACCTAAATTCTCTTACTAGATTCACTGCTAATTTTTCTGCTAGGGTCCTGCCTCAAAGTCAAAAGCCAAAATAAGATTCTTTCCTGTAGCCAGTTCTGCTAAATATGGGATCTGCATTCTTTATTTTTAAAACACAGCAACAAAGCAGGGTCTTTGCACTTAAAACCTGATATGAATGCAACACATCTTGCACTACTTATCTGTAAGGTATCTGTAATGTGTTGTGAAAATAGTTCTTATTTTTATTGCAGAAATAGAAAGAATTGCAAGTGAGGAAGTAAATTAAGATCTGAAGGAAACCCCTGTATATGTTATATATATCCATCTCTAACCTGATCACTGTGTTACTGCAAGTGTCTAACTCTGTACAATCTCAATTTTCTCCTGCACAATTGTTAGAACCACAAGGTGAAGGATTTACAATCTCAAGTCTGTGTCCTGAATGCTGACAGAGCAGATGCTGATTCTGCTGAGATAGATAGATGTTGTGTGTGTATACACACACATCATCTATCTATCTATCTATCTATCTATCTATCTATCTATCTATCTATCTATCTATCTATATCTATATCTATATCTATATCTATATCTATATGTAAAAAGAGTGCAGCATAATAACACCCAGATAGTACAGATAGAAGAGGGATTTAATAGTTTTAGGTGCTGCATAGCCAAGAAGTAAAAAGAGCCTTTAAAGATAGTCTTTACTTAAATATATAAATACAAACAGTGGGCAAACACCAAGCAGAAACTACAAATTAAAAGAACCAAACCAACCCAAACCACAAACACCAGTGTTGTCAGAATAAATCTTTTGCATAGTAAATTTAAAGAAACTTACGTGCAAGGGGTTCCACTTCCCAGCCTTCCAGCACAGCACAAGGGAAAGGATAAACAAGCAGAATAAGATAGAGTAGGAAGCAGTCTTTGAAGTCACTGGTATAATTCAGACAGCTGAATTATAGGACAACTAAGCCTAATCATTGCTAAAAGCAGAGGAGACTAAAGTGTGGCTTCCAGGCAAAATGCAGCTTGTGAATGCACTTTTACAGATTGAGTAGCAGATCCTGGGTTCTGCCAGTGCATGGCTGAACTCTCCAGTACATTCATTGAAAGCAATTTTCTGGAGAACAATCCTGTTCACTTTGGGGTCAGTCACACCAGTGAGCTCTGGTCTTTAAGGGTAAAGTGTCCTGACTTTACATGACCTTTAAGGATTAGTTCTATCATCTGCACATAAGCCCTGTGTCTGCACAGCAACTGTAATGGAGTTGGTATTTCTGGGAGTGACATCTTCCTGAAAAATGTACAACTGGCAGCAAGACATTAAATTTCAGCCCAAACAGGCTTGCCCTGGGAATATTAGAATAAAAATATATAGCTCTTTGCAATACCTCACTAATAGCAAAACCCAGAAGAGGCAGTAATCTGTAACTTTGCCACTAAAAATGCAGCAGTATTTTATTTTGTATTATTATTGCTATCACTTCCAGCTGTGAAATGAAAATTTTGCTAACAACTACTATAAAGAAGAAAAACAGAACTGGCAGCCCCAAGAAAGCAGTTTATTTCTTGGGTTACTTTAATCTGATTTCCCTAATGTAGTTTAGTTTAGTGTACCACGTTGTAAAAAAGAAGTGTGGAAGCACAAAGACAATCACTATACAGAATATTATTAACTTATCTGACAATCATTATGAATGGGCAAAAGTTTCCAGGAAAGGAAAGAAGAGTTTATCTAAAACAAGATGTGTCTTCAGTAGCATGTTATGGATTAGACAAAAAAAACCAAACTAACCCAAACAAAAAGTGACCTCTATTGACATAGAAAAACTTAAAATCATGAAACAGAATCATGTTGTCTTACCTTGCCTTTTGAAAGAGCTTTGTAGGCTGCCTTTATAATTAGGTAAGACCAAAAACAGTGCAGAATTTGAAGAACCATAAGCAGTACATTCAAGACCCAGAAGGCAGGAAAATTGCCCAGAGCTTCATAGAGTTCAAACAACGTTGTATTGATTATCCTAGAAAAAAAGGGACAGAAAAAATAATAACACTTTCCTTAAGCCAACAATCTCAAAGAAGTTATTTTTAAATCAAAACAACAAGTACTTGATTAGATGGGATCCACATGGACAGTTGGTTTTCAAAGTAATAGTGACTTGGACTGTTTCTTCGGAGAGAAACAACATCAAAATGTTGCTTTCAATATATAATTTGATTTGTAAACATTGCATACAGAAAACAAAGATCCTCAGTGTGCATTTCTTCTCTTCATCTATACAGCTAGAAGGTGTTGGTTGACTCAAATAACTCCTTCGCTGTTTGGTAACAAAAATTAGTGTATTCCATGTTTTTGAAATAAAGTTATTCCATCTCAGCTGCCTCCAGTAGGGGTTTGGTGCCCCCATCTTCGTCACTTTTTGCACAAAATCTGATTTGCCTTATGTACAACCAAGACTAAGGCTTAGCCGTTACATATAGGACAGGCAGGCAACGGGGCAATGAGGGATGGGAGACTTTATTGCAGCCTTTTGATACTTAAAGGGGGCTATAAAAGCAGGGGGACAGAATTTTTAGTAGGACCTGATGAGATAAAACAACGGTTAATGGTTTTAAGCTAAAAGAGGGTAGATTCATACTAGATTTAAAGAAGAGGAATTTTACAATGAGAGTGGTGAAACACTGGAAGAGATTGCTCAGAGAGCTTGTAGACTCCCCATACCTGCAAATTCAAGGTCAGGTTGGACAGGGCTCAGAGCAATCTGATATAGATGAAGATGTCCCAGCTCACTGAAGGGATGTTGGGTTAAATGACATTTAAAGATCCCTTGCAACACAAATCACTCTATGAGTCTAAGAAATTCAGGCAGCCCTAGACATTTGAACCAAGTTTTTGAGAATCAGCATTTCAGATGCAAGCAGTAAACTGATGTTATAATGACTTCTGAAGCTTTGTGAATACAGCACTAACTTTCTGCCCAAATTCTCTTCCACAGCAGATGATTTCAATCTGTTTTAGCAAACAGCCTGAGAGCAGAGTGGAGAACAGACAATAGAAACAATGCCATTTTTAAAAACAGACAATGATCTAGGAACAGCTGTTAATTAGGGGGAGAAAAAGAAAGTAATATAAGGATTTGTCAACCTTCATCCATTTTCCCTGCTGATGCAGAAATTCATTAAAATCTCCACTAGCTTTCTGTTCTTTTCTCCTTGTTTTAAACAACCCCTCGCCGCTAGTCACTAGATGGCGCGTTCAGCCTGGCCAGCACGGCGGGCTCGGGGCACCCGGGAAGGGGATGTCTCCGGGACCCTGCAGGGCTCCGAGCAGCACACAGCTCAGCAGAGAAGTTATGGATATTTGTCTCAGCTTTCTAATAAACAACCACATTTGCCACAATCCTTTCCATCAACATAAAAACGGTTCAAGCAGTACTAACATGAAATACATACAGATGACAAGTCCAGAAAAGAACATTTAGTGGTAATGATTTATGTGTGTAATGCCTTTGGTTAAAAATCAACCAGTGATCTCTAATACACTGGCCTTAATACTGCAAGGGGTATTTCATAGTACTTCTACCTTTTTATTTTTGCCTTTTTACACTGCAGAAGTTGATGTTTTATAACCTTCCTATACAGCTGTGTTTTAACACTGTCTTCTGTTTATGGCGTGAATGCCAGAAAGAAGATGTTTTTCTGTTTGCAAAAACCCCATCATATTATTGCTTCTGTCAGCTAGAACTCCTCAGTCTCGGCTTTGTGTAATTTGTTCTGCCAGTGGTAGCTCTATTTGTCACAGCAACACCCCACTTTACAGTTCAAGGGGACACTCTCATCATATCAAAACTGAGGTGGAGTCAGCACTGTTCTACTTCACGAGTGCTTACTGCAGTTCTAACAATTATATCAAATTCAAACTTGAAATCAACAACTCCTGTATATAAAGTTGCCACTGTTTACACTCAACTGTCTTTATGTCTAATATGTGAATGCTACAGAATTGTAAATGAAGTTTTTGCAGGTTTCTGTTTCTATTTTAATTAACGAGACCAAATTAATCTCTGGGGACTTCCACAGAAGTCAAGTAAAAAAAGCAGCATTAGAGATGAGCTAGTCCACTCTTGAAGAAGTCAGGAAAGAAGCAAGGCCAAAATGTGTGCTTTTGGTACCAAAAACATTTGCATGTGTAAATGACTCATATATTGTGTTTTACATAGGGAAATAAGTCTCAATTAAAAAACATACTTCTTTCTCATATGTTCATGTGTGCCAAACTAAGGACAGGACTGGAATTCTCCATTACAGCTGTAAAAAGTATCTCATTAGTTATTCAGCAATGCTAAGAGGGTTCAGTGGTCTGATGTGCAGGCGAGGTGTTTACATAGAGCTAAGGCTATGTCTAAGCACCGACAGAGCAGAAGCTGAGTGAAAAATACAGAAACCAGCAAATAAACTCTAAAAATAAAATAAGTATTTCATATTAAAAGTCTGAAGAGGGGACAAAATTATTGTTTAATATATATATTAAAAGTTTATAAGTCAGAATATATGGAGAAATTCTACTTGTAGAGACTGAGGAAGAAGGGGAGGTAAGATAGGTTAGATCACCTTCCACCAATTTCACTGCTACAAGTATTCAATGAAAGCATTTTAATCAACTACACAAATAATAGAGACTGTAAATAGCAGCATGAAAATGGATTACAAGGAGGAGAAAGTACCTATAAGACGTATATGCAAATAAATCTTGGATTCAAATAATCAGAAAAGCACTTAAATCTGTAAACATGCTTGATGGATTTTTCAAAGTTCTTCAGTGATTAAATCCCAGTTTTTCATAAAGAATGATGAAAACTTTTATTCTTGGGTATCTGACTTGAAGCAGCTGGACTTGATCTCACAGGGGAAAATTACTTTAAGCTGCAAATGCTCTACCTTTCCGAAAACTTTTGTCAGCATTTCTCAGATCTTTGCAATTTGAAACTAAATGTTAGTTTCTGCTTTTGAAAACAATTTCTTAACTGTTGTTTTCCTGAGCCCCTAGAAGATTTTGATAGCTGGAGAACACAACACAATTTCATGGAAGGCATTACTTCATTAACTGCATCCCAAGGAGGGTTGTGCACCTGGCTGTGTGAAGCACTCAGTTTAGCATGTTGAATTAAGCAGTATGGCTGATGAAAGCAAATAAAAATGAATTCACCACTTAAGATCCAATCTACTCTTACAGAAATCTGTGGTATTTTTTCAGGAACACTGCCGCAAGATCTGAGCCACCGGGAGAAATAATCCTGTACTTACTGTACTACCAGTCTAATTAAACACTCAGAATAAAATGGACACACTTCCATCAACTCTTAAACAATCACCTGCAACACATCAACAGTAACAAATTTAGAGTCTCTCACTCTTTATCTAGCCAGCAAAGCAGTACTTGGGACACTACTGGTAACTGATCCACACTGACTCATTAATATTACACTCCCTTCCCACCACTTAGTGGGCCCAAATCCAGGCTCTTGGATACCAGCTACTAATTCTTGGCAAGTTGATCCCTTGTCTTGCACCAAGATGAAAATCTGGAGATGAAGGAAGAAAAAGAAAGAGAGGGATGGGTGGAAGAGTAAAATCCTTGTCTATATTGTCTGAGAACTGACAAAAATGTTCAGTGTTTGCTTCTGAAAGGATTCTGAGAGGAATGAAAAGAGGTGAAAAGGACGATCATGTGGAAGGAGTAGGTATTCTTCCAGATAAGCAAGAAATTATTGACACTCTGCAGAATGATGCATAGCAGAATATGATGGGCACTATTATCACATCTAATGGGAGCAGAAACTGTGCACCTGAAATTCGTGCTACTGCAAGTTGCCTTCCCTTCAGCACTGTTCAGTGACCAACATATTCTCCTGCAACATGCTTAATTAAAGCAACTTGGTTAACACAGAACAATAGACACAAGTCTCAGATATGACCAAGGACAGCACAATACAATATCAGCTTGTCTAAAAAATTCAGAATAAATGTCTTTGTCTCCATTATGTGTACATTAGACAACACTGTTCTATATTGCACCATAACACCTGTATTAGGACACCTTTCAACACTGCACACATTACCAAGAAAATAGGTAATTACATTTATGTAATTATGTAGTTACATTCATTATCTCATTTAGTGCAAATAACAGTACTCCTACCAGCAATGTGTAAAAGTTTCTGCCTTTTTTGTATTCTTTCCTTCAAAAAAACAAATAATTGCACTTACTTCTGCCCCCAAAACATCGTAGTTTATTCTTCATTTAAAAAGTAACTATGACCGGAGAACAAAGAGTCAGGAGTTCTAAATTGTGGATTTAGCTGTTGTATTAACTTATGTGATCCAAGAAATTTTCAAATTTCTTTACACAGTTTGTTTATTGGTAAAGATGGGCACAAAGTATGGCACAACCTGTTGACCACATAAAGATGCTGGAATAAAGATGTGAGAATTATTAATAACTTGTTTATGAAACACTGAGGACTACTTCCTTAACATATGCCATAAAACTGACAGGCAGAAAAAAATATCACTGAGATTCACAGATAAATGAAGAACAGTGGAGTGTGAGAGCACATGTATGTGCACAAGTTGATCAGCCACTGGATGATAAATCAGATACATTTCATCAGTGGTCAAGATTCATCTCTGGGATTTCGACCTCGACTGAAATATCAATTCACATCCCAGCCTGTCCTAGTTACTTTTAATGATAGTGCTAAACAAAAGACATTACGCACAGATGTTTCTGCATGGAACTTCAAATGAGTTAAATAGCTTTTTACTGAGAAGTGTATGGAATCATATACAAAACAGTCATCAAATTGAGGAAACTGGTTTATAGCACTCTATGTACTGAAGTCCTCAAGATGCAGTGCAGCTAAATATTTAATTATAGCAAATCCAGTACATAAGGGCTACACTGCCAAGTTTTTCATCTGAGTTTCAGCTTGGCCAGCTGCTGTGTCTATATCACTGTTCTGCTTCTTGGTTCTTGCTGAGTGGGAGAACAAGCTTGTTTCCCTTTTCAGATCCCACTGTCTCTTATATTTTCAGCTCTCCAGAGTATCAGTGCATGGCAAATACAAGAAGAGTAGCAGAGACCCACTGTGAACAGAGAAGAGTCAGATGAACCAGTCACCCACACAGAAGCAATGAAGCAGGGAAAGAAGGACTGGGAGAGAGAGAGAGATGATCTTTCAACATCTCAGACTGATTCATCAGATTGTTTGGCTAGTGATGGTCATTACCCTCCTTCTTTTAGAGAGCTGATGACAGATCTCTGCAAAATGCAGTGACAGAAAGAGTATAAACTATTGAGTCAGTATTCAGAGCAACATTAAATCCACATACTTCCATTTTAACAGTGAAGTCACCGCCATGTGGTATTCTGCTCAGCCACAGCAGCCCCACATCAGAGCATTTCCTGACATGGTACTAATACATGCTCAGCTCCTGTGGAGATGGGTAGCTCCTGTTCTAATACTAATCAGGAAAAATATGTCTTTGCAGAAATCACAGCCCTGCCACTGAGACTATGTTATTTTAAGCCCTGTGTGCAGATCAATAGGATTTCCAATTGCTTAACGAAAATTATGGAGCAGACAGGAAATTATTCATGTTTGATGTACTGTAGAGAGACCTGATCGAGCAGTCACTGTCCTGGTTTCAGCTGTGCTTTTCACTCAATTCCTTCTCATCAGCAGTTACTGCCCATTAGCTGATTTTGCAGCCACTGGTATGAATAGTAGCATTTACGCTCTCGTGGATAGAAAAACAAAGATACGAGGTCATAGACACTTTCACAATCCAAACTCAAACCTCAGAAGAGTTCTTCATAGACATCAGGATATGGATACAACCCAAATTTCCTAGCAGAATGTAATTCTGCTCAGCATGATGTTGTATCAATAATGTGTTATGGCAAAATGCTTGTGTAGAGGCCCATGATAATAACTTACAGGTACTGAAGAACTACGTTATACTAAGAATGACACTTCCAAATCTGAAAATCTTCAGACACATATAAAACTTTTATATGAGCAACAGAGAACACATATCAAGATTCATTTTCCTAGAGGCCATGTTATTCTCCAAAGAGGAAAAGCATTTGTTGTAAACTATAGTTGCCAATCTTTGCAAAACAGAGTATAAAAAAGCCATCCTCCTGCCCCTCTGTTGACTAAGAAAAAGTGCAGTTGTGTTTAACTATATGCCACATCAATGTCTGCAAAATCATCCCTAAACAGTTTTCAGTTTAATCCAATTTTCTTAATACTTATTTATACTTTCAGAGATATTATGGGTCAAACTCTGCCATTGTGCAACACTGATGAAACCCATAGAATGTGCTCCTTTAGATGGGGGCTGTGTTTCTTCCAGGGTGTTCAGCCACAATGACCTCCTCTAGCTGAACAAGATGCCAGCTCTATTATGGCTGTTGATCATGGTGTTCAAAAGTCCTTTACTATTTAAAGCTGTTAAATTACTTACTTTCCTGCTTTTGCAGAGCCATGATTTTTACATCCTACATACGTCAGAAGCTTGCAGTAGCATTGTTCTGCTTTTGTATTGACTGTAGCAATGCAAAGTACCTGCCAGTAACAGCAAACCCTGGTGCTAAAGATACCTCTAAGAGAAAAGGGACTGAGAAGCAGCAGAATGTTTGCACAAGTCCAAACTACCTACCTGAGCTGATTTAAAAGTGGCTTAGATGTCTGGCCACAAGAAAAACACCCATGCTGCCTCCCTTGCCCTGATACATTTACGCTTGGCAGAATAATTCTGAGCAAGAGAAGTGCCACTGCACAGGTATCTGTCCTGTTTCCAGCCGGAGCACAGGTTTTAGACAGGACGTTTTTCTTAATAAAAGGAGAAGTCAGAACACCAACTGAATAGGCTATCCTTGACAACAGAAAGCATTATTATAGCAACAGAGTACAGTCTGTAGAAATTAAAAATTAGGATAAGAACAGTTTTGAAAATCTGATCAAGTATTTTTTCATGTAATTTTTTCCTGCTGTGATCACATGAAAATTTAAAAAATGGCAACACTGAGCAAATGCCACTTTTTGTTATTTACATTGCAAGCCCATAATGGTGAATGACACCTCTAACCTTTCCCTTTCTTATAGCTTCCCTGTAAACAGCTCGATCAGTATCAACCTGGTACTCCAAAGACTTCATCCTTGCTTCTTGTAAAACTCCAGAGGCCTGAGTTCACAAATGCTGCAAAAAATTTGAGGAAATAAAATAACTAGGCATTAAAAAGGTTAACATCTGATAATGTTTTGTCAGAAGCAGATGGGATGACAACATTATATCTGCCCTGCTAAAGAGGTAAGACAGGAGTTTTGAGTAAATTTATAGAGACTTAGTTAATTAAACCTTCTTTTTAATCCATAAATTGAAGTCTATCAGTTTTCTGAATATACTGTTGTTAGTTTGCCAAAACCTTGTTATGCTCTTGAGAAACTGATTGAATGCTCTTGATAAACTGATTGATTATAAGTTGCCTGCTGAAACTACAAAGAAACTGAAATGTAAGCACATCAAATAATTTTTGCTAGTTCTATAGCATCCATTCATTGATGGTCAGAATAGCACCAGGAATCAAGTATCAAAATCATAATTTATTCTTTCAGTATCCACTACTCACAAGCAACTTATGATTGTGCTCTGGTTTAGATAATATGCTGGGCAAAATGAGCTTGAGATAGTGTCAGAAGAGATTATCTTAGTAATAAAATTATTTCATTACACTAGCTAGGCTAGAAAAGTTTACAATTCTACAAGAGTAAAACTAAAACCATTGCAAAACAAAAAAAACCATTGCAAGAGTGCAGATAAGATCTGGGCAGCTGGGATTAGTCCAGCTGCCTGAATTCTTACTATGTGAAGAGACTGACCAGGATTCCTGCGTTAACTACTGCCTACATATTGCTTTGGTACTGCAGGGTGCTTTTAAGGGCTGGAGCTTTCTGTTTTACCAGTATGTTCAGAGGAGTGAAGCAGAGTGACTGCTGGGGTCCACATGCTGTCTTCCCACACCACACACATACTCCAAGGGCCAATCAAAAAACATGCCAGGAAAGAAAACCAGCACGAAAGACAACAATTCAACTTCATTGTCTGTTAAGAGCTGTACAAACCCAGTCAATATCAGCTAAAGAACAAAACTAGGAAAAAGAAAGCAGCTGCTTCTTATGGGGGTTCTGCACTGCTCTATTTGCTCAGAGAGAAGCCGATTCCAGGATAAAAGATAGGAAAGGAAACAGTGCAAACCGGCAATACTGTATCACTATTTGGAAACAGCGTGTGCATTAAGGATAGGGCCACACCCCACACTGGTGTTCAGCCAATGGTGGAACTCGGGAGGAGCTATTCTGCCAGTCACACAGAGATGACTGCAAGTCTAGTAATAACTAACTACGCTTCATTACAGCTCACCGTGGTGAACTGAGGTTAATTTTAACTCATGAGGAATCACGCCAGGCTTGTCTGGTTCATGCAGATACTCACTGCCATGTAAAGCCATGAGCCAGACTGTATGCACAGTCATGAACAAGCTTTAGAAATGAAATAGCAAGGAACAAAGTTGTTCAGAAACTTGGCTGACCCGTATTTATACAAAGTATATTAGCACCAAAATCTCATTTAGCAGCCATACACTGCAGTTGATGAGAAGACATACACCTGAAACAACTTTGAATTTTAACAATGAGAATTATCTTTTCCATTTTTTTCCCCAGAATATTTCCAAACAGACTCGCAAACAGAAGATCCAGCTAAGATGTACCTACTGACACTAAACAAGACTATATAACTAATGAAAGTAGCTGACTGTCCATCTTCACATCTTCACGGTCCAGAGTATGTGATTCAATACTCTGACAGTGTATGAAGAGGTGAAAAACAGAAGAGCACAATACAGACAACCTGGATTATACCACATTTGCCTAGATGAGAACTTGGGGAACAGCATATGCAGAACATGACCTCTGTTCCTTATAATCTGCTTAAATCAGGCTTTCATTTAAATCTGCACTGTTAAGGCACTGTTTCACATTTCTCAGTGCATGTATGTGCATGCTGAGACCTCACAGGCCACATGAATGCCAAGGCTGTTTGCTTGTGTCCTTGTCTTTTGACAGCAGCATTTGTCACTGAAACATAAGTTTTTTAACCCCCAGACAATATAACTCATTATAAAAGTAATCAAAAGAAGTTAAAAACTCAGGAAAACTGCATGCTAGTAACTAGTCAGAGCCATTTGAAAGAGCCTGAATTTAACTGGCTTGGTGTCTTAACCTGGTAAATTAATATAAGCCCAGCTTCCCTGAGAACTTGAAGTAACTGCTTTACCCAGCCTGATTAGACTAGCCAAGGGCTCACATAATTTATATTAATGTTTTGGTTGAGATTGCTTTCATTCTCCCTACAATCCTGTGTCACCTGTGAAGGCATCATGTTCCCCCTGAATCATGGAGAGTTGCGTTCAATGTTGTAATTTGCTAGAACAGTGATTATGTGCAAGTGGGAGAATTTCACAAGCAAAATGTCTTGTCAGTGAAAATAGCAGCTTTACTCCTACATTCACTTAGCAGCAGGAGGCAGAAAGTATCCTGGGGTTTTTGAATTATTGCTGAAATGAACTCCAGATGCCTGCAGAAAGACTGCTAAATATATACCTAATTGCCAGTTTCTTTTGTCTTAGCCCTGCTGTTAAACACCCTTCACACAACAGCATTTGATACATTCTGAATTCTTTATTATCACCTTTATGCAAAACTAAGTGGCACTTGTGCAAAACAGCAGATAAACAGCACACCAGTGCTTCGGAAGTGATGTCTCTGGAAGCCTGTCTCGGGTATTCACCTTCCTGCATGGGGGAAGTTTTCTTATAAATTACAGCCTTGCTTTTACATTACATGCACACTGGTTTTATACCTCTCAGCTTTAATGCTAGAAAAATCTGCATATTTATGTAATATTAATCAGGCACCAAATTTTGCTATTTTGAATTTTCAGCAAAGGAGAGCAAAACTATACTTCCTGGCCTGCTGCCACTCCAGTGAGTCATCTTTGCTGACGCGCAAACTAATAGGGCTGAAGATTTAGAACTGCTGTTTCATAGAGGAAAAGGATTTGGAAGACAGAAGCTCATGTATCCCATGGTTCATCCCTGCTAACTCTGACTCCCACATGCATTCCCTACAGTACAGCTGAGAACAATGAAACTGCCTCTGGCTGTATCTAAGTGTAACCATTAGGAATACATACATGAAGGCTTTGGTCTGGAAATAAAACAGTCTTAAAAAATCAAATATCATATATACCACACTAAACTATTTGCATATTCAAATAAGTAAATGTATTTTTCATTGAAAAAGGGATACGCTGGTTTGGGATGGCATAGACTTAAGTTTTCTTCATGGTTGGTAGTATAGGACTATATTCTGAATTTGTGCTGGAAACAGTGTTGGTAATTCCAGTTATTGCTGGGCAGCACTCACACAGAGCAAAAACATTTTCTGTTCCTCACATAGCCCTCAGTGAGGACAATGGAGATGCACAAAGAGTTAGAAGGGGACAGCTGCCACCAGGGATATTCGACATGATTTGGTGTCATATGGCTCAGCCTACAAATCTGGGGGAAGAAGAAGGAAGTGGATCATGTTTAATGTTTGCATTTCCCGGGTCACCATTACACACAGAGCCCTGCTGTCCTTGAGATGGCTGAACACAGGAAGTGGTGGATGAAAGCCTTGTTTGGTTTTGCTTGTGTGCACAGCTCTTGCCTTAACCTCTCAGCTCATGAGTCCACTCACTTCTACCCTCCTGATTCTCTCCCCCATCTCACTCGTGGGAAGTGAGCGAGCAGCTTCTTGGGGCTTTATTGGCAGGTGGGCTTAAACCATTACAAGGCAGGGTAACCACTAGTTGTTACAGGGAGTACACAGCACACTGTCAGCTGCTGCATTTCTGTCAATGGACAATCCCTGGCTCAGTCTTCCTTACACTCTCCCTTCATGTATTTCTGTATTGGTAATACTCGTTTTGAGCTTTCTCTTTTCAGTGCTAAACTGTCCTGCCTGTCTCAGCCTCTCCTCATGTGAGAGGTGCTCCATTCCCCTAATCAATCTTGGTGACTTTGCTGGACTGTCTCCAGCAGCTTTGTGCCTCTCTGATACTGGGCACAGTGCTCTACGTGTGGCCTCACCAGGGCTGGTAGAAAGGAAGGGTCACCTTTCTCAGTCTGCTGCCCACTCCCCTCCTAATGCAGCCCAGGGTACCACCAGCCCTGGTTACCACAAGGGCACAGTGCTGGCTCATGCTCACCTTGGTGTCCACTGGAACCCCCAGTTCTCTGGTGCAAGGCTTCTTTCCTGGTGGTCAGCCCTCAGAAAATACAGGTGCAGGGCTCTGCTCTGCTTTTGCTGAACTTCTGAGGTTCCTGCAGACTGTTTCTCCACCCTGTTGAGGTTGCTTCCCTTTAGATGGCAGCACAACCCTGTGGTGTATGGTGTCAGCCATTCCTTGCAGATTGGAACATGAGCAAACTTGCTGAGGGTGCACTCTGCCTCATCATCCAGTAATCATGTAATTACAAGCCAGTAATTTCATCATAGAAGCTTATCAGGTTGGCCAAGTATGATTTTCCCTTTGTAAACCCATCCAGTCCTCATCTGACTGAGCCTTCCCTTAAACAGTCATGTACTGCAGTCTACAGTGACAGAAATGCACTGGTGAAATTGGGACCCCACTCCATTCCTCAATATAAAACACAAAGTAAGGGACAGGTGAAATCCTATGAACACGAATGCCATCATTTCTTCTACTTGAGATCATGGAAGCAGAAAAACTAGCTTATTTAATTTACAGAAATTCAGTGCATGGTCCAGTTGACTTCAAGGAAGGACTGAGGAAGGGAAACAAAACTGTTTAAGAAAGAAAAAATTGCTCCATGAAGAAAATAACAAATGCTTCTAAACATGCAATTTGTGTGTCTAGGCATTTTCATGTTTTGTCATGTTTGCTCACCAACTCACAGCACAGTAGGGATGAGGCATTAGGACAATATTTTTGCAGTCAACAAATGCTAAATGAGACTTCTACATTGTAGAGTTAAGCAGAGCTGAGGACACAGCTCCCTAAGGGCATCTCGGTCTTACCCTGTTTGCATTAACAAAACCTCAAAGAGATATCATTAGAGAGGTTTGGAAAGGAAACTGTGGCAGGGAGGTTGACATTGACAGCTGTAAATACTCTGCATATCTGAATAAGGAGCTTGGTAGTAATTTAAATAAACTCTGCAAAGGCCACAATTTCTGGCATTCTTGGCGCTTCCCAAGAACAAAACGGCCATTGTTATCTTCTGATGCAATGAAAGACCTCTCTTACTTTCTTAGAAATACAGGTATCTGTAAATACAGGTTTCTGTTTACAAGAAAGAAAGGATCGAGAATAGAATAGACACCTTCTCTCAGCCCTCCTCATATACAGTGCATGGGCTGCATAAAATCTTTAGTGCATTTTTACAGTGAAGTACATCCATGTGTTTCATAACTAGCCATCTGCCCTCTGGAAAGAGAAGATCCTAGCTGAAGAATCAAACATCCACGTCTGTGTGCGTGCATGTCTGTGTACCCACAAGACAGTGTATGCACATGCAAGCAGCTGACTGTCTGGGAAAACGTGAGATTACAGTAAGAGCTGTGTATCTACCTTCTAGACATATGTGTTACACAGCTGCCCCAGGAACCCCAGTTCAAAGGAGAAGTGGAAAAGGAGTAGCCTGCAGTATTGCAATCTGCATGGCAGTAACATCCTTACACCAATTTCAGCAGGTCAGACTTAAACCACTGTGTTTTTCTTTAAGCTGAAAGTGTTCATGAAGAATGCACTGAAAGCTACTGACAATACCTTAGCTTCAAGCTTAGCTGCTGGTTGTTTTTTTTTGGTGACTAATATTTTCATTTTCCTCTCATTTCTTGCCAAGACAGCAAGCCACATGCTAGTCTGAAGCTATGCTGTCTCCAACCCACTTCTACTTTAAAACCACCAGAAGCCCCAGATGTTTCTCATCTAGCACACAGTAAACACAATGGCACTCTATCAAATAGACTATTCCAGCACCTGGTTATGGCTAAAATTCTCCCTGGTGCTTTGGGAAACAGAGTAATGGCAATGAATCATGTTCTATTATGACATAGTTATTTCCAAGGTTGTTTGGTGCCTAGCATTTGAGGAAAACAATGTCCTTACTCACCATAAGGGATATATGCCAAGCCTACTGACAATGAAGACAACAGCAAATGTAAGGAACAGAAGGTCACTCAGTTTTTGACACTTGCAATAGTTTGCCATTTTGGCAGCCTGCAAAAGAAAAAGATGTCTCTTTACTTCCACAAGGACAACTGAGTGCTCTTGCACTGTGTATAAGCTGTAAGAAAAAGAAGAAATCAAATTTTTGTGAAATCGCTAACATTTCCACTGGGCCACCTCACAGTAATCATGGAACTCCTCTCCATCAACCAGCTGGAAAATATCTTCTTTGAAAAGAAAAAAAAACTAAATCAGACTGCATAAAACTAGAGTATGTGTTTAATTTCTTTATTTCCTACTCAATTTCATTTTTGAGATTCTACAATTTCAGATTTGCAAAACTCTTCTAAACCTTTAATTGAACCCCAGTGTGCTTATGGTGTCTTTGCCTCTTACCTTTTTACCTGCTTATCTCTCACCTTTCTGGTACGCTCCACTGGCATTTTCAGCATCCATCTACCTTCCACGTGCCCCATGCTCTCTGACCTTCTAGTAGCTGCTATATATAAACTTTGTCTCAATTCCTGCAGTACATCCCATGTACTACATTTTTCTAAAGCATCTCTTCTTCCTTTTCTGCCTATACAGAGTAGTTTCCACCTTAAAGATTATACCCCTCCCCTTTTCCAAGGCTCTTTTCAGCTTCTGCTTTCTAACTTGCTGCCTTATGCTTATATTCATATGCTTTTCTCACTTGCCTTCATGCAGTGAGTCCTGTGAAGGACTCACTAATTCATTACTCTTCTCTGACACTGTTCATTAAAACACTGATCTTCCCAGAGATTTCTTTACCCTTTTCTCCCTGAAGAAAATGGTATCTAGGGAACAAAGCTTGTTTTAAGATGTCTGTGCTGCTTCCACACTGTAAATGTGTGCAAGCAGTTAATTATTTTAAAATAATATCTCCTTTGAGGCAGGGACAGTCTTTCTTCATGCTTTCTGTCAAATGTATCTAGAGATTCCATTTAAGTCACTGGGAACCCTTTCAAAGCCCCCTTCTAAGGGGACTTGCATCCAGCTCCCAGTATCCCGGAAGATACTTGTGCAGGCTTTCCAGAGTGCTAAGAGGGAGCAAAATCACCACAACTATGCATACAGAATGTGATTCTGAATGCAGAATTCAAACCAGAGAAACAGATTATCTTCATGCCAAAACCAAACATGCACTTTTGGATGTTACCCAATTTCTGCAATGTTCCCAAAAAACCTGAAGAATATTCCTCACTAAAGAAACCAAGTTAGGAAGCTCCCAGAACACAAGGAAAGCTGTGAAGAAAACCCACCCCTTCTGAACCAGCCCTATTTTCTAGAGGTCACAAATGAATTTCCTAGCAGTTTGTATTCACAGCCTAGTCTGAAGCAAAAGAGAACACTTTGGTGCCAACATTCAAAGCAGAAGCATTACTAACTTCCTTGCTTTTCAAACAATGGGAAATGCAGTCTAGGAAATGCAGTCTAGGAATTCTGGATGTATTTCCATGGTGGCAGTTGAAAAAACTGGTTTCATAGTGCATGAAGCTAATATTACTATAGCAACTTGTAGTAGTATCACGTCATTTCTCAAAAACAGTACAGCTATGGAGACATCAGTTCTCAAATAACAAATTATAATTCTGCAAATTATAGTGATAAAGAAAGACTACAAAAAAAGGGAATGAATATGTTGTTGTTGGATGGAATTTGGCCACCTACAACAAAAGAACACAATTTTCTGAGTTTAAAAATCATGACTACAATTAACTAACACAGCATTACATACTCTTGAAAATCCTACTATGATTCTTCCATACTTCCAGATACCTTTAGACCTGTGGAAAAAAATCTCACCTCCAGTATTCCCACCAACGCACACTACTTTGCAATGAGAATAACAAAAAATGGTGCATTCTAGCTTTCCAGTGGATGTGTTTCATTATTAAATGGTAGATGGAAAGAGTCTAGTGGCCTCCAGAAATAGCTTTTCATTTTTACAAATATGTAATAGGTAACACAGGTTAGGTGCACAACTGACCCACCATGACAAGATATTTAACCAACTTCTTTTTCAGTTTGATAGTTTTCTTCCTCTGCACTGACTTTCCCCTCTGTAATCTCAGCAGTGTGCAAGAGTCCATCTCCTGTCATATGGCACCAGTAGAAACCCACTGCCCTAGCAGAATTTCCAGTCAAACAAGACTGAAAGAACTGACTAGAAAGACCACTTAAGTATGTGTCTCATGAAGAAGCATATCTAGTCAATGTTTGCAACTCTGGTGAGAACATCAGCAATTCCTTTGTCTTAGTGAATGAACTGAGGGCAAAGTTTTAGTTAGCCTAGTTACAGCTGCTCTCCAGTGTTTTTATAGTTCCACAAGCACTGGTCTAATCTAGAATAAACATCTTTAAGTACTTCTTTCTGGTGGTAAGAAAAAGAGGAATGAAGAAAGTTTAGGTAAAGCCACAGCTACCTATATACATTGCTAAAACAGAAAAATAAACTTGCAAAGATGTGATTATTTTTATCATGAAGAATGCACATTCTCTTTTTCTTTCTATCTCAGGCAGTCATGTGCCTTCTAGATTAAAAAAGATTAAAACATAAAACCATATTTACAGCACTATTGAATCAGAATGGCAGGATCTTGATTTTGCAATAGGTGACTCACGCAGTAAGTTTATATTCTTCCAGAACAAGAATCTTTGCAGGTACTTGAATAAAAAATAATTTCAGACAAAATAGTTATTAACTTTGGAGGAGAGTTCAGAGACAGCCAAATTCAGCATGACCCAGCACTGTCTTGTAACTGATGCAGATAAAGGATGATGACATTTCTAAGTTGCCACTATGGAAGTTACAGACCATCTTGAATTAAAAGAATTTCAATCATCCCTTCTTCTCGAAATACAACTGCCTAATGCTGGTACTGGGATCCAGGGGCACTGGAACCTAGAAAATCAGAATTCAGCTCACTGGCCACACCCAAATAAGCCATTAAATTGTGAAAACGCCCTCTGACCAGCAAGGCAGAGCAGAAACACACCGTGACACCTTAATTCTTTTGGAGATAGAGTTATTGCTCCACACACCATGTCACAGGGGTTAAGAACCAGGTGACCCACTTTCACCATTTTCTAGATTTTGCAACTTTAATTTTTGATTTTACCATGTATTTAAAATCTGCATGTAACCCTCCCTGGCATGCAATGCATTACCAGTCTCAGCTCTGCACAAGCAATATATGAGGGATTAACCAATCTGAAATCACAAACACACGCTGCTACAAGCACAAGATGTTTATGCAAGGAAATACACTATCATCATCATTATCGTCTTGAACTGGCTTAGGAAATATTTGTTCTGCATAGCAAAAAGATTCTACCTACTGACAGGATGACATACAAATTATCTCACCTCTAGGACAATATCAGCTGCATCATGGAGACATAAGGTCAAGGTTCCCACTCGTGTCAAATTGGTTATATATGAGAAGGTAATCAGGATGATTGTTACGATGTGATGTGTAAACATGATTCCAAAATCCTAGAGCAGTAGAAGCAAGGAAAAGACAAAAAAAACCAAAAACACAATGAAGCAAACACTGATATTCTGTGCTCATATACAAAAATGAAGGGTTTTTCTTAAATCCAGCATTATATTTAAGTTATACAAAGATCTACTATTAAAGTGCTTTATACAATCTGCTCTGTATTTCATTTAGACTGAATAAAATAATCATTGTATGTTAACCAGATGCAAAAACATTATTGAAAGCTAGACAACGACCACACTTCCCAGTTCATAGTAATTTAACCTAATAAACATTTTCAGTTGAAGTTACTTTGAAAAGGCGTATATACATGCAAATCAAATTCCACTGTACTTTTTATGCACCAAGTTATACATAACAATATGTATAACCAAGTGCCAAATAATGTACTATTCAGAAGAGAGAAAATAGCTACAAAGGAAGGCTGAACACATTTCCAGTGCACTAGGACAACAGGCATCTGCCAAGAACAACTGAGCAAATCCCAGATCCAGGCCTTTTATTTGTTTCATTTTAACAAGGTGCTTTGTCTTTACACTGTAATAGGGTCAGAAAAGGCTTCAAATGAGCGGTTGCATCCCCTAATTAGTTCTAATCCACTGCCTCCCAGATGATGCAGGCTAGCTGGTCTCCAGGTCAGTAACTCAGTTATTTGGTCAGAACGTAACTGTTACTATTGAAAAATCTGGGAGAGGTGACTCCCTTCCTGCTCCCAGAAGTAACATCACTTTTCCAGATACTTGCCATGGGGCAGATGAAGCGGAGGGAATAGCCTGCCTGCCTGGACTAGGCTCCCAGATTGATTAATGAGAGAACAGGACCTGCAGAGATGAGACACTTCTCAACAAGGCACCGAGTCAGTAAAAAAGAAGTCTTGTTGCCATTTGCTGAACTACCTGCACAGCTTTGAGAAAGTGACATAAAAAGCCTTAAGAAAAGATCACAGGCAACATTTAACTGGGAAGTTCCTCTATGTACCATAGCTCCCAGCAGATCTAGTGGATGTCATGTAGAGCTGTCAGAAAGGAGAGAGATCCAGGCAGTCAAAAGGAGCAGTTCCTTCAGGCAGCCTGCTCACCAAGCATACTGGGAGGTGGAATTTGGCTTTCTGACAGCTTTTGTGGGCCAGTCTTGCTGAGCTGTGGTAGTCTTCAGCTAAGTGGCCCACGACAGAGAACCCAAAACTGTGCCTTTAGAGGGGCAGCACCCAGTTTGCAAAGGAACTGAAGGTACCTGTGTCGGGCAGGAGGGCCCTATGTAAAGTGCCATGAGCTCCAACCAGCACAGGGGCAGCTCTGGAAAAGCAGCAGCTCCAGCCCCTGACTGCACTGTCTCTTCAGCATTTAAAGTGTAACTGCACGGTGTTCCCACAGCTCTCTCTGGGAATGTAGCAGGCACCACTACATGCAGTGCCACTGCCTCTCAGTAGCAGCACGTGCCTCCCCTGCAATGGACACCTGGTGTCCATGGAAAAATCTGCAGCCTGAGCAGTCTCATGAACTGAAAGAGACACGACCTGCTCCCAGCCTATCACTTATGTTTAATGCTATCAGGTGCTACAAGATCCTATTTCTAACTCCTCAGCAGGCACTACCAGTATCTCCGACACAAAACTGAGGAAGGGTAGGAGGGCAGGGAAGGGGAGGAAAGATAAAAACATTAAAAGCAGAGACTCATATGCCAGTTTAGGACACACCCAACATTTCTCAAACAGATTATCTGGCCTCCAGAAGCATGGAACACAATAGAATACATTCACCAGTCATATAAAGCCATTGCTTTAAATCCATTTTCTTCAAACAGACAGAAGAAAAGACAACTAAAGGCTATTTCCCCTTCTGAGTGTCCTAAGGGAAAACAAGGGTAGGGCATCTCAGTCATTCCAGTAACTACAAACCCACATATGGTGACCATTTCACCATTTCACAATAATAAAACCAGCAAAGCACCTACTTTATTCCATGGGATTAGAAGTAAGCTACTAGGCCATATAGGCTATGGCCATACTGCAGCCTAGCTCTTTACCACCTGCAGCTACTCTGGCAAATTCTCCTTCCAGATGCAATTATGTTAGCACATAGGCAGTCCTAATGGGGCAAAAAGTCAAGTAGAAAATCTCCTCTATTTTCAAAGCTGACACATTCATGTTCTACAAATACTAGATTTCTAGTCCCACTTGGATATTCTTCAAGGCATTCCTGTCAATATGGATTATTCCTAAGCAATCTTAATGTTCTTGGGCAGCAGTCTTCTGCATTTTTGCATGAGTCTTCTTAAAGAATGCTGTCTGGAGAACTCCTGTAATAATGTTTCTTAAAAGAGACAGTTACTTGACTCTGCCACCTCTGAAACAGAAGTGCTGAACTGACTTATGGAAAACTGTTGGAAAAAAGTAGCAATGATATAAGTAAGATTGCTTTGTTATAGGGATTGATTCTTTCCTGTTTGTGACATTTTTTAAAGTCATTAATTAATACTATGCTCTGAAGATGCCACTCATTGGATTTTAGTTATCCACAAGGGTAATGAACACATAGATAGCAAGTGGTACCTGTGTTCCCAGCATACTCCTGCACTTTCACTGATATATAGCAGAAAAGTAGCTGTACAGTAATGGGCTTTTTAATTTTGGTGGGTTTTTTTTCAGTAAATGCATTTCAAATCATATGTATGTTTGTGGAAGATGGATTTATTTATTTACAGAAGATCCATAGCCTCCAGTTGTAACTGCTGGAAGATGTCATGTGCCTAAGAAAAACCTGTGGCTAAGAACAGGAGAAAGAACTTATTCTAGACACCATCAGTGGAAAGAACACAGGGCAGACAGCAGAGAAACCCCATGATAATGGTAAGCACATGCAACACAGAAAGGTCTCTTAAACCTTCTACAAGCCTGTTAAAACACTGAGTAGAAGTTTCATTCCTTTAAATGTACCTGTCAAATATTTTTCTATTAAACAATACATCAGTTATCCAGAAATCATGTAAATAAGCCTCTCTGCTTTTAAGGTTCATCAGGTGCTTGTGAACCTAACAAACTTCCATAATTTTTTTTCCAGTGTTTTACAAAACAGAAGCATGGGAAGTTGGAAAAATACACCAATTCATACTAGGTTTTGGTCTTTGAAAAGGATGGATAATATCTCTTAAGGGAGAATATAGTTACAGCAACATAGTAGATATATATGAAACTAAAAGCATGCCATTATAAAACTGTAGAAGTTGATACACATAGTCCACTGACTTAATGCCAATAGTAGGTTTGTGCAATGGCCTAGTTTGCTCACACCTCCAGTCAGGCAAAGACAATCTGGTAGAATTTGTAACACCTAAACAAAGATAAACAAGTATTTGAAAGTCAAAAAACCCCTGGAAGTTATTTTTGAAGTCATCAGTTTGCTATCAGAGAATAATAAAATGGTGATGGAAAACAGCAAATACATTTCTCTTGATCTACAGCAAATAAAAGATCAGCGCTGGAGTTAGGGCAGCACTGAGGAGTGCTGCTTCCAGCAAGAACACACTGCACCTCTCCTTCAGACAAACACAACTACATGAAAAAAAGCACTTGAAGAAAAACACTTGGTTGAATTCCTGCAGTGCACAAGACTGCCTGGGCACTTCTGACCATCCAGGAATACAGCCACTGCTGCTGAATTTAAAGTATCTAAAACAATAACCAAGATTTAGATAAAAATATTCCTTTCACTGTAACACTAAAACACTGTAACACAAAAACATCAACAACTTACTCAGGTTGGGCACTGTTAATCTGCTTCATACAGTTGTGAAAAATTACAATAGCATCTGATATTAGCTGGCAGATTTCCTGCTTCCTGTTAAACAGATCCCTATTTCATATGGGCACACACTCCATATTGGGTGCATTACAAGGTTTCCACAGTTTTTTAAACTAAGCCTTCTTCTTAAAGAGAACTACAATGGTGTTGCAAGAACTGGTGTCTCTGTCTCAAGCTTGTACTCCTTTTTGCCAACTATTTTAAGTCCTTAGTACTAACACTTTTCAACTCAGTGGGTTTCCTTGGCAGCTTGCACTCCAAAGAGTTTTATTGTCTGACACCAGGGCACAGCTGCATTTCTCCAATCTGATCTTCCTCGTTATCAACTTCGCTTACACTCCAAGAAGAGCTGTCTGCACAGTCCAAACTGGTGAGTGAGCTAATAGGTTATTTATAAATACAGCATCTCCACTGTTCTCTGCTGGGTGCTGACAATGCAAGGCTTTTGAGTTGCTATCATTGCACTGCAGATGTTGAGCTCCTGCTCCCTGCTGGACACTGCACATTCTCAGACACAGCAGGTGCTTGGGACACTGTTTGGATCTGGTGCTCTGGGTTCAAGCATTGCAAGGCTGGAGCTGGGGTGTTACTTGCCTGTTAGCAATCCACTTCTCCACCTCCATGTCATCCTATTTCCATAGCAGGTTGCCATGAAGTTTTTCAGATAACAAGTACAAATCATTTATATATAACTAAGAAAAATACTTGGCCCCTGCAGTTTAATATATTAGTCAATATTAATCTTGATTTAAATTCATCTCCACTATCATACAGCTCCCTTAAGCATTGTTTCTTTCTGTCTTAGTTTGTGAGACAGGGAAGTTATACTCATTTCAAGCTCAAGATTAACAGAATGTTTAGCATCCACAGACAATTCAAGCAAGGGATTTATATGTATTCATCATAAATTGGTTGTTTTATTTACAATTTATCCTCCAATATGGATTTAAATCTTGTGGATGCTTTCTTGAGATTTCTACTTCTGGAATAGTCTGGAAATCCAAATAGAGGAGTGTGTTTCTATATAGGTAGCTCTGACACAGGACTCCCAGGAATACACTATGGTTCTAAATGGCAGAGAAGTTTATTCAGGTCATACTGCATCCTTCATTCACTCTTTTCAGAGTTATGCTCCTGCTAAAATTCTAATTAACAGGAATTTTTCAATTAGCATAGCCTATAATCACTTATTTAAATGACAGCTGAAGGAAGGATATAAAGATATTAGAAAATCCTTTCAAATGTTCAAGAAATTTTGAAACATTAAAGCCCATGCAAGAATAGCTCAACAGACTGTTATTACAGAGTAACTGTTGTGCTGCTTGTTCTGCTATGGATTAGGATTCTCCTCGGAGGACAGAACTTGGAATATGGGACAGGTTGCACCTAATTCTGGAAAAATATTTCTATTTGGATAGAGTTGATTTTTTTCATTAACAACCCTCTAATAGCAATGCTCAGCCACATGACTGTAAGGGTAAAAATTGAATATAACATCCATTTTTAATATAAAATGTTTTTGTGGTCCTTTTGTAGAAAAAAGTGAAAGCCCTCATAGATCTTATCTCACAAAGTGATACTGTGAATTTATGAGGCAGTTTTGCCCTTTTTTGGTATTTCATTGTTTAACTCTTAGAAGAAACAGTACATCTACCAGATATTACCTGTTCAATTCTATTCAAGTCACTGCATAAAAGCAGAAGGTTCTTTTGGCTTCTGCTATTTGCCCTTTAGTATTTTCTCCAGGTTCTTCTTTCCATGTCCAGAAAAATCTCATATTATACTAACAAGGAACAGAGCAAGACAATCCCATTTTGTCAGTCATTAATATCTGCAAGAGTTGAACACTAGAAAGAACTGTATTTCCAGTTCACTGCACATGTAATACAGGTATTCCTTAAGTAAAGAACGGTATGTTACAGCTTAAAGCTTTCAGTGTTTTCAGTCTCACTGTTCTTACCTTTCTTTTGACATCAATGAATTGAGAAAACATTAAGGACCAGTAGAATGACAACTCAACTATGTAGTAGTAATGAAGGTCAGGCATCAATGGCTGAAAGATGGAGATGAGAAAAGGTTAATAGAGTGTAACTGACATTATGGGCAGCTGTGGTCTATAGGAGACATGCTTAACCACAGGGGATTACTGAATTATACATAAGCACCCTATGTGAAAAAAATTATAACGGTTGCCTCTTTCAAACTTTGATAGCTCTGAAAAAATAAAGCTCCCCAACGTACTCTGTCCTAATGTTTTAGCCCTGACAATACTGTAATACCAAAATTTATGATGTTGTCCATTTGGAACCCTGAGAAAACTAAATTCTGAGTAAATCCATTTTGAAGGTTTACCTGAAACATCTTGCTGAATATCAGTAATGTGGGTTTAAATCATAG
>VWYI01020484.1:302-11540 GCA_013399455.1 Anthoscopus minutus
GAAACTACGCCAGTAATCAATGCTCAGAAGAATTGTTCCTACCATGAAGTTCTCCTCATACCCACAATTTCAAAAATAAATAATAAAAAAGGCTGCAGTTAGTAATTTTCATCTTAAGACAGACACTGTACTATTTGTACAGTTATTAAAAAACATTTTCCACTTACTTTCATCATGTAAAATGAAAATGAATTCCATCACTGAAATTATAACACAACATAGCTCCTCCTAGCTAGCCCAGGAGAGGGCGAAAGGGGAATGCCAATTAATCCAATTACTGACAGAGAAACTATCAGGATGAGTACTTATCAGGCCAGGTTCAAAAACATCAAAAGCAACAGTGTTAAAAAAACAGAAAAGAAAAATTGAAAAAGAAAAAAAGCTCACACTCCCTGTGCAGAGTAGCACTATTAAATTCAGATGCAGGGTTGTGTTTAGGTTGGACAGGCCCCAACAGTAGAACAAAGTCAGTCTGTCTTAGTACCATAACCAAATTCTACAAGTTAACAGCTTTTCATGAAAAGCTGCCATTTCAAAATGTCAATCAAACCTGAATATAAGTGGGAATTCCTGCAGAAATAACCAGCTGCAGGTTTGAAAAACATTTTTCACTAAAAGTGGAAACACAAAAGATGTTTGAATGAGATCTCTTTTCATTCCTGTAACAGTAGACGGTCATTTTCACAACATCAAGGACAAAAACACAAGACGAAATTGCAAATAATGTCTTGAAAGAACCATTTGCAGGGGTGATGAATGATTCAAGTTACAAATGACAGAGTTATTGGCAAATAGAAACTCATTAATATGAAAAAGCTTCTTTTATAAGGCTGCAGTTTGCCTCCATTTTCTCTCATTGTATCTGAATGATTAGGTTGTAGGTATTAATTTCATTGCATTTATTAATATTGGCTTTCTCACCTTGAGGGCAGCAGCTTGCATTAAGGTAATCTAATTTGCAGTATAAGTATTTTTGGGGATTTACATGTTTAGTAAACAACTGAACTACTTTCAGTTAATAAAAATGCAGATTCTTACACAGTAAAGTTAAAACTTTTGATCTACCCACAGACAGAACAAAAGTTTTCCAACTCAGATCTGGACATACAAACATAAATAAGTAATATTTATTCAATAAACCAAAGGAAAAAATATTATTCCTACAAATGCACATTATAATGGAAAAGAAGCTTACCAAAATCACTTTGGCAACATTCTCCTTTCTAAAGAATATGGCATGAACAAAGCCATTTTCTCTACCACCTGAAAGATGCATACTTTATCTGAAAATAAATTTGTTGTCCAAATAAAGGGCATCATCAATTTCTTATTTAACAACTAGACTGATACAGCAGTGATTTGTTTCACAAATCTCCACATTCAATGTCAGGAAACAAATTTAGTCAACAGGGAGATTTAATGAAGAGTCAAACCAGTTTATAACATTCCCCTCTCCAAAAGTTTACACCTGCACTGCAGTATCATTACCCATTTTGTTTATTATAAACAAGTAATCAAAGAATAATTGTCACTGTGGATGAACACCTCAACATGTCTCAGAATTTAGAGTATTAAAATTGATAATAGTGCCCTATACATATTTATCTCCTTCCAGCATGACTGTCAGTATGATCATAACACAAATGAGAAAATGTTAACTCTTTTGAGTGACAACACCTTTATCCTAAGTTATGCTTTCTACCAAACTGAAAACACATTTATAAGTTACATAAGAATCATAAATGAGGATGCAATGAATCAGCATCGTTATATTAAATGTAACTGAACACACTTAAGACGTAAGAGTTTGAAGAGCTGGAAATCACATACTTCTTCAGCAGCATTCACTGAAAAATAAGATGCTACACAACATAAACTGAAACAACTAATTACTATAACCTCACTGTACTGAGATACCAGTCACATCATCCAATTTCACACTACAATACTGTTTTCTATAGAATACATTACTTTCTGATATCCCAAATCTTAATCTTCAGTTTACACTGAATATATGCATATTACACTGTAATATGCATTTCTCTAGTTGCAGGTTGCAGCACACCACCACAGTTACCACAGAATTATTTCTTACACTCAAACTTTACTTCAGTAGAATCACAGCAGAAATTTATCAATACTGCTCCCAATAAGAAGACAAAAATACCACAAGACTTTTTTATCACTAAATCTTGTTCTTATCACTTTGTATCACCAACGTTTGTTTTAAAGTAAGCTGGAGTATAAATGAGGTTTTGGGGTGAATAATCAGCAATATGAAGAAATAGTTGAAGCAAGATTAATTCGGCCATAAAATGTTGCTACCATGCAATTTAAAAATTGAGACAGAAAAAATAAAAGAAGGAAAGAAACAAGCTGTGTCAAACCTAGTGTCTTAGCAATTAGAGTGTTTTTGAACATTCTCAAAAGCATTTACTTCAGGAAACAGCTTACAAGTCAAAACATGCTGATGATTTTTTCATTTTGTTTTCCTTCGAGCTGCCAATTGTTAGTCAAGATTACTATTCATTTTACAGGAGTGTTAAGAATGCAAATGGTTAACAGTAGTATAAACTATATACTTGGTTTAAGTTTGAATGTCTAAAACTATTACACACTGCATTCATCTGCATTCCCTGTTTATGGGAATGAAATACGTAGTCATTTGAAGTCCACAATATGTATATTGTGTTTGAAATAGCTGCAGATTTTACAAGCACATTATTCTTTCCATTAGGATTAAAACCTCACCAAATAGCAATTTGTGAAAGAATTCTAGCAGGGCCCTGAGCCCAGAACTCTGACCTCTGATGAGATGCTTGGCAGCAACAAACTCTAGGTCTAAGCAAAACATCTGGTTTGAGTTAGACTTCCTGAAAAAATAGCCCCTGTACTGGGGAAACTGGTATTCACTCAGCTTTGTCTATACACTTTGACTGACTGCAACACTCTTGCTGGGGATAGGGTGGGGGGAGTGAGGAAGAGAAAAAAAAATGCTTTGGCAGAATGCACGCACGTCAATCACTGTAGACTTCCTGGTGGCCTCCAAAGAGCCAGGCACTAAGACTAGGAGACACTGTACACGTTTGTTCAAGCTTCTTAGGATTTTTGCTATTGTACTCCATAGCTCAATATTTTTTTCAGAGTTAGTGCCAACTCTGAATTATCTAATCCAGTGCCAACTCTGAATTATCTAATCCAAAGAGTTTATAGGATAAATTTTGCCTGAAGAAATAGTTTCTGCAAATTCTTTTTAAACAATAATTGTTTTATCATCATTTTTCTTACCAATTTAGACAATCACTATCATCATAAAATGAATGAGAATATTCCCAACAAAAACACAAACGCTCTCTGCCAAGAGATTTATAAAACAGCAACAGCTTTTGGTTGGCTCCCAAGATTTTTCATAGGCAACATATTGTTACACGCAGTACCTAGAGATAAGAGTAGTACAGAAGGGTAACTAAAGAGAATGCTGATACAGCAGGACAGGTTTCCGAGCCTCCTGCTCTCAGACATGTAATCAGCAAAAGCTCCAGCAAGAATGATAAGAAAAGGATAGAGCTGGTTCTTGCTTCTCATTTTTCTGAGATGGGAAGTACACCCTGTCACAGGGTAAGTGAAAATGAAGAAATCCACAGCAACTGCAGGCTTGGCAAGAGTTGCATTTTGTTCAAGCTAGCAGCCTGAGCAAGTAGCACAAGAACAGCTTGGTGTGGTGGGTAGGACACAGATTTGCTTACAGACATGACTGTCAAGAAGCATGTGGCTGAACTTAATTCACCAGATTTTTTTTTGCAGGACACTTTGTATTTTTAAGCATCATAGTGAAGTCTTTTAAAAATAATTTAGTCATAATAATGAAACAGCTAGCAGTAGTTACTGAGACCTGTTACTTTTACAGATACACAAAGCAACATTAAATATCTTATACAGGCTAGGGAAGCACAAGATAATTGAATATGAAAGCAACAGACAGAGAATTTAATGGAGATCTCAGTCAACACATTCATCAATGCTGCATATACAACACATGTATGTATAAGAGATGTGTGATAAAATTTATCTATGCACAACTTTACTATGTACAGAGAAATTTACCTTTAGGCACTATTAGTAGGACCTACTTCTATTACTTCAATACTTTTTCTGCACACTGTCTACTTAAGTACCATGGTGAAAAAAGCATCTGAAAAATTATTTTCGTCTATCTACTGCTCTATTTTATACAAGTCTGTCATATGAGTGTATATTGTTAATCTCAGTTTAATCTCATAGTTAATTTTCTTCCTGTGATTGCTAATGCAATAATATTTTTATGCCTGTTCTAGCAGTAACTTTACACTGGAATTAAATGTCAATTTCTACTTTCCACCTCCAAAATTTTAAATTAAATGCCATTGATACTGACCCCCTGCATTCAGGCAAAATGCAGCCACCAACTCACAAAGGGACATTTATAAAATAAGCCTTGCTTGTTTGAACTGCAACACTGCCATCACTGGAGTTTCAGCCAGGAGATTTGAATAAATAAAAATAAACCAAAGTAATAAACACCATGTTTTATGGACCTGCACAGAATTAAAAAAAAAAGACGTCCTCCTGGCAAACTTGAAAGATTAGAATTAAAAGCTGCCTCTCTCATTCCGGAAGACTTTTGGCCCCCGCTACTCAATGCCATTTATGAAGGACACGCAGCTGTGGGCAAGGCCACCCACACAAGTGCCCGTGATGCCCTTTGGAGCTGCAATGAGATGCTCTTCCGTTCATGACTATATAGAAAATAAAACAACATTCCAAAGTAAGACAATATAGGACATTTCTGAGTGCAACAGGAGTAATGAATCCTACCAATATCTGAAGCAACATGAGGCATGTGGAAAAACAGAACTTCTTAGCCCAAGGCTTTGTAATACATAGTTATGTTCTCCACGGAGCTAAATTTTTCTACTACTGATGGCATTCCAGTATCCAAATGTATGATATGAAACAGTTTTTTTGCTATTGAAGAAATAAATCCATATGTCCATCGACTTTAGTTTTCTGGAAGACTGAATATAATTTTAGAATCAGCAGCAGCAGCTGGTTGACAGCAATAAAGACAACATTCACTTTAAATAACCCTGAATTATATACAGTTGAGTAAATTTGAATTTGTTTTGCTTTAAGGTCTCCCAAAGTTGAAGCCAACATGCTGAACAAAAATATTAAACTATCTATAACCCTGTGTCAACATATGATGCTACTGGGAATGGTAAGTGAATTAATTTTCCAGGGAAAATTAATTACTTATGACTTACAGTTGTAAAAGCAAACAACGTAACTCTGGATTAGGGCACATTTAATTTCTGTTTGGAGTAGCGATTAAATTAATTTCATATAATTCATGGTATGTAATGGAAAGCAGAACAAAGATGAAATTTTAGACAATGACTGACAGAAAAAAGTGTATATTTATGTTCCTGATACAAAAATAAAGGTCACAGATATTATTCACTGTCTAGTGAAACATGATTTTAGTTTCTAAAATAATTTTTTCAAGACTGTTTGTTAGGGTATGTGTTATTAGCAAGATACAAATCTAAAAAACAACAAATTACAAAACATCAGCGAAATCTTGCATGCCGCATTGTCTCAGTGAAAAAGGACTACAATTTTCAGTGATGTCTGTTGAACAACATAACTGTCACAAAATTATCATGAGGAACAGCAACACTAATTTAAGTTCCTCCTATATTAATTTAAGTTCATCTTACTTCTTACTTCTCAAGAGAGAAGAAAAATTTGATCACAGGTCCAACATTAAAACAAATATGTACATAAACATATTGTATTAATTTTATCAGCTACTTACATTTTATAGTAAACAGTTAATGCTAAAATAAATTCATAGCATAAATAAACATATGAAAGAATTCTTACAGCATTCCATAATTTGGTATTTCTTCAAACTACATAAGAATAATTATTTTGTGTATTACATTGCAAAACATCAAGTTCTTACTTTACTTTATACCAACCAATCAAACCATATGTATTAGCAAACTGTTTGCGGTTTTAAAGTATCATAAGAATTTTAATTGTCACTTCTGTTCTCCTACTGAACCAAAGCAAAATTTATTGCTGATTTCAGGTTTTTGGGTATCAAATCAGCAACTCCTGTGCTACGAAATCACATGAAATTACTCAAAAGCACAGTAGTATTAGTACTTTTTCCTTATGAGCCAAATGAATATACTATTAATTCATGAAACCAAACAAAAGATGTAATAGATAACCACTGCACAGCAAGCAGTGACTGTGGAATTCCACCAACAAATAATATTTACACTTGCAATGTTTAAACTGGCTCCACATACACATTCAAAGCAAGTGATTCATATCCCTTCTGCCACTTTTACCTGACTTTAGACACTAAAGAGATGTTTTTACTATGGTCATTGAACAATTTTATCATTATAATATTTATATTCAAATCTGAACACAATTCTAATATCTTAGAAATGAACATCACAGAAAAGATGACTGAACCTGAAACACAAATTCACAAACACAAATAGCTCATAATGGGTACAGGTAGTGCAATAAATAATCTGCAGCTCGCTTGCTGTTTTTCACTTTTAAGACTGTCTCTAAAATGCAAAGAATTTCAGTTATGTAAAATTTAACTGAAACCTAGAAGAAAAGAGCACTGAACAATTCTTCAGCGCTCAACTTGCGTATTTTCACTTAAAGTAATTAAACACTTGAAATATAAACAGGAAACCAACAGCACATTTCAGAAGCTGTTCAATCAAAATACTTTTACAAAGACAGACTTTATAATCCTCTTTTCTGTTTCAGCTTTTAGTCAACTAAGTTTTTCCAATTTAATGCACAGAGAAGCCATATCAAGCTGATTTGCAGGATTCCAGCCTCACAACTTCCAGCTTGCTCCTCTTGCCACTTAGCTCCCCCATCAGAACAGTCTCAAACAGTTTAATCTGCCTGGGTGGATCTTCACTCAGGTGGCCTGCCTATGCTTGAATTAGCTCTGCCCAAGTATATTTAAAAGATTGGAAAAAAAAACAAATATCAAACTGAAATATTAAACAGGCTTGCAGACAAGGTACCCTGTATCTGGGCAATCCTGCTCACAACTTTCTATGTGCTGCTTTTATGGAGGTCTGGAAGTAAACAACCTTTATATCTATTTTTCATGAACAATAACACATATCACTTTAACCCTATTACAGCACGAATCACAAGTCTGTAGTCATATGGTGACAAAAAACTTCCTAACAAACTTCTGCCAAGAGAACTGGTAATTAAGCAATCAACAGGGAGGGGAAATCTGTCCAGCAGCTGTTTCCTATCAACACCCTTAGATCATCCCACCTCAGTACATCAACACTTCTGGAGCTTCCCTACTTTTCCTACAACTTCAGCAGCTCTGTAAAATCAACATACGCAGGTAAAAACTCTAACAATAAACAGCAGCAGTGTGAGGGGGGATTAGTAGCAGTAATGTCTAAAATTTACCTTCAAGTTGCTTACAAAGGCACATCTCTGACAAGTTTTCAAATGCTGTCCACAGTGCATTTTTGGTGACAGCAGCAAAAGGAGATACAATCCATGGGCAGCTTCATGAGTGACATGTGCAGATGGGGTGATACCGCTATGCTCTTGCACTCCTTGTAAATACACATGCACACATTTTCCGTCATTTCCTTAAAGGGGCAGCATCTCACCTCATTGAGCTGGCATGTTTTCCTGGAGATGCCAGAAAACACAGTGTACTAGCTAAAATAACTAATAACACAACACTTATTTCTTTCTGTATCCCTTTGCTTTATGGGAAATGGCTGTAATAGACTAGCCGAAGCTTTTCGTGCTTTGCTGGCAGAACATTTGATTTCTCTTTGCCAGCCAGAGAACAGGTAGACGCAACCAGAGCTATTACCAAGTTACAGGATATATAAACCACACCGGGCAGTCAGCAGAACTGCTGCTGAAGATTAAACAACACAAACTTGACAGGGGTGTAACTTATTTGGAAAGCATGCTTAAGTTTGGTGCACCTACTTCAGTGGGGTGGGGAAGCATCCAAAACATTATGGGGCTATTACCTCTCCCTGGCAAAGCTGTCTGCAAAGACTTTGCTCCCATTGGATGTCAGATGGCTTAGCTCATAGACTTTTACTTTTCAAAATTAAAAGCTCTTAATTTACCCTAAAAATGATGCTGAGTAAAGAGCATATATGATTTTTTGCTTGTTTTCCTCACAGTGCTAATATTTCATTACCACTACAAGAAAATTAAGGATTCCATAACTTGCTCAGTGCTAAAAATCCTGTATTAAGCACAGACCTATTCACCAGCCTACATATTCATTTGAGAAATAAATACACCTTTTTCCTTACTGACAAGACACTGGGGTTTTAGACTGCTCTTAATATTTTATAGGTACAGCCACCACACTCTGTCCCTCAAAAAGTTTTTACAAACCTTAAAATCTTGAGTACTTATCTCCCTTTCCCACAGATTTCAAGGCCAGCAATCCCTTGCAGTATGCAGTAAAAACATTTGTGACAATAATCTCTTTGCAGGAGACTACAGGTTCACAGGAAAGTTTTAAGTTTCCTTTATAGAGGAGCAGAGCTAAGAGCATAGTGAAATACTATCCTGCCTGTCCCTGTCTTTAAAGTCCCAGTGAGTTTATTCAGATATGAGATTCAATACAGGAACAGCTCACAAGTCATCCAGTTACTTGGTTTTTGTTTTGCGGTTTGTTTTTTTTCTACAATGATGGCAACGTATCCTTTAGCCTATTTCAAAAATTTATAAAAATATAGCCAGTTTCTTTAATTGCAGTCAGATTCCAGCATATCTCCTTTTATTACGTTTTTCAACTTAGGTACATCCATAATCAACCAGCTGCCATATACTGCCAAAAAGGAGTGATTTACATTTATTATTAAGTTGTTTGATAGGCATTCTCACCCTTAGACTTTGCTTTGTTTAAGCAAAGGTTGTCTGTAGGCAACCACTTCAATTTAAGTACAAGAAACCACAAACAAGCTCATGAAATTCCAATGTCATCCAAGGCGGTTCAGATCTTTGCTGAACTGTGTGTGTATATTCAGTGTAGTAATACAGAAGGAATGCTGAAGCCTTTTGTAGACAGGCTGTTCAACTGAATGTTGAAACCTGCAACCTACAATTCTGACCAGCAAATGACATTCCTGCTAAACTGTGTTTCCACAGGAGCTATGTGAATCCCACAAAATAAAGCACTGCTCACCTAATAAGATGTCCAGTTGCAAACCCACACAAACTTGTTTAAATAAGCTTAATATAGAAAGCTCAAGTTTGAGGCTGTTTTGACAAACCCACCTCAGTGGTTTAAAAAAAGACACTATTGCACATCATGTCATCATACTCTCACATCATATATGAGTGATGCTCCTATCCTATCCAGTAACACACTTAACTACTCATATACTCTACCGGTCAATCAAGAAAATTCCCCAAAATAGAGAAAAAACTGAAATAAACTCCTTAAATGTTCAGTGGAAAACACACTCTCCCAGCTGGAAAAATATTTGGTTCCAGTACTTTGCTCCATGCTATTAAATAAAAGTGTACTATACGAAGAAGATATAACCAAATTAGATACCAAGAAGAATACAAAGTCACATATATTTCACCGTTAGAAACGATATCTATTCTAATGAAAAAAAGAAGATAAAGGTTTTTCTCAAACCAAACACTGGCTCTTTTTGATGTTTGGATTCTGACAACTCATTTGCAATCACTAACTACTTCACAACTTTTTTTGTTGTTAGAAGCTTTCTATTTAAATAATATTTTCAAGTTTCCCTTACTAGAGAAACAATACAACATTTGCTTTACCCAAACAAAGCTACCGAGTTCTGTTTGCTGAGGTTTTGTAAGAACAGGCAGTGCAGTGTAGTCCAGTGCAGTGTAGTGCAAGGGATCAGCCAGGTTCTGCTGCAGAAATAATGCAGAGAGTTTTTCACCCCATAGCTGAATCAGACTGACCCAACTATTCCTGGTCACACTCTTACACTTAGAGGTACACCTGCAGCCTCCCCCTTTGAGTTCTGAATTTCTAAAATGTTACTTTAGTTCAGCTCTCAAATATCTCTGTTGCATCAAATATACAGTCAGATTGTCTCAGACAAATAATATGCATGATGGGTGTTCACCAGAGGAACAAAATTTTAAGTAGTACTGCTGTCAAAAGTGAGGTTAATACCATACCTCACAAAAGGGTTAATAGCCCTCCTGTTGCAGTGGGACCAGCTGCCGGTAAAAAAAAAATTAACAGTGATGATGCCATCCACAGACATCTTTTGAGGGAGAAAGGCCAATGAAGAATCCAACAAACAAAAAGGGCTATGTGCAATTTCAGCTACATGCAGGAAAGACCAGTAACATCCTTCCACCAGTGTCTATCAGCTGCCTCTCACTGGCCTTGCGACAAGGAAGGAAGGATCCAGGCTAGGATGGCCTGAGACAGCAGACAGCATTCTACACTGACTTCTAGGAGAAAGTAAAAAGCTCCTCCCTTTCCAACTGAGACACAACCTCTGGTGAGATGCCTAACTATTAACTAGCTGGCAGTAGATTTTAAAGTGGTTTATATCTGCAATGCCATAACTAATAAAACTGGTCCAACTAAAGAGAAAGTGCATCTGATTAAAAGCATCCTCTAAAGTTGCACTGTCATTTACACCAAAACATACTCATCATCTTCAGGGGGAAAACTCCAGCCTAGAAGGAATATCAAATTGCAACTGAAATAATAAAACATCCTAAAGGTAATAATCAAAGCAAAACCAATGCACTCCAATAACTAGAGTACCATGGAAAGGAACATGGACAAGAAGAACAAAAAAAACATTTCCAGATTCAGTTACTACCAGATTTCCTGATTAGACTTTATGAAATTCTCCTTTCATAAGGACCTTCCAGCATTACACAGAAAACAAACCAAGAATTAGTTCAATCTTTTTTTTTCTTGAGAGAATGCTACTTACGACTATTGTTTACAGATTTTATTTATTTGACACAAAATATTCCAGATACATCTGTAATCAAGTATTCTCCCATTTCAGAGGTCACAAAACTACATATATTATCCCTTACATCCTTTTAGGATGATAGTTTTCCAAACATGATTGTGGTTGACAGGGACAGGCGCAGAAGATCTCGGGATGTGACGGAAAG
>VWYI01020496.1:3190-41604 GCA_013399455.1 Anthoscopus minutus
TTACTCCTTTTCTTTATATGCCCTTTTAGTAATTTCAGACCTGTACACCTTAACTACTTTTTATAGCTATTTTTCATGTAACTTTTAATTAACAATAACTTTTCACATTAAAATTTAATTAATTTTTCCCCCATAGTGAATCATTGGTCAACAATTCACAGCAAGTCTTATTAAAATCCAATGTAATTACTCTCTGCATGTACTAAGAACATTACAAACACTTGGTTCTTATGGTCACAATGATTAAGGAATTGAATTTACTGAATATTATTGTTAGAGCTTACACATCCACCAAATCAAATGTATTGGTCCTTTGTGTTAGACTTGTAAAAACTCCACTTCACCCAGCCAAGCTACTCAGCTAAATCCTTTCTATCAGATTGGAATTGGAAAGGACTGTGGACTTTGTAGGAAAATTTGTAAGTGCCATTCTTCTTTTTGTTCTTATTGCTTGGATTGCTGATTGCATTCTCCCCTGTCTGCCTCACTGGATTTTCTACTAGGGATTTACAACAGCTCACCATATAAAGAAGGAAAGAACAGAATAAGTAATGACCCATTGACGCCTGCCAATTCTGAAGAGGTTATTTACCTGGGGCTTTCAAGTATTTCATAATTATTTGACGCTACTGATGGCTTTTGCCAAGTCCACATATTTCTGGACTCCTGCTGCAGGCTGCACAAATACATTCCAGGGTTCCAATTATTCACCAGCTCAGCCCAACACGTAGCTCTTCCACTCCATTTATGAGGCTAACAGGTGTTCCTTATTATTTAGTATGTGATGTGTCACTCATCACATACCTGCCATCACTTCTTAGGTGTCAAAGACTCATTTTGCCTTCTTTTCCTCACTATACTTGCATGTAAATCACCTCTATTCGAACAAACTGCGAGGTTCTTTCTGTGGCACTTCATAAACACCACTTCACAATAAATGTAGAAAGTAAACAGGCAAAAAATTAATTATTTAAAATGCAGAAGACCTCTGATCTACATTTCTGAGACCTGGCCTATATTTTCAAAGTGGAAGTCCAACAGGATTGGATTAAATGCACAAAAGAACTTTTTTGGCATTTTGATTTCTCAAAAGCTTTTAAGACAGAAAGATCTCCACACTGCAGAGTAAGGATCAGTGCCCTCACAAGTGTGAAGGCAGAGTGCATTTCTCTTGTTTTCCTTATAAATCAAAAGTGTTGCAGACCCTTCACATCCATGCACTAGTCTGCAGGTATTGACATTGAACTCTGTTCCCATCCCACACGGGCTTGGCTGTGATTGACTGTGACCTAATCTATACTAGTGAAGGTGTCTCTTTGGGCATCAGTGCAGGTAATGAGGACATAGAAACCTGGACTTACAGAGATGCAGATATACAATCTGACTCCTTTCTCAAGCTAGCAGTGATTTTTAGATCTGTTCACAATATCTCTACACTGATGATAACAACATATTGTATTTCAAAGAGTAATCAGATAGTGAAGAAGCAAACACATGCAATCTGTCAAAACAAAAGGAAAGGAGAATAAGATGTTTCCTATGCAGGACTACTCACCAATTTCAAAATGCAGCTTCAAGGCATTGAGGTGCAAATATCTACTTGCTTCTTCAAATGGTTCAACTAACTGGCCAATGATAAAAATAGCCTTAAGATTGTAGCCCTTTAGTGGATGAATCATGCCAGAATGACAGGTGAGCCCTTGTATATGTACAGCTCCCTAAGAGCCCCTTTATATGTACAGCTCTATATGAGCTAGGTGTTCCTTTTTAAAAGAGGAAAGATAATTTCCCAGATTTTTGTCTAGCTGCCATTAGCAACAGACATGATTCCTAGGCCAAAGTTATAGTGTATGTATGAGAAGATGAGTGAAAGAGGAGAAGGAAAAAAACCACAAAACACAAAAGGAACTCCTAAGTCACACTGTTATGAAGCTTTCTTCCAGTGAAGCTGTTGCAGAGGAAAATGTATGAAACAAGCTATCAGGGGAAACCATTGCAGTGTGCCTGTCTACTTTTTGGCAGTGTTATTTTCCTTCACACCTGAGCCTTGGCTATCACTTATTAGACCATTCCTGACACAGCAACATAACCAGGAGATGTATTTGGACATCAAATGTAAGATGAGAAGAAATGCAACAGAGAAGGCCAATAGCAGTTCATGACACAAGGACAATTTTTGTATTGATTCTCTTCAGATCAAGTAAAGCCTGTAGGGAAGACAAGGGACTGAAAAGGGAGATTATATTAAATATCACATGAAAAATAAAGTTCTGACTAGAGCTTAAAAGTTCCCAGCTTCTTTCCCTTTCTTTTATTACCTCCCAGAATTAAATATTTCCTCTAATTCTATAAATTTACTTTTGTGTTGGCAAGTATTTTTACAAATAAAAAGAAGAACAGAGGGTTTTCTAAATCATAGTTAAGATCTAACATCTACAGTTGCTGAATAAAAGAATCAAAACTTAACACTTTCTTTGATGATAGACAGAAAAGTGTGATGACAAAACCTGTGTGAAACTTGGTGATAACAACAGGAGTAGTCTGCATGGATGAGGCAAAGGTTTTAAACAGCTTTGCTGTCTGTGTGAGCTCACAGAAATGTTCATTTTTAGCTTTGAAAGTTACAAAGGAATAATTACACATTTTAGCTGGGAATGAAAATGCAGAAAGGCATTATGGGCCCACAGTAAACTTTCTGATGGAGGAATTTTGTGCTTTCAAACTAGCAATGCTATATTAGACTTGCACATCATAAGCAAAGCACATTCCAGCAGATTAGGTTCTCTGTCGTGTGCTTTATAACATATGAATGCTTGCCTCTTTAAAAATAGTTATTTTCATAGTTAATTTAAATGCCTATCACATAAGCTATTAATGTCAGGACTCCAAAATGGTGCCAACACCGCCAGTTTTAAGTTGCAGTATTTTATGGCTAAATACTAAGTGTAAATATGAAAAAGAGATTGGAACAGGCCTCGCTCACCACTGTTTAACATTGAGTTTAGACTCTCCTTTAGAGCACACATAACTTTCCACATCAGACTTCCCTTGTGTGTGTTTGATAGGTGTTTGAATGCATCCCTCAGCCCTGATGAAACAGGTGCTCCTATAATACCCTCAGAAGAGCCACCTTTCATGGAGAAATAAATGACAGCAGTGACAACTGCAGAACAAAAACAAGTTGGCTACTGCATATCGTCACAGCAAGGATTAGTCCTTAGGAGAACTTTATTACACTTTTCCATATTTGTGACTAGGCAGCTGTGAAAACATGTAAGAATCGTACACAGATTTTCCATTTCCTGCCAGCTCACTAAAACAAAGCAATGTGGCAGGGATAAGCAGGATACGTGCAACATAAATGGTGAGGTAAAGCCTAGCAAGCCTGTTCAACTTCATGGCACGCTGCAGGGTGGAGAAGCTTGTGAGATTTGTAGCTATTCAGCTCTCCAAGGCTGGATTGAACATTACACACTGCTCTGCTGGGGGAATTCTTGTTTAAGCATTTGTGAGCTGGGGAGCTCGAGCGATTTCAGCACACAAACTCTGCAGAACACACCCTTCTCCATCTAAAAGCTTGGCAAGAGCAGCTACTTCTTGTTCCAGATTCCAAACATGTCCCAGGCCCACCTCTCCCTCCTTGATTCCTGGGCTGGAAATGCTGGTTTTGTACAGCTGAGCAGAGAGTGCCTTAGCACCTGGTTATTCTCATTTCTTATTTGCACCTTCCCCACTCTTCNTATTCTCATTTCTCATTTGCACCTTCCCCACTCTTCTCACTACTCTTCTGATTGCCTAGTGTGCCTGCAGAGGAAGATTAGCAAATAGAGACAAGCTAAATGAGTCTACTTTAAGGAAAATTTGAGCTCTTCACTGCAGTGTCATCATCCCTGTCTTCAGCCCTGAGGTAGCAGCAACCTGAGAAGGAAAGCACAAGGAGTGTTTGGCATAAGGGAGAAAATGGCCACTACTGCACTGTAAAGTCCCTTCACATCCTAATCTTCACAAAACTCTGCAATTCTCTCCCTTCATTCCCAGGCAATGGGTGTAGGAGATACCTACCTGCCCTCAAAAGTATAAGGCTTTTGCTAATGCAGCTTGATAAAAAACCCAACAGCAATTCTTAGTCGTTTTGGGGAAGGGTGAACGGAACTTTTTCAGAAGTTTATCTAAATAGGTTTTCCAATGAGCTACAGACAAACATGAATCCTAGCACTTTCATTCTCTCTTAGGAATTTTATAGTAGCTTGTGTGTAAAAAATGAATCAAAAATCCTTTTGAAAGCAAACATAAAGAGACGCCACTGTCCATGCTCCTCTGCAGTAGAACAAAAGAATTAGATGAAAGATGGTAGACATGTTGCTTAGGCAATATGGAAAAATGCTCAAAGGTTATGCTTGTGAATGAAATATAAGACTGTGGAACAGAAAATAGAAATAAAGGTAGAAGATTTATATAGGGTGCTGCTTCTTTGATGTTTTATTTTCAGGAAATTTGAATCATGTTCCCAGTACTGAATGTATTAAGTGGCTTCATTTTCACTTTAGTTCTGTTGACTACATACATTAAGCTCCATTTTTCTATGATGGCTTTATTTTGAATTTCCTGAATTCAGGACATGTGCCTGAAATCTAAACTAAATAGCCTGAGATGATTTGAACATATCCTTAAGTAGCACAGGGCTGCTGTGAATTTGCCACTTTAATGAAGTCACTGCAACAAGCCATTCTGTCATTCAGAGCAGAAAAAGCCTCATTGCATGCTGCAACAATTTAAGCTCAGCTTTTATTTATTTATTTATTTATTAAATTTAATATCTTTTCTCATTTTTTGTTACTTTGCTTCATCTCTTTGGTCATGGTGTCTACATTAGGAATTAAGTTCAGCTGTTTCACTCCACAGCTCTGTTCCTATTGAGCTTCATCTCCTGGTGTATCATCAGTACCCATTAACAGCTGCTAGATCTGTCCCAGCTGTTTTATGGAGCTTACCCTGACACATTGTGGCAAATTGTTATTTTACAGTGCATTGTCTATTTAGTTTTCCAGTGTGTCATAGAACTTGCCTACCTTGCTGTTGTAGGAGATCCTATCATTAGTGGTATTGCTTTACATATTATTCCCACATATGTTACAAAATATGAAACAGTCACAACAAATATGCCACTGAAAGCTGTTCTCTGGTCAGCCTTTCTTTTTCTGCTGAAGAACTTTCTTTCTCTGGACAAGAAATAGTCATTAAGGATGTTTTTACTCAAGTAAAAAAACAAATGAGCAAAAGGTTGGATCAGAAAAAAATAAACTTTAGATAAAGTGGGGCTGTGGACTACAGATAAATTGCAGAATAATTACTGTCAACAACTTGTTATTCATTTTACTGTTGCCAATCTCCCGTTTTTTTTAATTGTATAATATTTAGATAAGACATCACTGTTGGGAATTACAAGAAGGAAGACAGGAAGAATAACATCCAGCTATGCGGGCTGTAGATAATCTCACAGTCAGACGGTGGCATTAGATTGTACTAAGATTACCCTGAATCAATTCAGTGTACCTGCCTGCCCAACTGGGGCTAAACAGTAACAGATGTAGGGCAAGGACACAACAGTCTCCCTCCAGCATTTCCCAAGCTGCAAGCAGCCCTACCCCTACCAGAGTGCAAATGAGGTGTTTTCAAGCTGGAAAACTGCTTAGGAGAGGCTCTGCATCCCAATCCTCCATGCACATGTTGTAAAGCTTTGAGGTAGTGAGGTGTGAAGAAAGCTGTGTAAGCTCCCTGTGAGCACAAGGAGGAGTGCATTTCAGACAGGTCAGTCTCACAAGTGGCCATCACTAGAGACTGACAGACCAACATACATGCAGTTTTTGCTCAGTCTTGGACCCTTTGTGTTGTGTTAAGCCTAATCATATGCTGTGTGCACACAAGAGAAGACCCAAATTGCTCCAGATCCAAGCAAGTCTTTCTGACTGTCAGGGAGTACATGAGCTCTAATGCACTGCCATGAAAAAATAAACAGAACCATTCTACTATCTCTTTCTTAAACAAGCAAGGGGGCACACAAACCTCTGTGTCCTCCACATCTGTGGAGCGGTTCTGTGTAAGTGGCAGGTGGAGATTATGAGCAGATAGAATCCACTGGTGTCTCTCCCTTCACAGTCTGTGGAGCTTTTATGGTAGATGAAGTCCTTATCTAGCTGTGCCCTTCTTCCCAGAAGTGGTCACAAACCACCCCAGGCAGAGGAAGCAGGTTTCACATTGCCTTCATTCAGAGATGTAGATGCATGCATGGAAAATTTGCAGGATCTTGGGATAGTGACAAAAGCTGGATTAAAACTCCTCAGTTAACCCTCAGACTTCCATGAAAACTGCTAGTACTTACCCTCCTCTTGTGATGGATCTGTAACTGTTAATTCAGAGTGGTTAGATGGTGACATTTACCCAATTCTCCCAGTCCCTATCTGCATCAACTGGATTGCAGACTCGATGGCTGGCGTCAAAAGGTGGACTTGATCTTAGGGGTCTTTTCCAGCGTTAATGACTCTCTGACCATACAGCCACAGTAGTAGTACTGTCAGTCTATTAGGGGAGATTCCAATCCCAGCTTCAGACAGTTGTTGTACGGCGTTGTACACCCACAGAAGATAACCAGCAGGTTGAGACATAGGTTCAAAAAGAGCAGAAAAAGTTGCACATAAGACTAAACATGAGACTGGCTAAACAAATTATTTGTAGGGGAGTTACTAATGGCATCAATATGGTGTTCTGTAAGGATCTGTTTCATGTTCGCTAGCTTTCCATGCTGTGGATGAATGATGGAAAGGATAATGATTCCTACAGGGTACACCAATACAGAAGGAGAGAAGGTGGAGGAAGAACAAAAATTCTGACAAACTGGATACATGACCAGACAAAATAAGATCCATGGTCTTAGGGACACATAGAAGTTTGTAAACCAGGCAGAAGCACTGACTTGCATGAATACACCTGGTGAACTTCTGGACAGATAGGAGCTTTGCAGAAAAGAATCTGGGCATATGTTTTGTTTGAGTGAATAACATCAGACTGCTGTCAAAAAAATAAAGCTTATTGCACTGTATGAACAGGAGCAAAACCTGCAAGAAAATGACAATTTTCTTTTCTTTCAATTGTAAATGTTCTGATGAAACACTCTATACATTTTTAAGCAGTGTGTAACAAAAAGGGTGCAGGGTAGAAAAAGAGTGAAAGTGAATATTAATAGAGCAAACTTGCAACACAAGGGATTTGGCATAGATGTCAGGGAAAAACTTTCTGGTGGTAAATATAGCAGCACACAAGGATAGATTTCCTGGGAAGCCTCCCAAAATAGATTGGCATCTGTCAGCTAATGTACTGTTGACTACTGTTGGTAAAAGGATAGATGGGATGATCTCTTGATTCTCTAATTTTTGACAAAATGTTTCATTTACATTTAAGCAGAAAATGCTAGAGTTCAAATGATCATGCTATATTGCGCAGCGTAAAATGCAGCTGAAAAGAATTGCAGGAGTTTATGGTTTATTATTTTTATTTAAAAGAAAATAATGAGTTATATGCAAGAAAATTAGCAGATACCATTTAAATTACTCCAACATTGCACTAAAGCTCATATCTTCCAGGAATTAAGCAATGTCCCCTCTTTGACTAACTAATATTTGCATGGAGACAAATTATCTGTGCACATGGCTATAGCCTCACAATGGAAGATTGTCAATTTAATATGAAGAAAAATGGAAACCAGAGTGCTGAAGGAATTTAAATTATTACTTTTTCTTTTAATAGAGAAAGGGTGTGTTTGTGTATGTGCAAGTGTGTGTACAAGCACACACATACATGCTGTGCATCTATGAATATACACATTAATGTCTAAATTCACATTGTATCAAAGTAATATTTTATTTTGTTGGTGGCTCTTAATTTTTTTTGGGCGTGTATAGGGAGATGTTTCTTTTTCCTTTAAATTATATTAGACTCTGGCTTTATGTCTTCATGGTGTTTATTCATTGCTATTGGCAATTAGAGAATGGTGGTCTCAGTACCAGCCTCTTATCTACACAGACAGAAGAAATTTTTATAGAGAGGGCTGCAAATGGTGCTTTGCAGTGTTACAATCCAAGCAAAATATGGTTTTTTTGTTTTTGTTTTGGTGTTACAATCTAAGCAAAACACTCATTGAGCACACGCAGAGGTGGTCTTATTTTAAACCTTCTTCCTTCATCTCCAGCCAAAGAAATCCTTAGCAGTTGCTATATACAGGCCAAGCTTTTATCTTCAACTAGTTGTGCTATATTATTCTACTAGAAAAACACTGGGAGAATATTTGGATAATGGATTATACTTTTCAGCCTGAGGTAATTCAAAAGGTTGAAGGGATTTTGCTCAGTGTTATATCCAGTAAACAGAGTATCACCTTTCAGCACAGCCAAGAATGAAAATGTTCAGCTGAAAATGTAAACATGTTGGTAAGTTATGAATGTGAAGAAAGGAAATGGTATTGTTTTCCTAGGAACGTTCAAAATAACCACTGAAATGGCTTTAAGCAAACCTCAAATCTTCCAGTCACATGCAATTCTCAACAATTCTTATTTACCTTGCTGTTAGGAATATGAAAAAAGAAACAGAATTTTATATTAAAGTGCTTTTCACTTTTAGAGAGAGATTCCAAAATGCTTTAAGGGCTCATATACAGAAATCAAATACAGCTATGGAGTGAAGCCACAGTTTTAGAAGTATACAAACTTCATGGGCCAATTTTTCTAAATGCCTAACTAAAACTGAGGCTGCAAACCCACTAATGGCACAGATTATCCCTGGAGTGCTTGGAAGAACACTCTGTTACTGTATATGGAGCTATGGGCTCCAGGGTCATGGCAGATCAGTTTCTCAACTCATGTAAAGGATCCTTTGCTTAGAAAAATAGTACAGCTAAGAGTTGATTTAAATTTCCTCTAGCACTTCTGAAGTCTACTATTTCACACAAAACAAACCTGAGCTAGGATGTAGGTCTTTCAGATCATGTTCCTGAAACTGCGTTTCAGCAGTCACTAAATGATAAAAACTTTAAAATGGTGACACTCAAGTGCTCTTTTGGTGGAAGTTTACTTCACCCTATGCTGGCAGTCATGTCTTGCACCTATCCCACTCACTCATCTAGGTTCCTCCCGTGTGCTTGCACAGACCCAGGGACATGTTGGCTGGCAGGAACTGCTGGAAAGGGTGCTGCTGCCTGCTCAAAACAGGTCCTTTTCCAGTCCTTTGTCAAGGTCAGGTCTAGGTGTTTTAGGCATATGCCACAGTCTTCTTTTCTTCATCTCTCTCCCTCTTTGTCTTGGCTGGTCTTGTTAAGGTTTTCAGGAACTTCATGAACACTCAGACTCACATATACATAGTTTTCTGTACCACACAATGCATTCTACGTAGAGATTTATCCTAGAGCTATTTGTATGAACAACCAAAATAGTGATAATGCACCTTGTTACTAAATATGTATGAATGGCTGCTCAGGTATGCAGGAGAGAAAGGAAACTCTCACATTTGAACCTCCAGGGCTGTCAAAGTGACCTCTTAATAGACTGGCAGGGTCTATAAATATAATTCATTCATTTTATCAGCTTATTTGTTAGAGCTTGAATTTCTTTTGATGTATTTGCCTACTCCCAATTTCAAAGGTCAGTTTGGCTAGTATGAATCTTATTCGTGATTCACAGCTTTACACTCTGTAATGCTGTCAAGAAAACAAGCTGAGACACAGTAAAACAGCCCTAGGAATAACATTCACTCTCCACCAGGTATCCTGAGGGTTGTCTCTTATGCTGCAGGAAGAAACCACTTCTCTTGCTACCATGACTAGAAAGGACATTCAAATTCTGGTGAGCTAGCTCTCTTTAAGCTTGAATGGCTGTTGTTCATCCATTAACTGTAGATCTTACTCATACTGTCCCTTCATGGTTACTGAGTTTTGATTGCTTTGGCTGGGTGTAACAGAAAGACTGTGGTTGTTATCAACAAACATTGTCAATCAGCTTATTTGTTGACTTTGGTGCAGAAATTCACTGGCTTGGCTTCCTAGTCTGTACACAGCTCTGGAGTGCATTTCCCTGTAAAACAAATGTGTTCCTCCATAATCTTCCTTTTTGTTGCCAAATCTCATAGATACTGAAACAGTGTCCTGCTATATGGTGATAGAAGGCAGCACACAGGCACCACATTTAATCCACAGTACTTTGTTTCTCCATTTTCAGTTTGCAGCTGGCTATTTCCAAATGATGGATCTTTCAGTGTCTACCTTAAAATTAAAAGATGTAACTGCCTGGAATTTCACCACTAGATATGAAAGCTCTATAGCAAACCTACTGCCTTTGGATATAAAGTTTAATAAGGTTAGTGCTATTTCTCTGCACCAGTCGGCATTAACTTGAATTCTACCACATTTCTAGATACAGAAATGTTTGTCTATTAATTGTGTGTTTAATATTATATATTGAAGACATTTACTGCAGCCTCATAGTAAGGTAAGTAAATATTATTTTGTCCTCTTCAATGCAGTTACAGAGATGTGTTTCATTAGCTTAGTATGGAGAGCCTGCCTACACCCCATGGCTGTCTGCCTCTGCCTCACAGCTGCCTGCCTGCCTGCTGGGCACCCCACAGCCTTGTGTAAGTGATAGGCACCAAAAAGGTGGGGGTCTGATGCTGAGTGACTTCTCAGGCCTCACTCTAATCACAGCAGTTCCTGCTTGGGGCTGTTTGCTCTATTTAATCGTTTCTATTTTTCCTTACTGTTGTAAGGAAATGCTGCAGAATGCTGCAGAACTTCAGTTTCCTAAGCATCTTCCCCCTTTTCCAGGAACTCTGCATGCCTGGCTGCTTGCAGATACCTTCCTCATGAGTGTGAAGTGCCAGAAAAATGTTCCTCAGAGAGGTTTTTGTTCCTAATGGCCTTCTCAGACAGGACGCAGTGGAATTAGGAATCAGTGTGGTGATTTAATTGGACAACTTGCTTTATTTTCTACACACTGGAGATTTTCCCTCCATCTGCTTTCATGGGAATAAAAACTACAGTCCTTAAATGGAGGATTTGGACTGAAATGAGTGTATTTTACTAGCAGGAGGGATGAGTAGAAATGAAAAAAACCATATTCTGTAGGATTATTATTTCCAGATGATTCTCAGTGAATCAAAGCAGAAGGCTGTTCACTTGTTTTTCTCTTTCTTATGTTGGTACAGGTCAGGAGTACCTCTTTAGTCACATTGCACACAGCGGCATCTAAGTCTGGATATGAAATACCCTCACCTTGAAGAAATACCTTCACTTTGAAGAAGCTTTTGTACTCTTTCACTGTATCAGTGTTACTCCTTAAGGCTCCCTTTCAACATTTGTAGCATCCCAATACCTCATGGTTTGCAGGTAATTTGCAGGGCTAATATTGAGCAATCACTTCAGCAATAAGAAAGTATATAATTATGCCAGATCTCTTCCCAGCTGTATAATGACAGGTTAGTCTGCCTTTCAATACTCAAAGTGCATTGTAACAACAAGCCATGTCAGGACTAAGAGCAGAAATCGGCTTAATTGAACATTTTATATGAAAGTAAGGGCTAATGTTGTTTTGACAAAGTTAAGATAGCATCAAATCAGAGATGCTGTCTTCATGGTGAGCTACTCAGATACATTAATATCCTGCTTTATATAAATTAACTTTTTCTATAGGAAAATATCTGCTCTTAGACTACTTCTATTTTATTCTCCAGTCAGGAAAAAACATACTTCTGGACTGATCAAAAACATTTCCAGTTTGAACCACATTACTTAGCAGACATTGATTTTATTAGTCACATGGTGTTGTTCCTATTATCCAGATGAGTGCATATTCAAGCTCCTTGAGCAATAGTGCTTGCCTTGGCAAAATATAATATTTCCAAGGGCGCTTTAAAATAAATTGCTAAAAGTGTTTTTCTACAATTGCGGAGGACAAAATGCTTTTCATTTGAATGTTCATAGAAAGAGAAACAGGAGTAGAGGCACATATTGTTGCTTTCAACTCACTCTATGTTACATTGAGTAAACAGAAAATGTTTTTACTGCCTGCAATCAAGGGTTTCAAATATCCTCCATTTCTCTGTTAGGGAGGAAAGAAAACATTTCAAACTAGGATGAAAAAGAGGCCTCAATAACTGGCAATGAGGGTCTCCAGTTATAGGGGATCAGGTTGAGTCTCGGTCACCATTCTAACTCTACAAAACAGAACTGCTGCAGGGAGACCTGAGTTGATACTGTCACAACACAGCTGGTGGCAGAGGTTTGTGTTACTGATTCGAATTGATAAGTCAAACCCCAAAAATTTAATTCCCTAGTGTAGGGTTATTTCTTATGCAAGGGTGTGTGCCTTGTTCTTTCTGGAAACTCCTTGTTCCCTTGAAAAATTTCAAAGAAACTTTCTGAAAGGTGTTGAAGAATCAAAAATTCTCAGCAAAACCAGTTTTGTCACAGAAGTGCTATTTTAAAGAGAGAAGATGGTGAGGTATGTGAACTTTGTCTCCTTACATTGAGACTCAAGTTTACCTGTGGATTTTGATACCCAGTCCTGAATGGCTGCAAGGGTGGCAGGACTTGTTCCTTCTCAGAAGATGAACAGCATTTCAAAATTGTGTTGCATACAGATGGCTCACTATATCAGAATGTTTCTTTACCTTAGAGACCAAATAAACTCAGCTACTAAGACTCATCCCAAGGAAAAAGCTACTACTGGTATGCATTAGGAGTGAATCCTCAACACAGCAACCATACTAGAAATATTTTCTTGTTAAACTGAATATTCCTAAGCTTTAATAATTTATAGATGAAACCTTTTCTGATGCAAAGTTTTATACACAAAAGAGGCATCATTAATAAAATGTTCTGTGACATTTGGTAAATCAGGAAACTTCTGGCTACATTAATCAATGTGAAGAAACCACTTCAAAAAGCCTGTGTTTCTCACAAAGTGCATGCATGTTGAAATTAATGTAAATGGATGATAACAAAATATTTTCACACTTTACTGACAATTAATGGTAGAAATCATTATCCTAATGGCTTATGAACTTTTTATGCTAGAGTGATGTACAGTGGAAATATAATGATTTTCTATTCTGCACTTGGCATAGTAAATTAATGGAAATTATTAATGTACAGGATTTAATTTCTGTGTATGTTTTCTGTTAACTACAGAGAGAATGCATGTGATGTTCTGTCCCTCAGCATGTCTTAACCTCAAGTCTTCATCTACACTAGTATAACAGGCTCTTCAGTTATAATGGACTAAAACCAGCATAGTTTCTCCAATCTGAATGCAGTTAAATCTGCCATACCAATAAAGCAGTTCCCTCATGGGCAAGAAAGTAAATCAGTTATATATCTTTCCCTGTTTGCGCCTGTGCCATTGACAACACAGACCTCTTTCATTTATTTATATTTCATTTATTTATAATTGTAATGTGATTGGTATTTCAAGCATATAGAAATAACTCCTGTATTTGGATCCAACTTCAGTTATTAATTGACATCAGTACTTCTCCGTTTCCAGCTCCACATGCTCTCATTAATTTCATGCTCTGGCTGAAGTTATCATCACTGATATTTCAGGTAAACATTGCTGTGCTCTCAGGAACAACCAGTGGTGTCCTCATGGATGGTGGAATCGCTGCAGAACATCAAACTTGTCACTTTACAATGCTTGGAGGTGCAGAAGCCTTGAGTCCTGTATTTTGCTGGAATTGCTCGAGGTGAAGCATGCTATAACACCATAATTTTCACGTCCTGTACTTGAGGTGGTTCTGCTAGTAAAATCCCAAGAAGACAGTTACAACCTTGATATCCTTGCCCTATCTCTTAGGTTTTTCTGCTGCTACCACAACGAACTACTTAATACAGGATTCACCTGTACTAATAAGTGCCACTGGAGATACATTCAAAAATTGTGTAAGACCTTTATCTCATATATCTATGTCCACATTTTTTTGAAAAGGAGCCCTTGTACCAGCAGATTTAAAGGAGAGTAAACAAATAAGGCTCTAGAATCTATAAAACAAACGATTGGGGCCAACTGCCTGAAAGAAAGAAAAAGAACGGTGTTGAATTTTGTAACACTGTCCTAATGTGACTTAAGAATAAGAAGAACGCAACTCCCTTTCCCTCTGAGAAAAGAAAAAAAGAAAGAAAAGCAATAAAAGAAAAAGAGAGAAAAAAAGGAAATAAGAGCAAAAGGAGAAAGAAAAACAAAAAGTATGAAAAAGAGAAATGAAGTAAAGGGGAAAATCAAAAATAAAAAATTAAAAAGAAAAAAATGTAACTTACCATAAGTTCAGAAAAATGTAGTGATGTTTGCAAAATCTGTAATAATTACAGCTCTTCAGTTAGATCGAACCAATACCAAAAAGAAGAAAAAGTTTCACACTCAGAATCTCTCTTCCAAAGAGCTTCCCCATCAGCATGTCCTCCCAAGCAGGTAACCAGCTTGACGGGTGGAGGAAGCTCTTGCATTTCTCGTGATGATGATGTGCTCTCTGTAGCCCATGCATCCCGAGCCAGGAGCAGACAGAGGAGATGTCACCTCTGGGCACGGTGGCACAAATAGCCATTTGCGTGTACGGTTTTGTTCTTATCAGCAGGAGAAGGCCTTTGAGGAATAAAGCCTAGGTTACACAAAAGCATAAAAGCAGAACTCCTTTCTTCTTGTCTGCAGGCACTTCCATTATAAAAGTTAGGGCCTGCTGATCACAGAAGATCCTGTGTAAATGAAAGTCTGCCCTCGCACCCCTGAGGCAGAAGAGAGGAGTCTCAAAGCAGAAGTTGGCACACACCAGTGTTAAAGTTCCTCACAAAGGCCATGTGGATAGCAAAAGACATGTGCAAGGCCCTGGGTTCTCCCATGCATGGCCCCCACACACACACGGGATGCAGAGCTTTGCCCTGGGCAGCTGTGGCCGCATTCCCATTAGGAAAGCACACGGCTGTGTGATGCCACAATGAGAGCAGCACGTGTGGGATGAGTTGCATGGCTCCCATGACTCACAGCCAGCCTACCCACAGCACAGTGCACTTCCTGTGCTCTGCTCTGCCAGTGCACCCCCAGGGACACTGCAGACTGCTATTGCAAATAAGTAAATACAGCCACGGAACTTTCTTTGTAAGCTTCTGTGTCTTCTTTCATTTCAGAGCTTTCTTACCCACCAACAGCTGATGTCTTACTGTATATTTCTCAAAAGCCAGGAAAGAGTAAATTTAGTTTTGATCAGGGATAGACTTAGAATGAGAAGATGCAAGGGGAAAGAAGAAAAAAAATCTTTTCTGGCTAACATAAAATTGGACTTTTTAGTTAAATACAAATACTCTGCCAGTTATTATCATCTGGTATTTCAGCTGATTCAGCTACTGTCTATAAACACAACTGTTACCAAAGGCCGCTCAATCTCCAGAACCGTCAATTAAAAAAAAAGTTTGATTCCTGCAAAACCATGATCAGAAACATAGCAGCACTTATCAGAACCTAAGGGAGTAAGCAAAGCAGTGACTTACTGCCAAAAGACTTCACAAAAAAACAGTAAGCTACCAAATTCTGCTTCATTCATTAAAAGAAACCTAATGCATATCATACAATTTGAAAAACACAACTATAGGCAAATGTTCTTCAGCTAATACTGAGCAACCTCCAAGGTGTCTCTTCAGGGTAAAAACCAAGAGGTAAAGGGCATCAATCTACACAAACAGACACAGAGGAGAGGAAGCCCCTTGGCTCTTGCTTTATACTTGTGCCACAGTTGTTTGACGGTTGTGACACTAGGCTAGAACAAGCAGGAGGGAACTAAAAATTCCATCCAAAACGTTTGAAAATTATCTCAGAAGTCTTCAAGTGCATGAGTATTGTTCAATTCATGCCAAAGGATGAGGTGAACCTGCAAGGAAAAATTAACTATCCCTTTCTTCTCTATGACTGCATGTCACCAGAATCTTTTTGAAGGTAATTTGGCACATGAATCTGACTTCTCAGGTGCAATTCTTTTTTTCTTCTTTAGCTGTAAAACAATATTGGACACCTCAGCGATCTGATCAATATATTACAGATGTTTCCTGAAGTTGAATCATCTGACGCATGTAGGAGGGCAGTATATAATGATTCTGTTTTGCTTTACAGCTCAAAAAGACAGTTAAGGATGATAAAATGTCTTCAGGAATCTTGACATGATTTCTAGGTACCCGTATTTCCAAGTGTAATAGTACAAAATAAAACTACAACGAAGCAAACTCTGATCAGGGTGTACTGCAAGCACAGTAGTATAGCCAGTGGTATCCCTGTTTGTCAGTGCAGGAAGGACTGGCTAAAACAGTAGTGGGAACATTGCTACTTAGCTAAAATAAATGAACCCTGCAATGCTGCCATTAAATAAGAGGGAAAAAAACCCCACAACTAAACAGCCTGTCAAAGTACTCTCAAGAGAAGAGGAATACTGAGGCAATGTCAGCCTGGTTGCCATCAGGCATGGCTTGATGTTTGTGGAGAGTGACATTGTGAAATGCTCCTGAGAAATCTCCCTTTGGCACGGGGGAGAGTTTTCACGTTTACCCTAGAACCACTTACTGAGCTATTTGCACTCATTGCCACAAGAGTTTCTGTCAAGAGGACAGCTGGGAGCTCTGGCAGGAAAATATTTCTTAGGGTGCCATTCACTAAGAAATACATGATACAAGCAATCCAACTTTTTAGGGTTGTTTTATCCATAATGCAAACATTACCCAGCTTGAAAACACAGAGATGCTCTGGATGAAAAAAGTAATCTTAATGAGACCACAGAGGAGCCAAAATCAGTGTCAGGAGAAACATGGACTCCTTTTGCCCTGCTTGGCAAGGTTGAATAAATGCTTCAAGGAGTCTTCTCTCATCTGCAGCTCCATATTGCAATAAAAAGGAAGACAGAAATATTTTGGTGATGAGGAGGAGGAAAAAATATTTTGGTGGGGATGAGGGGAAAGAGGTAGTTAGGTTGGTGGGTTGGTTGGTTGCTTGCTGTTTAAAAAGAGTAAAATAACTTTTCAATAAAAATCTTGGAAACAAGATGAAAGGTACATTTCCAGAAACGTCAGCTTTTTAGAGACAAACTATCTAAAGCTTGGTTTACGTTTTAAAGCTTGGTTTTTACATTTTATTGCTCAGAAAGTCGAACAACATTATTAATAATAAGTAGTCAAGGTAACTGTTGAATGGTGCTTGACAAGATGGACTGATCAACCCTATGATAAAAAGATTAAAAGATACCTGTGCCTTGATTTCCTAGACTTGTAGGTAGCTCTTTTTTCAGAAATGGGTGCTTCTAATACCCTATGTTTAAAGAGTCATAGCACAGCTGATGAGCTACTTAAATATTTCTGCTCCTCTAGGTCATGCTGAATTGTTACTTGTCTGCACAAAGTTCCATCCTCCAAGTGGCAAAACTTCCCGTGCCTTTGGATGCAGAGTTGGGCTTTCAGATCAAATTGCCTGTTTTCTGTAAAATTATTCTGCAGAAGCAGGAGGAACATGGCTGGGCATGTTAGATAAAACCTCGCACTTTTGCGCTCTCTCTTTCACTGTTCTTTTTCTTCAAGCAACAAAATCATCTACAAAGTATGCTTTCTATTAATTAAGACAAGGATGTGGCCTTGCTGCCCTCCTTGTTTCACTTACATGATCTATTGAAAGTTGACCTGATACTAATCACATACTGCCTTGCTGACGATCTGATTTCTGCTCAAGTAATGCACTTACATTGTAAAAACCCTAGGCCTCAGTTGTCTAGCACAAAATTCAACTCTACCTGCAAGTTATTCACTGACCAGAGTGCTTCATCAACACAAGGCATTAGTTAACTTCTCACTTATTGCAATAGTGCCGAGGCATCAGGTGATTGCTGTTTTGAAGCACTCATCCCAAACTCTGGCTGTACAAATCACATGCCTGCTGCACATGCAGTCTGGATTTTAAAAGGTAAAAGCAATGGGGTCTATTTGCAGCTCTATGATGGTGAGAATTTAAAGCATAAATCCTCTCATGGTGTACAGGAGGTTTGTCCCATAGTTGCTGTTAAGTGTGTGAAAAATTTGGACTAATCAGGCCATCACTAAGAGGTACAATTTGCAGGGGTCCACTCAGTATAAAACATATTAGAACTTCTCAGGTTCATTCTCTCTTCTGTACATTTTAGGCTTTTAGCCTTACTTTGACCCTATCAAGCTATTTAAAGGATGTTAAGCACTTTGTTCCCTGAAATTCACAGTCCATAGCTCCTATCCTCTCTTTTATCTCTGAAGAAAAGGACAAGAAAAAGAAAAAAAGGTGGGGAAAAAAAGCCTCTCTGTCCTGGTTACAATCATGTAGCCAATGCTAATACTTTTTAACTGAAGTGTCTCACCTGGGATATTTTACTCATTCCCCTTTGACTGATTGTTGTTAAAGGTCTTTGGAGATACTTTTGTTTCATCTTTCTGTTCTGGTTTAGCAAGGGTGATGACATACCAACTGAAATGTCTGGAGGCTTTTTAGCAAAAACCCTGTCACTGGGAGGGATCAAAGTGTTTTTGTGCTGAGTCCCCGGGGCACTGGTCCTGGCAATACAGATGGACTCAGATGCAGCCTCCACTTGGTTTAACATGACAAGCAACTGGATCCTCAAGCCAACAGACAGAGAGTTGTTTTCTCAGGATGAATAGTGTTTCTCAAAACCAAAGGGTGAAATGAGTACCACTGCCAGAAAACCTTAATTTATATTGAGATATAGGGGGAAAATATTACTTCTTTCATCTTACCGAGAAGAAGAAACTGTTTCTTCTCTCAGCAAAAACCACAGAATGAGGATCTGAACAAACTGATCAGTGCTCATCAAATTTTTTTAGCAGCAGGGGATTTTAGAACAATTCGCTTTCATGAGGCCAGCCTTCTGTGTTAATAAGTAATGGTTTTCAGCTGAAAATAGGCTCACATTGACTGTCAAATGTATGTGTAATCTTTGCAGTCTAGCTGGAAGATGATCTACAAACACAAGCTGGCTGTACATCCATAATCAAATAATTGACTGGCTGATAACTGAGACCAGTATTTTGCTTGATGCCCTTGACTAGACAGGAAATAGCATTTCCTGCATCTTGATAAAGCAGATGTCACTTGGTCCCTCCAGCAAAATACATGGCACCTGGGGCATCTTAAGTGAAGGTTTCTTCCAACATATGCAAGTGGCGGTCAGTTAAAAAATATCCTCCTGCAGTTTTATTAGGTACTAGCTCTTAACAGGCTAAACATTTACAGGAAAAATTATGCAACAGATATATCTTCATAGCTAGCTACATCTGTTGCACTGCTTATTTCCCAAGCTGGTGATTCTGCTCTCATTTAGGTTGTGCCCCTCCCTGAGGACACACTCCCTCCCGCGCAGAAACACAACACCTTCTCAGCAAAGTGGGGGTATGGCAAAGCCTCATGAGTTCAGGGTGATTCGAGTTAAGTACAGCTTGGTAGTTCTGAGCTAGTTGTTTTGTTGTCTGCCTTGGTTTCTACTGATTTAACCTACAAGGTTTCATTCTTTTTGTGGTTTACCAGTACAGAAATAGTAACTGTGACTGCAGTTAGTAAATAGTATATGATTGATGTTTTCCAGTTCGAATATGTGCCTTTCTTTGGCAGTTTACTCCACAGATGTGGATTAAGCTTAAATCCCTTAGTCACCTCACTTGCAATTATTCTATTGCCCAGCACTTCAGAAAGTCTTGTGGAAGGTAGTCGGCTTCTCTGGGGGCAGCCAGAAATGTGGAGGAAGCAATGCACAATATGTGCAAGCACCAGTCTCTTCCTGTGATTACTTTTCAGTTGGTTTAATTCCCTGGACCAGCTCACTTTAAAATCACACAAATACCATCAAAGAAAAAAGAGAGAGGATGAAGAAGGAACAGGGGTCAACTGCAATCCCAGATTGCAGTTGCCTCTGTGAATTTGAGACTGGGATCCCAGCAGACCTCTATTTATAGTTTTTCCCAGAGAGGAGGGGAAGTAGTTTAGTTCTTGCCTTCTGGAAGAAACAAGAGCTTGCCATCTTGCCAGAGATCAGTGCTGCCAGTCTGTTTTGTCAAGAAGCATTTGGGACTGCATAGTAAATATTCCCTTGATGAAATATGAAAAATTTGCATTACCAAATTACTCCACCGATCTAATGCACATTCTGTCCCTGACAGCAGCCAGTTCAGGTTCTTCAGAGACTGAAGTCCTTATAGTAAACAATATTACAATTGAATTCAACAATTCTATTCAACAATAGTATTGTGAAAGCCTGTATGCAGACAAATCCCTGCAGTTTTCACATTCAGTTTGCACAAGTTAAAACTGAGAGTTGGCCATAGGATTTTGCCTGGAAGAAAATGTCGAGTCCCTGTTACCCTCAGAGCTTATGCAACTAGCAAACAGTGAAAACAGAAGCAGTCCTAGAGTTATCTGCGTAGTAACAAAGGACTGCCCTTAAAGGACAGAGCTTTTAGTTTATTTTTACAGGGAAGACAGATACATGTTCCTGTGACTGTTTTTTTTCTTCCCACTGCAAGTGCTGATGTCTGAAAGCATCTCTCCAGGATGAGTGCTGCAGGATTCCAGATGTAAAACCTAACCCCAGTGTGATCCATCAGGCTGGTTATGGCACTTGGTATGCTGCAAGGATAACTGAGCTGAACTTAAGGAGGCAAAAATCAATTCATAAACAATGTTTAGATTTGAAAACTGTCCAAATGTTTATACCGCTTGGGTGAAGATAATTGTACTTGCATGCATTTCTAAAATCTATGGCCAGGGTGAAAACAGGTATCATTCAATAACTCAATATACTGGTTGATCTATAAAGATGGCTTGGATTATTTTTTTGTGTTCTTTCCTCCACTTCATTGCCTCCTTTTTCTTCCACTCTCTCCACCTACCCGGCATTAGTTTTAATTTGCACCATCGCTGTAGTACAGGCACACCATACACTTATACTGCAGCCTCTTAGCACCCCACATGAGGAGTAGAAAAGGCTCAAAGTTGTTATAAACGTTAACACTTGCAAGCAGCAACAAACACTGCAAGGACTGCTTTGGAAGTTGGAGGCGAGATCTAAGGGGTTTTTCATTCTGGATCAATGGGAGTGATAGAGTTTTCCAGGCATGTCATTGGACTAGAAAATTATTTAGGCATAGTCTGTAATCAAGGGCTATATATAGCTCACTTCTGCCAGGCCTGAAACATCAAGCACTCAGAATATTTAATGAAGATATGATTCCTTAGTAAATGAGGTTGATCCAAGTCAGCTGTGTCCCAGCCCAGCATCACATCCAGCAACTTTACCCCCAACAGTGATCTTGTCCACTCTCTTGCACCAGGATTTATACCCACACTGCTGCATGAAAAGCTTGTTAGGGGAGATGAAACTAAAAACTGCATAAACTAAAGAAAAAGCTTCAGAAGTATTCAGTTAGTTCGGATCTCATGCCATGACCTAACAAGCAGCAGCAAAAAAAGGAAGGGAGGGAATATACAATTGGGATCAGAAGGGATGGCAGAATCAGAGCAGCTCTGTTTTGGACTGGCTTATGCTGCATAAAATTACATTCTTGCTCCTTTCAGGGCCTACTCTTACACTGCTTTTGAGGGGCAGAGAGACTTCATCAGAGTCCCCACACCTCACTATATTAGCATCTCCTCATGCCTCCAAGTGCAAACGTGTACCTTGAAGGAAGGGTCTGACTCAGACTCTAAAACCAGGCTTCTGATGACATTGAGAAGACTCTAGGGTTTTGTGCTGGTTTGTGCCCCCAGTCCTGGAGGAGAGGTATATTGGGAGATACAGAAGGGCAACTGCACTTGCTTTGCCTTTCCATTCCTAATCCTGCAGTTCCCCTTACGTACATTTACCTATCACCCTGGGAATACTTCATTAATATATAAATTTATTTATAAATTCTCTTCATTACTGTTTCTGACCCATCCATTAGAGCAATTTTCATCCCATGCTGAGTAGAGACCTGGTGGTTTACATCACTTAATGATAATCCACAAAGCAAATGTGGCTCAAGGGCTTAAGTCATCATAAACTTGTCTTGCCACCAGGCAATTACTAGGGCAGCAGATCTGTCTTCCCACTTGGGCTTTTCATTTCCACCTCCATGTAATTTTATCTTTTGATGGGATGCAAAAAAGGAGGTGATGCAGAGGCAGACCCAGAAGGCTGAGCATGGCACAGCTTCATCTGGTTGTGGTACTGGTCTTACACTGCCTGAAAGTAAACATGAAATAATAAACTGAGAAACTGGGGATATTGCTGTAGGCTAAAATTTGCCAAGGATCTCCTGCACCTCTAAAACATTTTCTGTGGGTTCACAGAATAGAGAAGGCTGTAACACCACAGCATGACAATATCCTGTGTGTATCAGTGCTGCTTCAAAGAGGAGAACAACTGCCATCTGACACAATGCAATCAGACCTCTGGCTTCTTCTCCATGCCTTTGGGATTTAAAATCTTTCTTTTTTTTTAACCTTCTGTTCTCCTGCAAACCTAATCTATCTCTTATTCTACACAAGCATGTAGAGGTTAAACTTGAGTTACACAAAGTTCATAGCAAGGCAAGCATCTATTATTGCTTCTTAGCACCAAAGTCAACTTGTTTCTTTACTATCCTCATGTTAACATTTCACCCTTGTCTAACAGAAAAAGGATTCTGCAAGAGAGCACAAAGAAAATGGTGGAAGCCATATGCTGAAGTGTACAGTCTGCTTGCCTCTTGCACAGTGTGTTGAGGTACAAGCAAAATGTTTCATCTTCATGTATTAACCCAATTTGCAGTGGTACAACTGGTACAACGTAGGAAAAAAAATTGGGAGAGGAGAGGAAACACAGGGATGCAGTCCTGAGCTGCGCCTGTCTAATCTGCACGTTGTGCAGTGCTGGACTACTGCCTGCAGATTGCCCAAATCCTGGATTAAACAATCATGCACTGAACTGCTGACTCCACTACATTCCTGTGCAGCCCTGTGCCACAGATATCCATCCTATTGTCACTTCTGTTTAATAATAAAAGCCTTTTCTGCTTTGTATTATGCTACATGCAAAACCAACAACAGTGAAAGAACATTGTGGGTGAAAAGCCAATTTTTCAAAGGCTAAGAAATGGCAGGTTTAAGATTTTCTGGGTCACCTTCCACTTACAACAGTCTTTCGTTATAAGGCCATATACTATTTCTTCTGATGAAACCCTGTGCCTCACTCAGTGCAATAGATGGTGCCAATGCACAGCTGTGAAGTGTGTTGTTTCATTCTCTTCACCTACCATCTAGTTCCAGCTTCTGGTTGACTGTACAGGAGCTAAATCCCTTCCCGCTGCATAAAATAATTTATCTCTTCATGGACTCTCCTGTGGTGCTTCTCAATATGTCACTTGAATGCTTCAGAAGCAAAAGTTAATTTATCTTTAAATTAGAGAGGAGTATATTTTCCCTCTATTTTAAAGATGGGAAGCTGATGAAGTGAAGCTGCACTTACAAAGCACAGCAACCCACCAAAATGTACCCTCGCACCCCATTTCCTCCCTCATCTATTCAGGCACCCCAGCTTGTGCACACACCTCTCTGGGGGTGTGCAGGGAGGTGTGGGTGTCTGCCCCCAGAAAGGGGGCTTGACGAGGAGGCAGGCATCTCCACTTCAGTCCTCTGATGCAGCACATGCAGTCACCACTGCCATGCACTCCTGGCTTACACATCAACCAGTGAGATTAATTGGAAAAGCCATCAGGTATTTCTCAGGAATCATGCAATCAGGCTCCAGATTTTCATAAAATATTTACTTCAGCACTGTCAAATTTGACCACTCAATCTTACGTACAACCATAGCTCAGCATTTTGGTGTGGGGCTGTAAAACTTTCAAGATCTCCAGTCAGAGATCCAGAGAGTCAGATAGTCCAAACCTCTCTGCTGCTATATTTAGTCCTGCATTTTTTCCAAATGAAGGAGTGTCTGCATACAGAATATAGAATCTTAGAGTGGGTCTACACATATCAGTGACTTGGAGCCTACAACACATTAAGAACAATAGGTCCATTATTCTCACAATGGAGAAGGGGCTCATGCAGAAGAGCCATGCAGCCATGTCACAGCAAGACATAAATCCCCTCAAGCAGCTCCCTGGCCTCAGCAGCACAGGTTATTGGTAACACGGAGCCCAAGCCACTACCACCAGCATCTCAGCTCACAGCAAACAAGTCTCAGTAATGACTTGCCCATTTGGTAACTAAATCAGCAGCAAAAACCACACACTTCCTCTGGAGGAGATGTCATAGATGGTTTCTTGCCTCTGAGACACAGAACTGTGGATCCTCTCCCAGGCAAGGATGCCCTTCCCATGTGTCCTGACAACCCTGCATACTCCTCTGCCCTCCCAGGGCTCACTCCTTTTAATGCTATCCTGTCCAACCAAGTCTGAGCCTGAGTTTTCTCCATGCTGTCTGTTTTTTCTAGCAGAGCATAAATAAAAAGCATCTGTTTAGTTATTCATAGTGGAACTTTTTTTTCACACATTTCACAGGCCTTTCATTAGTATGCTTTTTTCAAAATTACTGCATTCACCCCAAGGACAGAGAAGACCCTTCTTCCCTTTCAGATCTTTAATTATCTTTTATTCTATTTTTTGTTTTGTTTTGTCTGCCTGTTATCTTCTCCCTGAAACTACTGATCAGCTGTTTTGTCACATAAGTTTTCCAGACCCAGTATTCTTCTGGCGATAGTCTTTTTTGTTTTACCCTCACATCTCAGAGCAGTCTCTCACAGCCTTACTGACTGCTTTGTATCATCTGAATTTTTCATATTCAGTGAAATTTTTTTTAACAACGCTGTAATTATTGTTGCATTTATAATCTAACCTGCTTTCACCTTCTAACACAGTAATCTGGGTGCTGTTTTTGCTGGCCACAGGGATTCACTCCTGGAGTAGCTGAGTTTATTGGAACATTTTGCTTCAGCCATCAAATTGCTTCCTTGAAACAGTCAGAGAGAGACTTTAGGGAGAATGCCTTGTACTGAACAACAGTCACCTTTCATTTTCTAGCCAATTCAAGAGATTTCAGGGACTCCTGTACAGCCAGGAGGCATTGCTATACTTAAAGCAATCACCTCTTAAGTAGCACTGGATTAAAACAGCTTGTTCTTGTTATACCCATAGCCCTTTCCACTCTCAATCAAAAGGAAAAAAGTACTCTTCTAAGATCTGCTCCTTTTCCTGAGAGCTTTTTGGGTGATGTTTATGCTAGAGCAAGGATTCACTAATAATCTGTCTTTGGCAGCATTTTCCACACAACTTGATGGGTTCCTACCCCAACAATGTGTGTGATCTGACAGCTCTTTCCTTTCCAGTTTCTCCCCCATCTCTAATGAAATGCAATCTAATCTCAAGATTTCCACTCATTTCCACTTCCTTATTCCCAGGTTTCTTTGCTTAGTTGTGAACATCAAAAGAGTAAGGGGGCATCTGCCAACTCCCTCTCTCTCTCCTCACCATGAAGCAGTGCTCCGCAGGTCACTCTACCCAGGACCTGATGAATTTGTCATTTAGTGTTGCTTTTCCTGTAAGAATACTTCCTGTATTTCTATCACAAATGTTGGGGTATATTTTTATATTTTTCAATTTTGAATTTGTTTTCTTTTCCAAGTAAAAAACCCCCACTTCATGTACTGCTTAAGTGAGACTCCCTCCTGCCCCACATCACACAATAAATCACACAATAACAAAACACGCAGCTTTTGAGCTTCCCAAAATAAGCCAGAATCCCCAATGAGGAAATTACCTTCCCTTTTGCTCACAGCTCTTTTTTCACCCCATAAACCAGACTGCTCCCTCCCAGGGTCCAGCTGCTCCCAGTACAGCTGCAGCAGCTCATGGCAGGACCTGTGGTGCATTTCTGGCCATGTGGTTTGCCATGCAGCCGGCAGCTGGGAATGCAGCTCCGTGCAGGTGGGACAACATGGGCCCTGCTTCCCTGCAGGCAAAGGGAGATGAGGACCCAGTGTTGCTGATGAGGGCATAAGAGGAGAGGAGAAAGGGGAGAGAAGGCAACCTCTGTACGGAGGAAAAGGGAGGAAGGGTTGAAGAGCAAGAAGCAGTTTTGGAAAGAAAGAAGAAATAAAAAATAAAGCCCATTCTGAATTTTTAGACAGTGTCATTCCCATCACTCTCCAATTATCACCTGTCAGAGCAACTAATAATTTAATCAGATTTCTCAGATGGGGGAAAGGATAGAAAACTAGGAAAGAAACAGTTTGAATCCTGAGAAAAATTTCTGCTTATAACGTGACACTTCTCTCACATTGCTGCTGCCTGATAGTAGTGCTTTCAGAGAGTAATAACCTTCCCCACATCTGTTTATGTGGAAACTGTCTAATCCAGTCAATTCATCACAAGGAATAGGCTATGGCACCCCCACCTGCATCAGCATAAGCCTTTCTTTTGCCTCCCTTATTCACATGGCAGCAGGAGGATCTCAAAGTATTCACTTAGTCCTCAGTTCTCTACCCAGGTCTCAAAAGCCATATTTCACTGTATCAAATACTAAACATGGGATGACATTTAATTTTCAGCTCAGGTTTTATACCATTCCAGAGTAGAGATCTACAGATCTAATGCCCTGATGTGTGCTCTATATCTTTTCAGCTTATAACCACACATTTAGAGAAATACCATTGACTCACCATTCAGCTATTTTAAATTAATTAAAAGGAGACTCAATTTTCACATCCAATCCCAAATCTCTCTGCAAATTTTCAACCTCTGCTTTCTTTAGACACTTTTTTTCTTCTTTCTCACAGATACCACCTTTCTTGGACTATAAGACACGCAAGATAAATTAAAACTGACTATGCAGGAAGGAGCTGTGTGAGTGATCATTCTCACATATACCTAATGCAGGCTGGCCTCCCTTTTGACTCGTTCTCACAGTATTGTTTGGAGCTCATCTCTCTGCATCTGGTACTTTTTAAACCTTCAGAGTCCCAATAGAAACCAAACCTCAATTTAGGTTAAAAAATGTAACCCCATTCCAGGGCTGCAGTTCATCTGTAGCTTCAATTCTCTCTGTGAATATGTCCTCCCCTCCTCCCTAAGAAACTAATCCCTAATTCTAACTTTTCTGGAAGTAGACTCCTAAACTCTGTCAATTTACAGAGATGTCTGAGGAATTTGTGACAGTCACCCCTTGCGTATTTTTTTCCTTCTCCTGAGCGGCTGCACTAATGGTTTGAGCCCTCACAAAGAGCACCAGAGCAGCTGTACTTGGGTCAGATCAAAGGTCCAGCAAGTCCAATACCTCATCTTTAACAGGAGGCAATAGCAGATGCTCATTATAAGCTGCTATCAGTTTACATTAATATGCCAGGCTGCACAAATCACAGCTGAAGCCTCTGACTCATCATCTATCTCGGATTTAGCTGCCCTTGTTACAACCCTCACTCCTGCTTTTGGGAGTGGATGTGGTGGGGAGAAGGTAATCAGTTTAGCTGCATCTATATGAAAAGTGAACCAAAGACTATAGATTTTTCCCAATGGTTTAAATGTGACCTCTTTCTTTTCAGTCAGAAATTGAGCTGAGGCTCCAAATTGCAATAGCTATCTGCTTAGCTTCATTCTCCTGCCCCTGACTCTCAAAATGAAAGTATTTCTTCTAACGATTTATGTATGGTAAACTCACCTGAAAAAAGAAAAAGTTGTTTTACCTTTGCTGGTCTGAGCATGGTAGATACTACTTGCAGTGATGAAAGCTGGAAAATTTTTAGATGAAGGTGATATTTAAATTGGAAGCTGTCCTTTAGAATAGAGTTTTGCACATTTGACAGGGTGTTAAGTCTTCGTTGGTTTTCACCACTGGGAGAGGTTGTGAATATACAGCTTTGTGTTGAAATGGTCATTATCATTTGGAAATGTAGCTAGAGAGAAAAAGTTTGGATCAGTGTTGTCTGGTAAATTAGATCACCTGGTAAAGTTTCTTTGTGTAATGGGCTTGTATGTGCTTAAATAATTTAAAAACTGTGCTGTTGCTTCATTGAAGCATTGGCAAGTACTGAGTCACTGAAGTAACAGAAGTTACTTCTTCCATAAGGAGGGATATGTAGGAAGAGAAAATGTAAAAAGTCTGTAATATTGGTATGGTGTTACAATAGCTTGATTACTAGCAGATGGCAGGAGAGGTTAATATTTTGAATTTTGAACTCATTAACTTTATGAATGAACTCTGTAATTTTAGCACCAGGCCTGAAATCATCACTGCTTTACCACCCTTCCCTGGACTTTGGAAGACCATAGGGAAACAATCTTAACCTAATTTTGAGTGCAGTACTAGATGGAAAAAATGAGGTTTAGGCTGAAGGGATGTTTTCATAGAAAGTACTCCTCCTCATGCAAATTTTTTTGTCATTGTCAAAATAACTAAATGCTTGAATAGCACCAGAGCTCTCTCAATTTATCCCTGAAAACTGTTCCTTACCCTTCCCTCTTCTAGACAGAAAGACCTATACTTTTCCTTCCATGGAACCTAGTTTTCTAGCCAAGGACACTAGTAAATCAGTATTTTTTACTGCTTTTACATGTGTGTAAGTAGCTATGCAAAGTGATGAAGAAAGGGGCTGTGGGATTTCCATGTACTCAGGGTTTTTTTCAAATCCATTATCCTCCATGGTTACAGCAGGGTTTTTTTCTGTCTCGTCCTTCTTTTTGTTACACAGTAAAAATTTTAAAAAATCTCAAAACCTGAAGACAGAATTCATAACAACAGCAGACTGGAACAACTGCCAGCTTTCAGAAACCATTGTTTAATTGAAAAGTTATAAAGTAAAAGCAAGTACGTGAATTGTAGAAATTGTCCGCGTGAAACATTTATAGTGAAAAATCCATTTCGTAAAGATAGATGGAAGGACATCTTTTATGCAAAAATAAAACAATTTATCTGCCTGCAAAGCTGACATCTTGTAAGCATGCCTCTGAAGAGCAAACTGGAGCACAGAGCTGCAAAAAATGCAAACTCCACTTGCCAAAGCATTCCTGCGTCCACATGAGTGACCTAGGGAAAGCATGGGGAGCCAAAGGTGGCACTGAGATGAAATGAATTAACCTGCCTCCTCCCATGTGAAGAAGTGTAAATAAAAATCAAAGGGATCTTTATCCCACTGACAATATGGTATGCAAGGTCACATGGCCTAATATTTTAAGAGGATTAAAGCTAAATCTCTGCAAACTTTGAAATGGCCCAGCCGAGCCTGTAAGCTTTTCAGTTTAAATGGGTGCACAGCATGACTCCTACGATCAGTTAGAATCTGGTAGGATGAGATGTAGTGAAGTGGATTCTGAAACAATTCAATCCTGCAGTGACAGGTTTTATACATTGTCTGTTAATTAGAAGCTGTGCAGGAAGTGGAAACAAAGCAGATCACCAAAAATAAAGCCCATTATGAAGTAAGTTTGTGTGAAAAGGAAAAAATCCTTCATATTTATAATTCATCAAATTAAGAACATAATTTCTGTAGTTCTGCTTTATTTCTAGGAGAATTGTGAACACTAGGAGCAAATGAACCACTTAAACCACACTTCCATCACTCTTAAAAGCCATAGTTCCCTGAAAACATGAACAGCATAGACCAGAAAGCCTTACTGTAGATAGGGAAGAGCAGACTTTCACCAAAACACCTCTATTTGAACCTCAGATGTTATCACATGCAAGGTGCACGTGGAGTAAATCTATTCACCAGATGGGGAAAATTGCTAATTGTCCAGCAGAATGTAGCCACCAGCTGGCAGGCAGCTACCGACATGCAAACAAGAAGCAGTCCCAATAACCACACATAAAAATAGCATAACAACATGCATTCAACCTGAACCATCAATTCCTGTGAGGGGCACAGCTGACAGAAAAAAAAAAAACATCTGCTTTGAAAGCAGCATGTGAATTTATGTGCTTGTGTTTAACTTGTGTTTGGGAGTATTGCAAAATGTTTCCAAGTTAAAACCAGTGGTAATAAAGCAGCTGGGAGACACATTCCCTCTAATGCTGCTGGCTGCCCTTTGGAGCTCAGACTTGAACCCTCACGTATGGAAAGATGTGAACATTTGCTTTCCCAAGTACTGTCCCAGACAAGAAGTTTCAAAATAATTGTGCCAACATGCTACATTCAATTACCTAGGAAATGAAAGTGCTGTTTATCTTCTAGAAAGTCTGGGAAGATTCAACAATTATGGCATGAGTGCAGAACCCTTTTAGATCTTAAGAAAATTGCTCTTTTCTGAAAAAATTAACACAATTTAAATTATTTATGGAAAAGAGGTTGTTGATGAATTCTGATTAGCTCTGTACCTTTTATCCTTCCATGTGGAAATGCTGGTGTGGAGACGCAACATTTCCTTTCCTTTGGCACAGCCAATACATTTTTTTTTTGCAGTTCTTTTTTGTCCACTTTCTTCCAGCTTTCCTACAGCTTCTATTAAACAAATTCATGACTTAGCCAAGAGACTCTTGGGTGAAATAGGAAACTACAGGAGAGACAGTATATTTTTGGGAAAAAGTGTAAAGAGTATTTAACCAATCAAGCTTTTAACTCAGGCTTGCTCAGGAGACAATGTTCAGAATGCATGGACTGAGACTCTCCCAGTGACCCTTAGGACAACAACAATAACTTTAAAAGTATTTTGTTTTCAATGTTATTCAATGTATTCCCAGAGGCTTCCTCGGTAAAATACATCAAAAGCAGCAGGACCAAGAAACTGCAGTGTGGGCTCAGCATTCTCCAGCTTCACTACCTCAGAACTGCCCCATACACCTCTGTGTCCTTGAAAGGTCAAAACAGAAGGGTTGGGGGCCAAGGTAAAGTTAAAGAAAACAACAACAACAAAAACACTCAAGAAAACAGCATTTTTAAAAGTAAGCATTTTTAAAGTGAGCATCATTCTACATAATAACCCAGTTTTAAGCACCTATCTGAAGATCTTAATTAGCCCATTCTGCTGTTAATTTCATATATCCCCTTTGCCTTCACTATCTTTATAGAATAATTTTCAAGCAACTGCATCTATGTTTAAATCCATATCCATCTAGGCAGGATATGACTATGATTATTTATGATTAGTCCTCCAAGCATTCCCACTTGTTCAGTGTAAGAAGACTGGGAAATTAACCTGCTGCACTCCTGTCCCTAAGTAATCCCCTGTGTAGGTTACTCCTGTCCCTAAGTAACCCACTAAAATAATAAAGGCTTTTTTCCCAACAAACTTTTTGTGGATTATTTTTTGTTTTCTGATACACTCTTTTTAGTTTTACAATCTCAACTATATTTTCACTTGAAAGAAGAGTACTGTCTTTTTATTCATAAATGTTCTTGGCACAAAATGTTGGTTTGCAATTTGGGGCCAGCAAGTTCACCTGATGCTGTCCCAGGTAAGGTGCCCAGGGACTGTTCCTGACAGTGTTAGCTGTCTAAAGTGACAGCTGCCGGTGCCCTCAAGACTGGAATGGGCATGGGCACAGGGACACTGGGATGCCACTCTGGGTCATCCAACCATCCCCATGTGGGATCATAAGAGCACACCATCCCCAAGCCTGGAACTCACAGCCACAGCTTTGGCCCCTGTGGTATGGTCAGAAGAACAGGTTTATCTTATTGGAGCAGGGCTGGCCATCGCGTATCCCCCAGACAGCTCACAGTGTCCATGCACCTTATGTCCCCTGTCCCTCCTTTCTGCTACCCTCACAACTCACCTTGCCTACTGCTGCCTCTTCCAAAATAAACAGCAGCCTTTTTATTTTCCCATGGCTGCCAGTTTTGTTACATCTATACCCAAATAAAGCATTACTGATGAGGTTACCTAGGCACTGGTGACCTTGCAGGACTATGGGCAGGAAGGTCCCAGCACTCTTCAGCTTGGTTGTTTGTGACAGCTGACCACTCCTTCTTAGCCACCTGTAAAACCTATCCATCCATCCATCCATCCATCCATCCATCCATCCATCCATCCATCCATCCATCCATCCATCCATTCATCCATCCCTGTTGGTGCTACCTCTAACTTCTGACAGCTCCTCACAAGTTTATCTGTCCTATCCAGCAATTTCCCATGTCATGTCTCATCCTTTTCCACTGAACATCCCACTTGTTTGGATTAATGTCAGGGCAGGACCCAGCCAGAGGTGCAGACAATTGCCTGCAACCCTAAAAACCAGGTGAGGAGGCCCAGCATCTTTTTTTTTTCTCTTCCAAAGCTAATTGTTCTTTTACACCCAAATGATACTGCAAACTCATGTCCAGTGTTTTCTGACCAATCCTTCACCGAAGACGGTAGTGCAGGCCAGTACCTTTGGCTGTCCATTTTCAAACATAACTATTTTTATATACCTGGTACTTGAGCTTTCCTCTGGGTTCTGGTTCATTTTTCCTTTTTTGGGCCATAACTGAGGCAATACACTGCACTCTTTTGAAGAGTAACTTTCTGCCCACAAGCCTAACAGCAATGAGCTTGTGTGAAACGGGACACATGAAAATGGGAGGCCCTTGAGATCTTGAACATAATGGAGTGCCTATGGAGTGGTCTGGCTGAAATTTAGCTGCTTGGTAAGATGGGTATAAAATGAAGCTTCATGTTACTGGTAAACTGGTCAAAAAGATACTGAAAATTCAGTCCCTGGTTTCTCTGGCCTTCTTGCAGACCCTTCCCTTACATCAGCTCTGGCTGTTCATCTGACCTCACAGCAGACTGCCACAAGAGGAAAAATATAGCAGGAAGCTCTTCACCAGTATAGACAGCAGCTCACTAAAGCAAGCTTGGTTTAGGCTGGAGGCTCCATTCATTTTTGACTCAAATCAAAGTTAGAGATTTCACTCTTCAAAGTAAATGCAGTCTGGAAGACTGATGCTTCTTGCACCCATGCTAACAGCAGTGCACAAAGCCAGCTGTTCCAGATGTGGACATTATATTTCCTATCTTATTTTTGCTTTTTCTTAGGCAAGGAAAAATGATCTATCTCTCTAAAAAAATTGATTCTATGAGATATCCCTGTATAGTTACCTCAAAAATCAAAACATTGAGAAAGGAAAAAGCAGTCACTTTTGAAAAGTCCTGAGTTATATATTTAGCCTAGACCTGTATCTTTGTTAGACAGCACAAAGAAAGAATTTGATCTGAAAGAAGCCAATATATTTTCAGTATCGAAGGGGAAGAATACTTTGTACTAAATTTGTAATATTGACTTTACTGCCATTGCCTCCTTTCATTCATTAGCATTTGAAGTCTTTGCCTCTGCTGTGGACGTTCAGATAGTACCCCTATAGAACAAAAATTATTTTCTTTTGTAAATTTACATGATATCAACATAATACCATTTTAAAAATGGAAAGGGATGAAAATAAAGGCTGCTAAATTAGCTTCTCTGGGGCTAGAAGTGCATTATGGGTAGCAATTAGAAAATACTTGCACTAACCATCAACCAAGTGAGCAGATTTAGCACATCACAGAAATTAATGAGTCTCCATGTAAAAGATGATAGCAATCTTTCCTCAAAACTACCACCTTGCTTGCAGCAGAGAAATTGTAATTTAAATTCTTGAGGCAATAGAGATGGTTTTCACTGAAATGCTGAGAGAGCTGAATGCGGATGCCATGGTCCTTGATGCAAGGAATGCAATAGGAACCTCTGACCTAACCTGCTCTGTCTTCCTGCAGCTTGACCTCACTGGCCAAAAGGCTCGTAAGCTGTATTCCTGCAGGTTTTGTATACAGTGCTCCCAGCAAGATATCTGTTTGCTGAAACACTTGATCCTTTCATGCTGTCGTTCCCCATCTTCCTAGCGGAATTCCTAGGTAAGGCCTTCCTGGAGAAAGAAAGAGAAAGAGAGAAAGAAAGAGAGAAAGAGAGAAAGAGAGAAAGAGGAAGAGAGGAAGAGAAGAAGAGAGGAAGAGGAAAAGGAGGAGGAAGGGGAAGAGAAAAAGAAAGAGAGAAAGAGAAAGAGAAAGAGAAAGAGAGAAAGAGAGGAAAAAAAGATAAAGAAAGAGAGAAAGAGAGAAAGAGAGAAAGAGGAAGAGAGGAAGAGAAGAAGAGAGGAAGAGGAAAAGGAGGAGGAAGGGGAAGAGAAAAAGAAAGAGAGAAAGAGAAAGAGAAAGAGAAAGAGAAAGAGAAAGAGAAAGAGAAAGAGAAAGAGAAAGAGAAAGAGAAAGAGAAAGAGAAAGAGAAAGAGAAAGAGAAAGAGAAAGAGAAAGAGAAAGAGAAAGAGAAAGAGAAAGAGAAAGAGAAAGAGAGAAAGAAAGAGAGAAAGAGAGAAAGAGGAAGAGAGGAAGAGAGGAAGAGAAGAAGAGAGGAAGAGGAAGAGGAGGAGGAAGGGGAAGAGAAAGAGAAAGAGAGAAAGAGAGAAAGAGAAAGAGAAAGAGAAAGAGAAAGAGAAAGAGAAAGAGAGAAAGAGAAAGAGAAACTTGTATGAGAACTAACCAAGAGAAAGAGACCAGAAAGCTGAAAAATGAGACAAAGCACAGCCTGGCCTTGTGCAATCGAGACTCCCATGCTGGTTTATTTCTAGCCAATATCAAAACTCCCCAGGCCAGATTCATATGCTAGAGATGATCCACGTGAAATAAACATCCCATCTCCTCACTGAGAAACTGCCACAGGCCTAGAAAACAATCAGCCACAAGGGAGGGAAAAAAGTGATGAAGAGAGTGTAAGGATCATAACACTAATAGAAACAGTGAAGCAAGACAAAGCAGAGGAGTCTGGCACATCCTCACCTCCTTGTGAGAAACCTGTAGGGAGAAGGCTAGCAGCTTCCAAGGGAACAACTTCAGATTGAATGCTCTGCAGGGGCTGGGACTTGAGGTAGATCCCTGACACAAAGCAACTGTGTTTCAAGCTGCTATGCTCTAATTACACAGCTGGCCATCTTCCTTACGGTAAGCAAAGGAGTGGCAAAAAGGACTGATAGAGAGACAATAAAGACAGATATTAAACAACTGTAAGACTTTGATTTGCTGTACTGCAAAAAGCACATATTTTCTTTTTTACCTCCTATGAAAGATGCAATTGTCCAAGGAATAAGAGAATTTCATCATAACTGTATTCAGGGTTTGACTGAGTAGGTAAAAGGTCAGGAGTTTGCTTTTAAAAGTGATTAGTGGAGAACTTATCTGAACAGAAATAAAGTATATTTTCAAATAAAGATTCATTAAAAGAAATTCCTCCAGTGTTTCCTCATTCCATTATCTCTAAAGTCACTGTAGTTCAGCCATGCGAGGACATGTTTCTAAGAGATTTTTCCCCACAGGGGCTCACTCTCTGTCCCAATGTGGTCTTTTCTCCTCAGTCACTCCAAGCCTTTTCTCTCTATTCCCTAAATACCATGCTCCGACTGATTGGTTTCACCCTTCCTGAGCAGTGAGTCCCTCAGCTGATGCTGCATTCACACCTTTCCCCATCTCCTGCAGCCAGCACAGCTATGCCCTGGCACCCCAATCACTCAAATACTTCACACACACAGCAGTCGCCTTCCTGCAGTGCAGCTCCCAACTGTATCATGTGGGACCGTGAAATCCAGGAATTACACATGGTGTTCTGCAAGTGAGTGATTAGAAGAGGACTGTGTGTTCCTCCAAAACAGGACTGATTGAAGCAATGTACCATTCAAACAAAGACAGGTGACGGCAGAGCTACGTGCACTAAACATATTGTCATGGGGATTGGAGGCCCTGCCTGTTAAAAGTCCTACTACTCAATTTAAAGAACAGTTGAGTAGCTTTCTTCGTCTCTGACAGAGTCTTCCACTTGTCTGCCAGAAGTCATATTGTCCCTATCTGAGGGAACTTTTATACTTGGAGATCGTAAAATATATTTCTAATGAGCTTTCTTTGCCTTCCTAACAAGAGAGATTATACTATGCTGGAGATATTTGCAGACATGTTCTCAAAGAAAAAATAAAAGCAATACTCCAGAGGGAAGCTTCACCTTAAAAGTGAAGCGGCATAAATGCTGCATATCTTTTCCTCAAAACCATATATTGTGGTTCTGCAGCAGAGCTCATTGTGGTATGTCTTGACCAGTTGTTTTTGCTTCTATAATTATGAATGACATATATCTGTTCAGCTTAAGAGAAGAAAAAGTGTTAGGCTTCTCCCTCAGTCTGCAGCACATAAATGCTTTATGTGGAACATGTACTTTCAGTGGAGTAGAAAAGGTTTGTGGGTTTTCAGTATACAAGAATCTCCTCACCAAAATACACAACCCACTTGTCTTAGACAAGCCATGGAATGCAAAATGCATTAAAACTGTGATTTTACCAAAAAAAAAAAACCCAAAAAAATAGAGGCATGAGCTCTCTTCTACTCATGAGCTTCAGAGGGGCAACTACACCTGTTTTTAACATACAACTGGATGATTACTCAAGGTGGGGGAGAAGTATATTACAACATAAACAAGGACAAATATTACCTGCTTGAAAACTTATACAAACAATAGCACCCTCTTCAGCTACATCTCATACGAGAGGAAAACTCATCCAAAAGTTGGTCCCAGAATTATAGGGTGCTCCAATGCAGACGGATGTAAAAAACTATTGAGATCTATAGAGGAAGAGGCCACATCAGATCATGCATCCATACATTCTTCCAAGCAACTCCAAAGGCAAAGCTTGAGTACTGCTGCACATACTCATCATCAGGCAAGTCATGAAGACCACAATGAGACAACAAAAGAGAGTGTCTTCTGCTGCCTCTCCAAGTCAAGTTGAACTTAAAAATTAAGGAATCACCAAGAAAATAACTGTGTTACGATTAGTTATGTCCATGCTGAGAAGAAAGGCAGAGTGCCAGTTCTATGTGTGTTATGAAATCATTGTCTAAAGCATATTACTGTATTCCTGTCATCAGGATGCAGAAAGCTTCTTTCCCAGTCTTGTGCCTTTTTCTCTGTGTAAAGAATCACATTTTCTAAGAAATTTTATTTCATTCTTCAACAAGAGAGGCAGAATCCTACCCTCAAAACAGTCTGTTTATTGAGGTAGTGTTGTAGCAGGCAAGAATTTGAAATTGCTAACTCTTAAAAAATTTACTTTTACCAGGCGTCTGATCTCCTGGGTGAATACTGTCACAGCTATGCAGCTCTGTTAAATGGAGGCAGGATTCAAATCTTCAACGCTTTTTAGAAAGATTTGCCAAAGTCCCTGTGTTTTGCATATAACACAACGCTTCTGAAAACATGAAAAGCAGGTACGTTAGGGAAGCTGGCCACAAAACTTCCACAATTTTGGCTTTTGATGAGGTTTAAGTGGGAGACAGTTTCTAAAGTGGAGCAGTTAGTACAGCAGGTCTAGGAGTTTCATCACTGAAGATGCATTTCAGTTCTCAAGTTCCAGGTCAGGGACCCTTCCAACCAGAAGCCCAGAGTACCTTCCTACCACAGAAACACTCAAGCAAATAAAAGGTACAATAAAAATTATTTGTCTGGACAATCAGGGAACTGTCTCCTAAGGCTATGATGTTAAATTTGGATGCAGCAATGGAGAATTTTGCACAAAAAAACAAAATTGTCTACAGTTTTTCAGATGCAGAGTAAGACAGGCTTTAGGTATGACTTTTTTTTCTAGTCTTAGGGACAGAAGTCCTTTTGTGGGATTGGATCACTGTCATTTAGTTTTCTGGTCCCATATAAAAGATTCCTTCACCTCTTCCAGTGCCTCACAAAGGCGCATGAATGATTACCTTGCATATGGTCAGCCAAACCCACCTGGCTGGGTTGTGCAGGCAGCTGGGCCTTTCACCTTCTAAAAAGAAGCAGCAGACTTTTAATAGCTCACAGCCCATTTACTGACACTTGCTTCTTTGCATTGCTGTACTATTTTGTACTTTTAAGGGTTTCTTGTGGACCTAAATGAAAAGGAAATTGCTGGAATTCACACTTCTATGTGCTGGAAATGGGCAATGTTCAGCAAACCAGTTCCACAGGAAAAGTTGGGAGAGGATCCATAGTCCTGCCAGATCATAGTTGAAGCTCCTGATTTGATTTCTATACACTTGATGGCTTGAGATGAAGTTATCTGAAAAGTGGCTCATGACACAGGCCAGTTTTAGAAATACTGACTAACAGCCATGGTCCGGGTTTAATAAATGTTTAGATGACCTTCAAGGCTTTTGATGATAATCCTTACAGGCTAAGACCGGGAATAAGACATTTCATGGCTTCAAATATTATATTGTCACACTGGTTAATCGCTCTCATCAAGTAGAAAGTGGAGGGTACTTTATTTAAATCACTTGTGGGCCTTAGCTCCTTGGTTGCCTACACTGTTTCATCACTTCCTCTTGAAAATCTTGTAGGAAACTG
>VWYI01020510.1:0-26034 GCA_013399455.1 Anthoscopus minutus
TCTCCTTCCCTTTGTACCTATGCCTGAGCACTGCCAAAACTGAGCAGCAGGACGAGAAAACTTGTGGTCAAATTCAGATGGACTGCCCTATTCCTACATCTTACACTATGTCCTTCAGAAATCAACTTGTATAAACAGGAGTATTAAACACTGAAAGTAAGCTTCAGGGTAAATCCTTGGTAAAACTCTTGAACATGTGAAGACAGAGAACAACTGCAATAAACTCCTAGTGCTAAAGTTAAACCCTGAAATATAAGGTGAATGCTTTCAGTCATACTTTCCTCACAGCAACCCCAGAGACAGGCTGGTTTTGTCTTAGTGAGCTCTTTACTGTTAATGGGGAAATATCTGACACCAGGTGTATTTCAAATATCTCTTGGCTGAGTCAGCACACACACACACTGGTTGATCTCTTCTGGAAGAACTGGGAGAGAGGATGGGATTATTTATCCCATCAGTCTCAGTCCTGGCAAACACATTGATGGGAAATATTTTCTCTCTGGAAATTATATCTCTTGAGCTTAAACCTGAGATGCCTAGAGAATTAAGGGACAGTTTATGACTCTCAGTTTTCCTGTATGGCTAGAAGCCAGGCTACAATCTGGATGTAAGTTTAACACTGTCTTTTTTCAGATAAAGTCCAAACTTCAGCAGCCAGAATTTGTCAGAATAACAGTAAATAAAACATTTCACATCTTTAGATTTAAAAGTAGATGGAGGATGAAATTTAAAAAAGTGGGTTTGCATATTTTTTAATTCCTGAAAGGATAATGATAACATATTTTATTTTACCTGAGATACTTAATTGATAAAATAAATTCTGTTGGTTGCTTTCTCTTTAGCAAATAGGTCACTGATTTGAGATTAGGAACCTATGACTATTTTAAGTTTCAAGATTTATTTTGAGGCAAATGAGTCCTATAGTCAGAGGAGGAAAAGCTCATCAAAAAAATTATGGAAAACCAGAATTTTGTTAAGTGAAATTTGGAAAAAAAATACTTTCAAGAAATTACAATGTAGATCTTTCTGTAATCACTTGTTTCAAAAAGATAAAGAGACATTTAAAAAACAGTTTATATGAATTTAAAATAGATTTCTAAGGTGGTTGAGATGATCCATTGCAGGAGTGGTTGTATTTTTGTACTGACTATGGGTGGAGCATAAGTAATTCAGATTAGATGTAGAACTTTTGGGTGGCTGAAGTTAGGGGAGTTCCACTTCAGGTTTGCTATTACATAGTTTCTTTTTTGCACTCTTTTCAGCTGACTGTGCAGACCAACAAAAGTCAATAATAGTGTCCCAAATATTTCTTGAGCTCAGAGCTAAAGAAAAAGACACTGGATGCTTCCATGGACTTTTAGGCAAAAGCAGAAGAGTGGCAGATACTGAGGGCAGGGATAAGCAAGAATAGGCTTCTTGACAGTAAAGAAAGACATTCATATAACATGCTGGAGAAATGATGATGCTGTTTCCACAGGTAGATATGGACAGACAGTTTGTCAAGGATATTTAATTACCAAAAAATTTATTTTATCTTTTGGAGTAGCAGGGGTTGAGGAAGCCCTTTCTGCTGTAGAGTGTGTTTGGTTCTGCACCTCTGGAAAGTGTTAGGCTTTCCTTGCTACAGTCTCTAGATAGGAATGTTCACCTTTACCCATTAATCTGTAAATCCACAACTGTATTGCTCTCAATTCACAATAAAGTTTCAGTGAATACCCTTGGGCATAGGGCCACAAGCCAGTTCACACCACGTGTGAATGGTACGTGGGGATGACAATGGAATTATATCATGATGGTACATATCATCTAATTGGGACAAAATTCTGCTGATTTTGACTAAGGTGGACAGGCCACCTATACTTAACTTGGAAAAGGAAAAAGTATAATTTATATGGGCTCCATAAATAACCTGTGTCAAGTAGAATATGTAACCACAGCACCATTTAATGTGCAATCCTTGTTAAAATAACAAGATTTTTTTTCCATCTTCCGGTTTACTAGAGATTTAAAGAACAGTTTGAAAAATGTTGACATCAATAAACAAGCTGGGAAACTGAGAGAGCAAGCAATGCATGTATTTCTGTGTGTTACATATATATATGTGTATACATATATGTGCATTTTAGATATATATATATAATGACACACATTTGCTTTATGTCTTTCCGCATTAAGGAAAAAGTGTTAGTGGCATTGCTATACAATATAATTTCTATCTGGGACTCTCAGTACATGCAAAAAATTAAGTCCTACAAAACTTTTGTTTTGTCCTGGTTCATTAATTTCTGGAAGCATGAACTTCAAGAAACAGTTTAAGCTTCTTTTTAATTACGCTAGGTAAAAATGAAGTGGTTATAGCTCTGAGATAACCACAAATGACGTATGGCAAGCAATAATGTGAGGAAGAAACCAACACTAATATCATGTGCACTTTCTCCATGTAGCTCACTCCTTGGAAGCCATAAAATCTGGTTGGCATAACAGAAGTGTTTGTAATTAGAGTTAATGGAGTTAGTTGAGACCACAGGAGGGGGAAAGTAGCTTTGATCCCAGGTGGCCTCATAGCAAGAAGGCTCACAGCAAGGGAGCACTCTGAATTGGAAAATATCAGAGGCATTTACTGCAAAACCAAGAAGTCACTGCTGGAAATGACTAAGAATATAATTTACAAACAGAACTAATTTAGTTTCCCATCTCTATCACTTCAACTTTCTCTCCAGTCACAGCATTCAAAATAAGGATGAGTTTTTTTCTGTGATCTTTTTTTACTAAAAATGTTAATTGATTCTTACAATTTATACTGTCTTGGTCACATTGTCTTGATCAAGAAAGAAAAATGTAAGATCAAGAAAATCTGCAAAATCATTCCAGAAAAGGAAGTAACGTATTTATTTTTACTAGTCATACAAAAGTATTGCTTTAAAATAGCTGAATTATTAATTGTCAGAGCTTTTGGGGTTTCCTGACTGAGTGGCCACATTTGGAAAACTTGTGACATAAATACTGTACTTTGTGAAAACCGTAGTTAGATTCCAACTGACCAAAAAACATTTAAAGACTCTCTATAGTGTGATCATTAATTTGGGACAGAGCTTTGGAACATTACTTAAGAGATTCAAAATTACTCATTACTTACAGCCATTTGTGACTTACACCAATGAAGTAAGCAATCCCTTCAGATTAAGTAAATAGATATAATATATTTTTCCATCAAAAATAGTCTTCTAACTGTATTTTCACTTACCTTTGTTTTCATCCTTCCATAATCAATAAGTAAATTAATTTAAAAGTCTATCTCAAGTGTTTTGAGTAAAAAGAAAAACAATCAAAAGAAAGTACAAATTAAGGAAAAAACATGAGGAAAGTGGGGAGAGACTTTGTCTCTTGCTGAAGACTAAGACTGGAATGGTAACTGTTGAGAGGGAATGCCATGCTGTTATTCCAAATAACAGAATCTACAAAGACAATCTGTTTATCAATTCCAGCAGTTTACCACCATCACTACATGAATATTAAAGAAAGAAAATGATGTTGAGATACTTCAGGGTGCCTCAGGTTCATAGGAGTTTTTAAAATGGGAAGGTGACTTTAAGTCTGATATGGATATATGGGAGAAGAGCAGTAGCTATGATCTAGTTGCAAATCCCAGCATTTATGCAAAGGGAATTAGTGGGCCTGGGCTCTTAGGTGCTCTCAGGACCTTTTGAGGAAAGGATCCACAACAGTCTTGCAGAGAAGACCAAAAACACGTACAAGGGTCTTAGCAGAGCAAGGCTGATGTACTGTAGCTGAAGCATTGTAAAAAAAAGTCAGGATCTAGAGTTTTCAGATGAACCCATGTGTATAGACTATATAGCTCATATAGATGAACCCATGTAGACATTCACCAGTGAAAACCACCTTAGGTTGTATGCTAATAAGAAACAATCCTATGAATGGCAAAAGCAAAGGCTTTTGGTAGCAATTCAGCAGCACAAATGATGACAGAATGGAGAGTCAATTGGCTCCATCAGCAGCTGCAGAGTACATGGTCTGTGAAGATGTAATAAAAAATGATTGTGCTGTGCCAAGAAAGGGTTTAATACACTTAGTAGAAACAGAAGTTAATTTTTTATTTAATCAAAAACACTGGTCAAAATTCCTAGTAAACAGACAAACCTTAGAACAGAGTAATAATAATAATTTTCTGAGAACATTTAAGCAGAATTTGAGCCTTGAAGGTACCCAGCATTTGAAGGGTGGATTATGTATGTAGTAAAATGTTGGCTTTGAGAGATAGAATGAAGGCAAAACCAGTCTCAGTGCAATTAAACATAGAATCTTGAAGAAGCTTGTAAAATTTTTTACACAGCCTGCTGTCAATGTTCTTATGTTGATGATCTCAATATCCTGCATTAGCAATACTCATTTAAGTATAAATATTTCAGCTTTACATTGAGTGTCAGAAAGACAGGAAGAAAAAGACAGCAAACAGGCTGACCTCAGATCTCTGCTAAATTCTCAAAGTTCTCCTCTGACATTTCATTACTTCTGTCACACACATACAAAAAGATTTATATGTCCATCCAGTCCTGCAACTGGATTTATTAAAGATGGTATTTCCGGCTTAATGGAAGTGACTGCCAGCTCCATCCATTCCCACACTAGAGCAGCATTTGGCAAAGATAAAAAGGAATTTATCAGTAAATTTTTTGTTTTATTTTCTGTGCACCTTTCAGTCCCACATCCCTTATTTTTTCACTAAATGTCAACATTGTCTATGGAAAACAGCCACTTCCTTTCTCTCTGATTAACATCAGCAGTGAAGGAAGGGAAGGAGGGGGATGGCAGAGAATAAAGAAAGAACCACCCAGCACACTGGGAAAAACTTGAGAGTAATCAATTAATCTGTTTTCAATCTGTGAGCTCTGCTGTCTTGAACTCCATTATCTTATACAAATAAAATTTTAGAAATTTGATCTAATTTAATATGCTGGTAAAAAAAGGTGTCAAAAAACAATAGAAGATTATCAATGGCTAAAAATCCTCAGACCCTTTAGACAAATTCCTGGGAAATCTGAAATTTTCTAAACATTTTTTTCCCTGGTGTTCTGATTCCAGCATGTTCTATGTATTATGGCTTTCATTATAGATGAATCATCTTTTCTTTGGGCCATGGCAAGTGCATCCCCAGCATTTAAAAAGGAAGGGTTTTTACATGCCAAAATCATCTGTGATTTATTGCCTCGTGGGCTCATCTGGATTTAGTTTTGGAGTCTGGCACCAATTCCTTAATTGCTTTGGTCAGTTCATTCCATTTCTCCAGTCTGACGTTCCTCATCTGCTAAGCCAGAGGAATGATAAACACATAAGCACACCAAAAGTCCTGTGAGTGACTTACTGGAGCCCCCGTGAAAACAGTAGGGACTTTAACTTTAACTGAGGGAGCAATGGTGTTACCCTGCAGGATCTTGCCAAATTCCAATCCCTTCCACTCCAAGTCCTGGAATGTCATCAGGGAGGTAACGAGTGTGAGCTCTGCTACACTGAGGTAGGAACAATTTTCAGGTTCCTGCTTTTTTTGACTTTTGTCTAGAGCACAGGAAAGGGAATTCTACCATGTCACCACCTCTCTGTGAACTCCTGTTGAATAGTGCACCTGGCTTCACATAATTACTTTCTACTTGCTGAAAACGAGTATTTGCAGTGCCTGGGATTGAGTGGAGATGAGTCATAATGGTAAGAATAACTATTATTTTCCTAATATTTTAAGAAAATTTCATAGGTGATGGTAAGCTGGTCTGTAATTTAAAATAAATGCTGTTTACTTTTATTCATTTGATGTTCACTGCAAGTAAGTGCAGAAAAGGAAAACAAGAAGCAAGACCAGGGATGGACCTTCGATGGCTTACCAATAACCAAAAAAGTATTTCTCCAGAAGAAGGCCAACTGGCCTTACAAAGAAAGATTTTCAGGCAGTGAATAAGGCAGGAGATGACTCTCCTTTCAGGAGAGAATTTATTAATATGTACTTGGCCAGAGCAGGAGGAGGATTACACTTTTTCTAGATGTCCTTCTGGATTTCCTGGCTCTAGTCTCTCCTAGCCTCAACTATTCTGTGAGGATATGAAAATTGTAGCAGAAATGAGATTAGATTTCTTGACTCAGGCACTAGCATTTGTCCCCCAGTATCATACCTATTTTTTTTTAAAGATTTTTTCAATATTTTTAATAGCACGAAAGCACATGGAAGATTTTCCCACTGGTTTGGAAAATAGAAGAATGTGATGGAAACCTTATCAGGAAATAACAGTACAGGCCCCAGAACTGTAAAACAGTGACACTAGCTTACAGATAGCATAGCCTAAGTACAGATGGCTGATAGAAATGTATGTCTGATAGAGACTGAACTCTCTAATTTCTCTTACCCATGAAACAGTGTTTATCCTTGAGGAACATTTCCTGTGATCACACTTTCAAGTATAAATATTATTTTGTATGCTGATAGTGGGCAGAAGGAAAAATTCCTTTTATTCTGAAAGATAAGAAAACAAGCAAGTATAACTGGAGGAACTTTTGTCCTGGATTCAAAAAAATGCAGCAGATGCTTTCTTTCAGTTGCTCTTTATCAGAGAGAATATTACATACAGATGTATTTTGGAAAGTTTATTTTTCTTTCAATGAAAAAAAAAAGCTTCATGGGATGAGGAACACCTCTTTCAAAGCCTGACATGCCAATATTTTAGTAGTTGTGGGGGGATTTTAACACATAAATTCTTTGCTAGGGAAGGAAAAAAAATACAACTTATATATTCTTGTCTGAAAATGTGAAGAAAAATTCAGAAGTTATTCTCCTAACTTTAAACATAGTGAGAATTTCTGTTGACAGTACACACCCAACTTCAAGGCTGCTTTCTTTAACTTGGGTTCTTCCTGCTGGGGCAACATGCCATTGTCATCTCTCATGTATTCCTCTAAGGTTAAGATTATTTCCATAATCAGAGTTCCCCCAGTCACGTCCTCCTGTCCATTACAGAGCATTGCCTGGATGGCATTTGATGTTTCTGAACATTTGTCCATGACTTTGGTAGCAGAAGGTCAGGAGAAGATGCCTGCAAGTGGGAAAAGCCCTTTGCATTCACTGAAGTCCTGCTGCCAGTGTGGGATCAGAGCAAGGAACAAGGCTCCTCAGGAGAAGCAGGGATCAGGTATGCCCTGAGTGACTGCACAGCACTCACATGAGATGCCAGTGTTTCTGCAAAGCACCCAATGCCTTAAGTTTTAGCTTTCATATTTTCCAGATTCTGTACTGCCTGACTGCCTTAGTGTGTGACTCTGAACTTCATATAAAGTGTTAGCAAGTTCTCTTCACAGTTTAGTTAGACAAGACAATCCTTTTCCAGCCTGAAAACCAAGGATACTCTTGCAGCTTCAGGCCCAAAAAGTATAAACAGCAAATTGAGAAGAGCAGTCTGGGAGGATGAACTTTATAACCTGAAGCTGTAATTGGACAATTAACCCCAATATGTAAATGGACCAAAACTTATAAAAATGGGAAAACTCGTGACCAGTCGTCCATTCTGCATCCATCTTGGGTCCATCTTGGATAGAGCCATGGCTGGGCTCTTGTACTGCCCAAGGTGAATACTTTGAAGGCCTTTTAATAAATACTTACTTTATTCCTTTAACTCTGTCCAGCCTCTGTCCCAGGTTGCCTCTCTAGGTATCACACCACGAGTGTTTTTCCCTTCTTATCTCAGTCAGATTGGCCCAGTCCTGCCTGGGCATGTCAGATTTGCTGTACACATGCAATGGATGTGTGCACATTAATTTCTGGCATGTCTCAGGTGCCTGAGGTGCCAAGGCAATGTATCTCAATTAAAAGTGACAATTAAAAGTGACAATAACACAAGGAAAGTGGGCACATTAACAGGTACATCAAAACACTGAAGGAAATGCCTGGCAGAGGCAGATGAAGGTTGTCCTCAACTTCTCATCTGCAATATATCACTCCTTTACTGCAGAGTTGTCACTCACCTGAGTCCTGTGGTTCTTGTGCCCTCTGTGGTGGTAGCACAGATCTGTCATGTGCACGCTTTATTTCATGTGCTGGTGCACACTTCTAATACAAAGATATCTGGTGAATGGTTCTATTGCTTAAAAAGCACAGATTCGTGTCAGCTTTTATTTAGAGATGCTCACCAGAGCCACAGAAAATAATTGACCTTTTTTTGGACTTTCTGCATGAATGAAAGGAACTACATTTGCAATTATAACAAGGAAATGACAACATGGAAAAAAAATTCTTTTCCTTTTGAAAACCATTTTAAAATGCACACTTCCTACCCAGGGTGTCCTCTTGGTCTCCTTCATGTGTGAAGAAATATGAGTAAAATAAATCAGTGTTCTTCTTTAGGGAGTAGCTGTACCATATCAAGGAAATAAATTATTTTAAACATGCTCCAAAGACAGAAAAATCATTGTTAAATATGCATTCTGTAGGACTTTAAAGAAATATATGCTAAAATTTTGTTTCTATTTTTCTGAAATATGTTCTTTTTACTGAAAAGTAATCTAGTATTTTAATACGAGAAGCTAGTGTTCAGTATTCTTCTCAATACGCCTTTCTTACTTCAAGGAGGTAAAACTGAATGTACTTATGACTAGTTCACCTCCCCCCTCATCCCCCAACACATTCACAATACAATTCATTCAGTGAAAAGCCTTGAACTTTTTTTTTTTAACACAAGGAAAGCAGAAAAAGCAAAGCATTGAATTCTCATCTCTCATCACACACTAGGAGGTAAATCCTGCCTCAGTGCTGGCCAGCCTGCCCTGAACTTTGGTAGATAATTCTGGTAGTGGCACTCTGCACAGCCTCATTTCCCTGCACAGAGAAATAAAGCCGCTGCTTTTTTATGCAGCTTGGCAAACTTTATTGAGAGGGCACCAGGGGAGAACAAACCACAGTTTTTATTAGCTCCCACCTTACAGCAGCCCAGGCCCTTTCAGAGCTCTGCTAAGTCAACTACAGGTCTTTTGATACCAAAGAGCTTTGAATCCAAGTGCCTGGAGAGAAATTTTACATTGAATAAGAAAGAAATGGGGAGGAAGGATTAAAATAATTACTCAGTAAAAATGTGCTGCTTGTTCTATGACATTTTCAAGTGACTTTCTTCAGAGGGAGAAGTGAGCAGCCTGATTTATCGTCATTGTTTTGGTCAGCCTGGGCTCTTGAACTGAGAAACTGCAGAAACTTACTTTCAGGGAACTGTGAATGCTATAATTTTATTAATTGTTTTTACATGTGTTTCTTTTACATGTCTGCAAGCAAATGCAATTGAAAGTTGTGGTTTCTGTGGCATTCCTAAAAACAAATATTAGTAACACTGATGACAAAACCTTAACAGAATATAGTGGGGAGGAGTAGTAGTTATACAAACAATAATTCTTTTAGACTGATTTACACATTTCTGAAAATGTGTAAAAAATGATTATTACAAGTATACTTTGAATGAAATGTGAGTGTTTATTGGATGGATATTACGCCATTTAAAATATATACAATAAACATTTTGATGTTGTGGAGAAAGTTAATAGACAGGAAATCACAGAGTTCTGTAGAACTTAAAACACTGTTGTAAAAAGTACTTTAAAATCTACATAGGAGCATGTTTTCCACTGACTTTCATATATGTGTCACAGGCAGAAGATTTCTCAAAATACTACAAAGCCAATAACAAAATGCTGTGCCTAGAATATATGTTATGGTCTTTAAAGATATCTAATATTTGTCATATATGGACATCTTACGAAAACATATTTGATTTACACTGTCTCTCATCCTCTCTCAGTTGTTTTCTCTGATTTTATGAGCCTGTCTGGGCTTTTTCACCATCAGAAAACAATTAAAGAAAACATCTTTCTTTTCTAATCTGCTTTCTAATGAGAATTGTGGGTTAGTGAGTAGATACATGTTTCAGAAACAAAGCAGAATATTGCCTAACAACACTATGCTTTCTTTAGAAAAATCTGTGCTTCCTGATTTGTCTGCATCAGACATCAGAAATGTTGCAAAATAAGCCTTTTTTTTCCTGATTCTACAGTATTTCTGCTTTCTAACTACTGCATGATGGTCACTTCCCTAAACAGGGTGTGAACAATATACATGATAGAGATTTATATTAATACATGAATGCCTTTAATATTTGTAAAAAACAACTTCTGCCCAGAGAATTAAAAGCAAGTCTGAATAAATATTCAAGCAAGACTTGAGATATTAATAGAAGACTAGAAGTGTCACTGACTTGAAACTCAGTAGGCATATGAATAAATTGTAACATGCAGAGACTGAAGAAATTACAGAAGAATTCCTTATGAACAGCGACTGTCTTGTTTGTATAGCAGTCAGAATAGTTGAATCTCACTTTTACTGGGAGTTTTAAGTGCTGTAGCTACACTGGGGAGAATAATAAAAAGAACAACAAGATTGTTATGTGGGCATACTAAATCTGACAGTACCATGCAGTGATATTCAGCAGTGTTCATTCTTCTTTCAAATGACAATTCTTAGTAAATAAGGAAGCAAACTCTTTTCTACCACAAATAGAAGAAATAAACTCTTCAAATAGCTGAGAATAAGAATGTTATTATATCCTGAGATATTTTAGCTACTTAATAATGAAAGCATCTCTGGTCTACAGAGTGGTTATTCTGTGAAAGAGTATTTTAACAGCAGTCTGCCATTTGCTATCCAATAAGGCAACTGCTGTCGGTGGGAATTGCCAGGCATTGCAGTCTCCCTCTCTAGTCTCCTGCCTTGGTGGAGGGCAGGCACATAGCCAGTATTTCTAAAATCTTGGTCTGCCTGTCTTAAGCTGACAACACAAACACAGCATAGCTAGAGAGCTTCACTAACCATATCTGCAAAAGGGAACCACTTTGCAGTTCTTCATGTGGGGTCCCTCTGCACAAACAGTGTGGCAGCCCTGTGCCCATGTGTGCATCCTTTCAGAGTGTGTAGATTCCTCTACTCAGCTCCAGAGAAGACTTCACTATTAAGCCTTTTTCATTAAGATTAACAAAACAAGTCAGAGGCCCTGTTTTACACTACTGTGAACAGTTTCTTATTCTGCTTTTCAGTGTGGAATTTTACTTGTACTCTTCTAAGAGGTACCCACCCTGCCTCCCTCTGTTCTGCTGCTTCTCCATTCCTTCTCCTCTGCCTCCCTGGCATGAACAGATGAACCATTTCCTAGGCTTAAACCTAACTGAGCTAAGAGGAAAAAAAAAAAAAAAAGAAGAGAAGGGGCGGGATCATTTTCTGCTGACTGTGCTTCATGGATCAGCTCACCGTGCGGCCAGCTGGAAGGAGAGCCGGTGCGAGGGAAGGGCGGGCACATAGCCAAGGGCCTTGGTTTGGAGAGGATGCCGGTTTGGTCGTGCAACCTGTCAGCTCATCTGTAATGTGAAACCTCACCTGGGCTCGAAGGAAGCTACTTGGTAAATTGTGCAGCAGTGTGATGCGAAGAGTCACAACTCAGCTTTCAGAAACAAAGAGATTCGCCTTTGAGGAAATTTCAAATACCTGCTATTTGGCACAGAAGAAATACAAGCTCATGTAGTTCTTTTTCCAGGACTAAGGTTCAGTGAGCTGTTTTGGTTTCAAGAGATTTTTGTACTCCAGAAAAAAAAAAAAGCATCACCTGCTATTGCTAAGGGAGCTTTAGTGTTGTCTTTCTTCCATTAAGTGATATCGCTGTTTGAAAAAAAAAGATCTCTACAGTTCATAAATACTATAAATCAAATTTTAAAAGCCACACATATATTGCAGTATTTTCTAGACATTTCAAAGCACTAATAGAGAACAATACTTGATATTCTACACTGGAATATTTTCTAGAAATTTCAAAGCAATAATAGAGAACAATACTTGATATTCTACACTGGCACATGAACAAGGGCAAAGAGTTATGGCTACTTGGATAATATTCACAAGACATGCTGTTTTTCTGTATTCGTCTGTATTCCTTAGCTTGGCTTTTGCACCTTTTCTTCCTTTTGGGAACTGCTACTACTTAGAACATACAAGGGATTTAGTTGTTCAGAAGGAGGCTTGCTTTGCATGGGTGAAAATGCAGGTAACTTCTAATGCACATCACTGCAAAGAAACAGATTCTTTATGCACTTTTCCCAAGGTTGCTGTTGATGCCCTGGAATATGATTGATCAATAAGGCAAATTGTACCTTTAAATTAAGGTTGAAAGGAGTTAAAACATCTCTTTATGTTGGAGCAGGAATACTGAGAAGTGTAGGATGTAGATATACTGCCTTTTAGGAATAATTTCAGCTATTTTAGTCTATGTGAAACTTTTAGGAAAGGAAATCACCATTTTGCCTCAGATTCTATGTTTTGATCTAGTTATGAACTTTAGAACAAAATCAGAACTAAACTCTATGTACTTCCAAACCTAATAATTAAAAATCTGGGTTTGCAGTCCAGGTTTTTAGCGTGATTACTTAAATTCTAGCCATCTATTAAAGAGCATTTCAAACAGATCAGCATGAGCCAAACCCTTAATCCTGTACTTAGATTCATGTTTTTTTTATTTTATACTTGGTATTATATTGGTATTATTATTTTTGAGTTTATATTTTTGCCTCTTTTCTCCCTCTGTTTATCACAAAGGATATAAAATCACAAAGGTTATCACAAAGGATATCACAAAGGATAAAATAATTTGATTTCTGAAAATAAGGGTTCATGCATTGCTAGTTCCATTGTGCCTGCAAGACACAGTATTTAAAAGTTTCCTATCTGTATCTTAAGCTGAACTAGAGTTAATCATGGTTTACAGCTTTAGAGAAAATGGGGAGCACTTAATGTAATATGTTAACAACAGACTTTATTTTTTTTAAAGAAATTGTTCCATAGACCCAAGAAGAACATTTATTGAACTCTGGATGAATCACACTAAGCAAAAGAAACAAACCCAAAAAAAATCCAAAAATAAAAAACCTTCTAAAAGCTATTATACTTTGGTATGATGAAAAATAATATGCTTATGCAGTTACTGAATATAATTCTATTGTGCAGGATCATGGCAGAGTAAAAAACCTAAGCTCCACCTGAATTTAAACACTGCCAAGCAGTATATCACAACTAATTTATCCTGTGCTTCACTCACAACCAGTTAGCATCTCCTTTGTGCCTCATCACAGCACATGCCTCATTTGTATTTCCATCCACTTCACTGAGAAAGGCCTGTCTCACAGTTTGAGAAACAACACTATGAAATAAGTGCACTCTTTAAATATACTCAGCTTAACTGTTTGTATTCCTCTTGACTATATTGGAGCTCTCTGACTTAGATTCGTTTCCCCAGTTACATACAGTGTCTTGTAATCAAGTATTTTAACATTTTTTGGCCTGAGATTGAAATAAGAAAATGACCTACATCCCCATTCCACATGTGCGAGTGGTGCAGGAAAAAATACCTTTATTTTCACTGGGACATGCTTTGCCTACCTCAGACCCCTTTCTAATCAGCTTGTAAATGACAGATCTACACATGCAGATGCAGTATGTTCACAAAGCAAAGACATGTTAGAAGCTGGCCTGGTGAGAGATATAATGGCCTGAATGAGTGGTCTAAAAGTGGTCTGAGCAAAATGTTTCTACCTCCTTACTTTGCATTAATCTTCCTCTGTAAGGAAGAACCTTTTTGCACTGGTAACCCTGAAAAAATATGCAGAAACTAAATCCAAGAAAAGGGCTATGGTGTTGAGGGACAGTATTAAAAGAAAATTTTAGCCAAAGGAAGCTGGAGTTGCCCTGTAGCCCCCATAAGCTGGTGGGCTCCTCACAGGAGGAGCAGTGAAGTGAATATCTCGGTGTGTAATGCTCTGAGGGAACCGGTCTCCAGCTATTGGTCACAAAGGGAGACTCAGAAAACTCCCTTCACTATCCTTTGGAGGTTGCCTTGGATTAATAATTTGCCATAAACCAAGTTAGGTTACTTTTAGTAACACTCGTCTGAGCGGTTACTGAGCCAGGCAGTAGTGTACTGGTTTCCTGTACTGTGTTTGGGAGTATGCTGTGTGAACTGGGAAAAATGGCAGGGGGCCAGCTCCTCTAAAAAAATGCTTGCTATCTGCAGTAACTTCCTTTTATAAAGGAGTGGAAGATCTCATAGGAAACCAGTCTTTGCTCAAAATACTTTATGTAGCTCATATAAAACAGCCCTTAGGACACCTCACCTTGGCTTTAATGGAGATGGGAGATGAGATTTTTCTTTCTTCCAAGCAAGTTCTTCTATTTATTCAACTAGGGTGTCCTGCTTCAACTTGTGCTTTTTACTTCAGAATTGCTTTCTGTGGTGTGTAGGATCTTGCAAATATCTTTATGTTTTGGTACCAAGCCAGAGTGTACTCTAGTAGTTTTCACAGTCACCTGTAGTATGGAAGATGTTAATTCTCAAATGCAAAGGAGAGACTTCAACATGGGTTTTTCAAATCCATGGGAAAGTGACCAGTCCACTAGATTACTATGTAAACATAAGAAGAAGAAGTATTGTGAACTGTTTCTTTCCCTGCCCTGGTTTAAAAAGAAATTGCCATCACAGTAACATTTGCTCAGGATCCTGCTCCTATGGATTCACATTTAATGTGTATTGACAGTGTGTTCTGACTGTGAAAAGGATTTTGACAACTGCATGAAGAATAACTCTACTTTGCCAGTTAATGAAATCAAGAATTTCTCAAAGTGTGCGGATCTGGGATGACTGGATTAAAACCATAATGAATTTTTGGAAAGTAGCCTTGTATAATGTATTTTGGAAGGCCAAAAGAAAATGGAGGTTGTCTAGTGACTTCCAGTTCTCACTAAGTAACTAAATTAAATCACATAAGCATTCCTCCTTAACACCCATACTGAATTGTTACGAATTAGAGGTCATTTTGCCTTTGAGATTGGCTGTAATTAAAAAACAAAACTAAACAAAACACAACACTTAACCAATTTATGCATCTAGGGATTGTAGTTAAATATCCATGGATATTTGTGCAATTTGACTTATGCATTATTCAAAATGCATTGCTTAGGGATTTGACTAGGAGAAAAAGAAAACTAGAAATAAGGATGAGTTATGGACGAAAATTCTAGATTTTTAACTGGACAATTATTAAGTGGCTACACAATAATATTAGTTTTTCATTAGGAGTGAAAGATAAAAATCTACACAATAGCCAATCTTGGTCTCACTGGAATACAGTATCTCTGAGAGCTAAGGTTACCATATGTTTAGGCTTCCCTTGACATGTCCCTTTTTTAACACAAAAAAACCTTACAAAATGGGAAGAAAAATATGTTTGTGTAGAACCTAACATAAATGCTGGAAGTCATTTCCTGGACCTGAACACATACACAGCATACGCAAATATTACAGAAACCTGGCAGCTGTATTTGAAATTAGAATTCAACAGTATACTGGGGCACAACCTTGCCACCTTTGTCCCTTGCTTTTGGAAGTAGCAGTAACATTGACTAAAATCCCACTTCAACATTCACCTTGATGAGTAAGAGCTCTGAGAAGCATAAATGGGATCTTGTTCTCTGTTTTTAATGCAATCCAGGCTGTCTTTGGATACTTTATTTTTTCAATTTAAATACAAAGTTTGAAACCCCAAAACCAGGTAGGAACAGCCTGAAAAAATGGGATGAGAGAATTGCAGGCACATATACACACAATCTGTTTGTTTCCTTGCTACTTTTTTAAAAGGGGAGTCCCAGCAGTAGGTGAAGTGCATCTTAGGTGTATCTTATCGGATGTTTTGTCTAGGTGTGGCAGTCTGTAGGACTTCCATATTTTAAAAGAAGCTTGCAGCATACAGTTAGAATCATCTTGTTAGAGATGTGGAGAAATGACATCTACAGACATCTGCCTGGCCTGTGTTTATATGTCCATTGGGAAAAGGACCATAGCTGGCTTCAGGGAAGACACATCTCATAACTGTGAACAAGCTGCAACACAGTTGGTAAGAATAAAATTAAAGTTCTACTTGCAGGTGGAGAAAAAGAAGGCAAGGTAAATTCAATATAAAAGAACTCAAATGTATTCTGAAAAGAAAACAGGAAAAACAAATCACAAAAGGAAGAAATTAGATTGCAAGGGAAGGCTAAATTGCTGAAGTGGCTCTTCAGAACCTATCCACAAATTACCCTGAGCAAGCAGAGGCAGCCTCAGTCAGTTTATGTCAGGTGAGGGACAGGACATGATAGTGACCATGTGGATACTGCTAAAATGGAGAAACCTTCAACTCAGAGAAGCAGACATATGCTTGTGATATGAAGGCACATATGGACAGTCTCTTGAAAGAAACTGAAGCATTTCTTAGCAGACAGGATCCCTGATGCATCCAGTCTGGCATCTTGCCTCTGGCAATAAATCAGACTCAGCATTTCAGAAACAGCTTCCAAAATCCTATAGTGTATATCTGCCCATTTATGTAATGTGAAATATAAGTAAGCAAGAGGAAAATTCTTTTGTGGTCTTTTTGTCAATCATTCATGGTGGATCATTGGATTTACTACTGCTCTTATCTTAGCATGAATAATCACTAGTTTTACTGGCAATAAAATTACTCCACAGCTGAAAAAAATCAAGTTATTGCAGTTAAGGCTGACCAAGTGGTGCCTGCAGTCCAATACATATTTTTATTGACTCTATTTGTATCTGATATAAAAGAAACATGCTTGTGTAATTTAAGGAAATTTCAGCTAGGGAAAAGTCACATAAAGAAGAATGGCTTTTATCTCAGGTTATAGTTTAGTTAATGTGAGCCCTAATGTTGTATGCAGCAGATCCATGGGCAAAAAGAAACATTTGATCAACTATCACTTTTCATCTGTATAATGATGCAGGTAAAAAAAAAAAGTGCTGGATCAACTTTTTACATCACTCATAATTATCATTCATTAATCCTTTTGAGTTAAGACTTTTAGCTAATCCACTGTTATACATAGTATCACAAAGGAGAAAAACTACAGAGAAGGTAACAAATTTCAAGGCCAAAATAAAGCCTAAAATTGCTCTGGAAGAGGCTCTTTGTAACTCTCACACAAAACCTCTTGCTGTAAATAGATACATTATCTGTTAATAAAATATAACAATTAGCACTCAGTAATGACAATGTCCTCTTTTGTATTTCTGTTCCTGAGAGAAAATTGCTGATTTGTTTTCCTACATCTGATGCAAAAGCCAGACACTACTCTTTCTAATTTAGTTACATTTCCAGTGGGAAAAGAGGCCATTTTCTAATTATATTGCACCAGTATGCCACATATGTAATATTCATATCACAGACACAATAATCCACATAGCAAACCAAGTGGATACATCCAAATTGTCCTACGTGCCTCTAGAAATTCATGGAACTGCTGAAAAGATATTGTATTGCAGAAAACAATATATAATGTACAGTACTGTGTATTTATTTTGTGCAGTTAAGGTGGGTAACTAGAAATTACCCAGTAAAATAGAAAATTCAAGTTTTCAAGAAAAAAATACAACCTGGGGAATTTCATGTCAGCCAACAATAAGAACTTTGGTTTTAGCCTTTTTTCTTGCCCCACTTCTAGTGTAGTGTAGGCTAGTTTTAAAATAAAATGAAAGATACTTTAAAACCTGTACTTGTTAAATTGTATATTGAAAATAAGGGTGTCAGCGTTTTCTCACTAAAACTGCTTGTTACCCTGTCAAGTTTCAACACACTTAATGACCTTATTTTCTTTTTCTCTTACTGCTAACATTATCTATTAATTTGTCTATGAAATGTTATTCCAAACCAAAATTTTATTTTCAATTATATTTTTTTTAGCTCCAGAACTGCCTAACTATGCAATTAAAACACCCTGCTTCAAGTTAGGTTTTCCCACATGCAAAACAAGAAATATCTTGCAACAAAAATTACTTCATTGTACTTTAAAGTGCACATATTTTGTTTTAATTGTTACTGACTACCTGGAAAAATTCTTAATTATAGAATATTGGAATTTGTGTGAGTAAAGTTGAGGAAAAGTATGTTACTGCATCAGGTCAAACAGACACAAGTTTTTAATAGCATTCTATTGATTTAGTGGTAGATTAATCAAATCCTTTTACAGATGAATCCCATTTTGCATTTTTTGTAAAGAAATTGTCATCTATCTTTAGACATATTTATAACTCTTGTTTGGTACATCTCTGTCAGAAATATTTTATGTTGGCAAGGTGGCAGAAAGATGTGATGGGTGATTATATGAGCAAGAAAAGCAAAAGAAAAAATTTCTAAAAATCCAAATTGCCTTTATCTACATATTTAAAGTGATTTGAAATATTAATCTGAACTCACTGCTTATGCATATTTTGTGATCTCAGAATAATTAAGAAACCCTGAACAAATAGGAATGTTTGATTAGCAGCGACTTATTTCAGCTTTGATTACTGTGATGAAATAAAATCCCTTGTCCAGCACAACCAGTTTGTGGGAGTTTATTCTGCAGATTCCAGAATATCCACCCTGTTTATCAACCAGACATTTTGTAGTCTGTATTCTGTTCCAGTTGCACTGCAACAGGTATGGCCAGTTTACGGCAGGACATGAGGGAATATGAAGTTTTACATCAAACTTCTAGAAGACTAAAAGGTAAAGGAGAGGACACAGAAACTGAAAATTATTGTGTTGATTTAATAGTGGAGAGTAACATGCAATCAGAACATGTTGTTCAAATACAGCATTAGGGTGAGGCACTATAACATTCTTTGCAAAGGGTCTGGGGAGGAGAAACCTTTTTCAGAATAAAAGTTTGACAGTTAACTATTCTCCCTGCTAGGCTTCTTTTTCTTAAAAAAAATATCCTGGGGATTTTAGTTTGGGAAGATTTTCCATATGATTTATAGGATCTGAAGAACTCAATACAAGTTGTGGTGAATTGAACTCTTCAATCTGTCAATGCCACTACCTGTGACCATGCAGCACTTCCTTAGTTCTCAGTGCAGTGGACTGTGATATTTTGTTGCATATGTAATTTCATAATCTGAAATGTGCAATTGTACTTCATGCATCCAGCAAATTGTCCTGCACAGCACGGAACATGTGGCCTGATCTATCAGACTGTAAGATTGCCTAGCAAGGTAAGTGAAAAAGGAATATTTTGGGAAAAACCAGGTAGTGTCACTTCATTGCCCTGAACATAACAAGGAAAAAAGGTTTGCAGTCTACTACCCTTTTTTTCCAGTCTCTGAACACGTACCTCTATGCTCAGCAGTCCCTAAAGTTCACTGAAGCAGTTGTGCTTGCGCTGATTTCATTTGATTCCTTCTGCAAGATTACCTTAGAACATCTGGTAAAAATTAGAAAAACAGATTAGTTACAGTTCTGTTTTCAGTTAATTATTTGAAGCCTGTGCTCTCACTTGTCTGTTGCAGAGGAAAGGCATGAATTTCTGACAGGAATAGAGGTTCCAGCTAGGAATTGTGCAGCCAGTGTCAAACCAAATAAGAATTCAAGGACTCTAGGTCCATAATCTGGGATGATAGTAGTGCTGCTGCTGCACCTCAGTTGAGAACACTGCTTGTCCAATAAAGAGAAGCTCTCTAATCCAAAGAAATGTGTCACACACTTACATTTTTAATGGAAATGGAATCAGCCTGACCACGACAACGTTTCCTCTGTAATACACTGTGCAAAATTATTTGGTGGTCTATAAAGACAGCAATGGACTACTTAAAATGCTCCGGCATTAATAGCTTCCTGTTTTTTAACTCATCAGTGTTGTAATTTTTCCTCTTACTATGAGACAGCTGATAGTTACAGTAAGGCTGCTTTAGCAGAGCAAATAGAAAAGCAAACCTGCTATTTTCTTTGACACCCCGCAGCCAACAGGCTGTACCCAATAGGGATGGGCAGACATTACTGTCACTGTGTCTAATGGACAATAAGAACCATGAAGCAAAATCTGTGGCCAGGGCTGCCACCTGCAAGGTCCTTTCACACTTCTGAGACTGTGTTACGTCTGACTTCATGTAAGGAAAGAACACCATTGTTTTTTGGCAGTTAATAAAAACTAATAGCAAGAGTGTCAAGAAAAGCTTTAAACATCCAACCTGCCTGGAAGTCAGGTGTTTTGAATGAGGATACAAACAATACCGATGATGAGTGAAAGTGTAACCTTGAGCAAAGCTTTTTGTCACTCCCCTTATTGCAGACCTTAAGGCAGGAGCTGTCAGAAGCTCCTGGTGCACACAGAGGGCAGCCTGTCTTTCGGGAGAGACTTCTCCCTCAGAGTACTGTGGGCAGCACTTTCTGCCCCAATAACTTTTAGGTTTCACTTAATTCTGTCATCCTTGTCACTTGGGACTTCAGCTGACTGCAGTCAGATTCCCTTTCTGACATTCAACTGTTAGGCTAAATGTATGCATGAGTACATGTATTTTTACAGTTACACACACACATATATATATAACAGTTATGTTAAATAGCCCTATATTTAAGGTGCAATTTCTGAAGATATTTATACAAAACAGGATATATTAGGTCTCACAGTTGTTTTCCTCAATTTCCACTTAATAAAGACAGCTTTGTTTATGCTTTCAGCTATAAACTGTCTGTTGCCAAAACTGCAATGTCCTGCACAGAGCCTGAAATCAGAAGTGAGTTCTGTCCACTTCCTCCAGATGTCCTTCACCTCTGAATGTACCCTGAGAAAGAAAAAAGTGTAGCCACAACAGAGAAAAAATAATTATTTTCTTTGTATTCAAGCTGAAGGGAAAAAATAAGAAAAATAAAAAACTGAGTTGGGTATGCAAAGTACTAAGACTGGGGAGAGTGCAGTTGACACGATTTGAAGATGGGGTTTCAATTTCAGAACATTGTCAATTGAGAGCTTAAATGAAGATGATCAAGAGCTGTCAGGGAAGGGCCAGTTCCCTTCAGGAAGAAATTACAGCAACTTCTAGGCTTACATTTTTACCTGACTTTCAAAGCAGAAAATTTGACTTGTAGTCATGACACGTAGACATGAGTGGGAATCCAGTGAAAAATAAAGGTAAGAATTCTGAAATCCTCCATATACCTTCCTGTTCCCAGGAAATTTATTTAAAAGAAGTGTTACAATGTCAAGTACACTGATTTCTCTTCACCCATTCCATGTAAGTAAAGCAGACGAGGCACATAATGAATGCTGAGATTTCACCCATATTTTTCTTTACACTTGAAACTTTTTATACCTGCATGTATACTTTATACAGTGATTGTACAATTATATAACATACAGACACACACATATATATATACATATATATACATATATACATATATATATATATGCATGACTAGGACTTAAACATGCTTAGGCTATTAGCTGTTACATTTTCCTGTTTCATTTCAGAATGATGAGCAGCATTTCAGAATATCCTACTAATGTATACTGGCAAAGCATGAAAGCATTGCACCGTAAGATAATTATAATCATTACTATTTCTCAGTTCCCTTAGATGGCTAATATTTTTTCTGATTTTAGAAAATATTCTACTTCATTAAGGAGACCTCTTGGCACTCTTAGGAGTCAGATAGAAGTGAACACAGCCATTTAATTAACTACTTTTTTTTTACAAAGGACGAAGATTTTATACTCTTTATGTTACAGTGGACTTAAGTTCTCTTAAAATGTCCCATGCCATTTAATCAGACACTGGTTGTTAGGCATCCCACCTACTGCTATCAGGAACATTTTGAAACTAAACTACTTTGCAGCTACAAACTGTGGACTACTGAAGGAATGATCTCCATTACAAGAACTTTGCTGGACTTTTTACATCTGCTTGATCATTTCTGTTCCTGTGTCAAAGCCAATTATGATGTTGCCATCTGAAGGCCATATGACTGTGTTTGAATTGCATAAACACAAATTTTTTTGCTGTAGCATAAGCATATCTTCCCCACCAAGATGAATGTTGCAGTGTCTGTCCTGAGTGTGCTATGGCTCAGCTGATCTGCCTCCATTCTTGGACAGGAAATGAGAACAAGGAGAGAGAAAGTAACAAACATTAATTCACCTCCCTGTAGGCTTATTGACTCAAAATAAATAACATTTGATCTTTCTCTGAGAAAACATTAAAATTAAGACACATGATGATCTTTCTTGTGCCTTCCCCTTGAGATACTCAAACAACTTCCCACAGCGCAATTTGACTCCCTTTTCTCTCCATAAAAATCCGATCATAAAAGTCATAAACCTTTCATACCAGCTCATGTGATAGCTACCCAAACCCAAACACCTAGCTAATTAAGGCCCTTTCTTTCCATTTTTTCCTCTTTTTCTTGGGACAGTGGAGAGTTTTGTAAAGGAGTCCTTTACAGAAGAGAGCACAGATGTCTGGGGGATATGCCCTCTGTGCTCTGAGCATATGCAAAGGCACTGACAGGGATGCAGCAGCCTCCCTGTCTGCTCGGCTCTGCCTGCACCCAGGGCACTCAGCACCATGCTGTACCAGGCTCTGACAAGGCTACAAGAAATCCAGCTCATGCAAAGAATGCTTGCATTAGTGTGGAAGTAAAACATTGGATTTTGGAGGTACAACATCAGTCCCACAGGTAGTGCATTGATAACACATATAGTGTGCAGCTTTTTTTGTGATTGTACAGTGACATTTTTTTTCTTGGATCCTGTCTAGATGAGATTTACATCAGGTCTTGAAAAAAATGCAGGTTTAGATACTTATGCAGGCAACTGCTCAGCTGTGTCAGAGGCTGCATATGCTGAAAATCTGGGAAATTCTTAGTGTTAGACTGTACAAATTCAGTCTGTTGATAGCTGAGGAAAGGATCTTCTCTTTCCTATTAAAAAGACTGATAATTAAAGAAAAGCAGTAAGAAAGCAAAGGGAGGAAGTATTCCAAGTGACACTGTACTGGAGATGTTACAATTTGAAAAATGTAAACTGCCTAGGAGAATAAAAAAATACTAGAAAATTGACAGAGAATAGTCTGAGGGGAAAAAACCTGCTTTGGAGAATAAGAGCCAGAAAATCTTCTAAGATAGAAAAGACAAGATTTTAAGACAAACAGGTCTGCTTCCTTTTCACTCTACTTGTTCAGCCTGTTGGGTGACATGCTGTCTTCCTCACCTGCCCACCATTTCATACATTGACCACTGACTCACAAATAGATGGTGTTGGTTTGTTTTCATTTATTGCCTTGTTTTCTTTCCATGCCCTTGATGTAAATCTGATAATTCCACAGTTACAGGGAAGATAAGGGAAAAAAAAGACAAATTCCTGCCAGTATGAGCTGATGCTTCTTCACAGCAAGCCCTGTGTTTACTGGGTGTAGGCACTAACAAATCATCATGTACTGGTGTTCTTTTCCCCAGCACATGCCATTTGGGGCAGCCCCTGTGGCATCTGTGGTTCTAATTCGGTGCAGGTCCACCAGAGAAGAGTTTGACTGATTGTGTATGTACTCATTCAAAGAATGATGTTCCCTAAAACTGTCTGTGGAAAATGTTTTAATCCCTGTATCAACTTAATACTACTGGAAATTTATTTAAAGAAAGGAAATACCATGTACAAAATGTATTGGGTGAAGTTTTCTGGCTTGTGTCTTTCAGGAAGTAAATTCTAGCCTTTAAAGTCTATGATTCCATGAGGATGGAATGCTTCTCTTTCATGACAGCACACACTCTTAAAATCATCCCGAATGCCTGGCTTTTATACTTAAAATTTCCTGAGAACTTGCTGTTCGAGAGTGGAATCTCTGCAGATAACCTCTAAGCGAATACAACTCAATTTTACTTTAGAGCTTATCAGATAGTTTTAAAAGGAACTTTCTACATCTCATCACACACAGCTTCCATTCATGGGATCTCACATGCCTCAAAATGGGGCTTTGGAGTTTTTAAAAGGAAGATAAAAATATCAAACAATAGTCACAACAAATCCCAGCATTTCTTTCTTAATGAAATATTGTACATAATTCTAAAATTGTGATACTTCCGTCTCCATAGCAGAAGGCTGAACTTCTGAACCATTTTTATTTTTTGAATAAAGGTTCTGACCCTGCGAGGTGCTGAAGTTTGCAAGGGACAAAGTGTTTTATTGCAGTCTGTAGAAGTTGAGAGTAGTTGATGACTTTAAGACATCATTTTGCAGTATGATATATTGAGTGCATATCTTCAGAAAAAATGATGAAGACAAGATGGTAGAATAATTTATATATATATTGAGTTTATTTAGAAGTTTAACTTAATTTTGACTTGGTTGACTTTAATTTTATATCTCATATATGTGTTTGATCCCTCAGTTATCTAGTAAATTACAGCATTCTTGCTACCTGTCTTCTTTGAGCTGACATCCTCTCCAGCCCACTATTAAAATTTTCAAATTAAGTAAGAAACCACTTTTTCTTGTTTTGCAGAGCTGTCAAGAAAATTTTCCTCTCTGACCATCGATGAGCTCTGGCAGTCACATGTGCACCACCAGAGACAGGACCAAAGGCCCTTCACAGCAATCAGTTCCAGGGAGCCTACAGGAGCCCTGTTTGACTCCCTACCCTCACTACTCTCACCTAGTCAGACAAGGTTTGCTTACTGCTTTAATTCTTGGTTTCCCATAGCAGAGTCTCAGGCAACTCAATATTTAAAATAATGTAATTGTTGTGTAGTAAAATAACAGTTCAAGATGGGTGCAGGAAAGTTTCCTTAACTGAGGTATCATTTTCATCTGTAGTTTTTTAATCCTTCAATCCACAAATCTAGGAGAACTCTTTATTGAGATAGGAACTCAGGTTCATATGCTTCTTGAAACAGCATGATCTGCCATGGTAGAAAAGTGGGATGATAACTGATTGTCACTGAAGGGCATGGAATTTCTTCATACATGACCACTGTAGAGAAAAATTACTAAAGATTATCCTTTAACATAAATTTTAGAATTAAATTTTAGAAGTCTGAAATAGCAGCAGCAACACACTACAGGGCTATGAGTGCCTGGTCTTTTCATTGTACCTGGCCAACTGGAGAGCCACCATTGACAAACAAGAGCTAGGGGAGCATCTTCAGCCTTTGGGACACACAGACACTTCCAACAAAAATTTTACCACAGTCCTAAGCACTGAAGAATCATTTGAAACTCTTCTATATATTTTAATTGTGAATTTCTTCTGTGCTGATGTTAACCAGATTTTTTTTTCTGAAGAAAATAGCAAGTTGGTCATTACACATTTCACTTTTTTGTAGGATGTCACACGTTCCAGCACTTTTGATCAGGTTATTTTTTATTCCTCTTTTCTACACAAAGGAAGGAACAGGGAGCTTTCCATTATATAAAAAAAAAGTTCAAGACAGTCCCTTGGTGGCAGTAGATTTCTCAATCCCCTTCTTCTAACTAGTCACAAAAAGAATGAAATGTCAGGATACATGACAGAACACAAATAAGGAAAATTCTGGGGAAGCAGAGCAGGCTTTACTACGCTATTCCAAACCACTGGAGAACAAATTGAATCCTTGTTCCATCTATTTATCTACCTGGAGAATGCACATCTTGTCAAGTCAATTGCATAAAGGTAATCAGGTCTGAAACTAGGCAATAAAATATTTTAAACATCAAGTATATTAATATGGTCAGGGAGGGAATCTATTATGCTGAAGTCCTCTTTTCCTGTGTGTTCATGCTCTATTAGCATCCTATGCTCTTCCCTTCTAAAATCCTTTAGTTTTCTGGAAAAAGTCCAGCCTGGGAAAAATCTGTTTAAAGCCAAAATCTTTATTGTGAATTTCATCATTTTTATGACTAGATGGGTGCTTGTTGATGAAAATGTTGAAATTTCATTCTGGAAATTCACTCTGAATTCTTTCAAGAATAAGATTTTTGTCTGTTAACACTGACAAGGTTGCACTTGGCAGTCTTGCAGAGCTGCAGCTCAACACATGACAAAATTCTGGCATGTATGGAAGTGAGAGACTGAATCCTTGCAGGCTAAATTTCCTGTTTTAAATGAAAAAAAGGGAAGGGAAGGGAAG
>VWYI01020510.1:26094-70329 GCA_013399455.1 Anthoscopus minutus
GGGAAGGTTCAGGAAGGGAAGGGAAGGGAAGGGAAGGGAAGGGAAGGGAAGGGAAGGTTCATCCACATTCATATGGCATAGAATTTTCCATAGAACCTATGCAGTGCTGCTTTGGCAGTAGATAATCAAAGGACTAGTGTCCTGAAACAAAACATTGATTCAAAATGCCAGCACAGACGATGCCAGAACTGGACACAGATTTGCTTGTTGAATCTGTATCTACTGGCTGGTCATCAAAATCCTGTGACAAAATAATGTGAATAATAAAGCATACTCGAGATTTCAGTGCTTCCAGAACCATTGAGAGAAGCTCTGCGTGTGAGGCTGACAGGAAGTGACCTGAGTGGTTGCTATGTTACAAAGCCACCCAACACACTGGTTTTGGGCTGCTTCTGCAGCAGCTGTTTCTATGGTCTGGCCTCTGTCCTTCCCTCTCACATAAAATTAAGAGTATAGCTAACATCTTTTGCCTATTAACAGGTAATATCAGATGAGGGGCACAGATTCTTACTATGACAGAGGGTTGTGCTGTAATTTTGTGGTCAAAAGCCAGACATCTATAACAGAGTCTAAGTCAGAAATGCATGTGATATTTTCTAGTACTCTGTTTCCCTTGATCTTGTTTGTCACATCTCACCATATCTAAATATAACTTTGTATTTTCCCTCTTTTCACAGAATCTTGCTTATTAAAGGAGTAAGTGAAATGTTTTTAAGAACAGAAGAACTTAGGGAGTCTCCACTGGAGCTGATCTGCATATCTCTAGCACAATGCTGTCTCCAGCAGTGTTGTTGAGCATTCCACAAGAGCCTGGTTGCTCCCTGCAGTCTGCTGCCTGACACTCCCTCAGCATCCGTGTCTGCTGTGTTAAGGAACATGTTCCCCTGCCTCATCCCTTTAATGTCTGTGCTTGAAGGCCCCTGTTTGAATGTACTTGTCCTGCCTGTCTCCCTCACCCACCTGTGGCAGATCTCACTCCCAGAGGTTCCATGCCCACAGTAGGAAGAGGGACTGCTCATACTTCTCTCAGCAGCCTTGTGAAAGCACCTACCACGTTGTACCTTGTGAGTGTCATCAACCACCTTCACAATTTCTAAACATATGTCATATCTCCCTCATCTATCTCTTCTCCAAACTTGAAAAATCCTTGTTTACGCTCAGAAAGAAACAAAACCCAAGCAAAAACAAAAATACAAACTCAACCCAAGCTCCCCCAAAAAAAACCCAGAAACAATAGTCTTTTACGCCTGTTCTAAGTGGCACTTATCTCACAGTGGTTTTAGAAATGTGCAATTTTGTTGATTTCATATACCAACAGCTGGTTTTGGCTTGTTTAAAAGATAGAATTTCAGAGCTATTCTTTTCAGCAAGATAATTAACTAAATAGTTTTATCTGTAATTCAGCAGCAGTTTTAATATCTTTTAGAAACATACAGTATCTCTTCGGGCATTCTCTTCATTTCATCCTAAAAAGTTAATAGTGTCATGTTACATTCAGAAAAATATGGTGCAATTATTGACAAAGACTTCATAAGAGAGGATGATAACAAGAATACCTGGGGGAAATTTCTCTTTCTCCAAGGACAGAGACATAAGACAATAAAATCAATGTGATATTCATTGGAATAAAATAGCAGAATTTGTTGCAAAAGAGTCTGATTCTCATCAGAGTCTTCTTTCCTTTGTTTAAGATAGAAGACTGCTTAGAGAAAAAGTTGGATAAAATATTGGCTCTGGCCAGAATGTGTGTAAAAAACAAAGAAAGCCCCTTCTAATCAGCTACAGATTTCCTATTTTATTCTCTGGAGCTGAGTGAGGGATTATAGATTAAGCTTGTTGTGTCCCTATAATTTAATGAAGAAACTTTCCCCTTAGTGTAGCTTTCCAGGACAGATATGTACAAGTTGTGCATGGGAGGGGTGGAAGTACAGATGCTTTTGCAGCATTTTAAAAATGTTAGAGGGAAAGTTTCCACTTGAACTGATTCAGCATTTAATGTCTTCACAGTTAAGTAACCCTCAGAAAAACTTGTGAAGGAGGGAGTTAAGTTTTGCAATACTGACTTTACAGATGGAGAAGCTCAGGACATAGGTAATCAAGGAAATTGCTTCAGAGTAAACTTGGCTTTAAATTACACCATGCCCTTCTACTTGAAAATTTCTGGATATCAGGCAAAAACTGAAGATACTTAGCTGCACAATTCATTATTTATTTCAGTCTCACTGTACCAAATGTCTGTTTCTGTTTTGCAAACACTTTCCAATTTGTAATTTCAGTAAGAGCTATGTAGTCAGCTCTTTCAAAAATTTTTACACAGTTTGCTTGTGCATGATTATACATATTACTGGTTTTTCCTCTGCATATTTGGCAATAAATTTCCTTCATGTCCAGTGTATGTCTTGTCAGAGGCTCATGATAAGTTATCTTTTAACTTTCTCTCTTTCAGAACAGTAGGGCAGTCATATTTCTCATTTCATTCTCTGTGTTACTCATTAATTGAACTGACCACCAAATAACAAGTCGGGAACTTTAATAGGTTCAATGTAAACTGCCTTTTCAGAAATGAAATGTACTCCTGCTCTTTTTTTCCTTGCACATATAAAAGCTATTTTTCTTAGTAACTATTCAATCAAGGGAGTTTCATCTTGCATTTTTTTTGCACATATTCTTTTAAAAATTACCCTTTTAAGTGGACTCCTGTCCAGTGGCCCATTTTGAACCATTTGAGACAATTGATTATTTGCTGCTTTAGATTAATGTTTGTATTTGTTTCCCCCCAACCCTTTCCCCAACAGCTTCTCAAGGCAGCAGCTAAATAGCTATTAACTATTCATGAGTTACTTGTATGACCTACTTCTAATCTTTATATCTTGTATCAGGCACAGTTTCAACATGGGGGCTGTAGTGAGCAGCCCAGCTCCACTGCTAATTACAGTTCTGCTTGTAGCTGATTTCACATTTTTATTTCAAGCCTGCCTTCCCTCTTCACCTAATTGAAAGAGACTTGTGTTAGGCCACATGCTTCAGAGATGGGCGTTAAATGCAGAAGAGCTCAAAATTATTAATTAACAGCTCAAAGGAAAAGGGAACCAGGAGAGAAAATGTCCTGTTAACAGAGTCTGGAGCTGTTAAAGTAACAACATTGTCATTGTGAAATTATATTTATCTGATGAAATTATTTGCTCTCCAACTTGGAATATATGTTGGGAAATATCAATCTTAAGTTCACTTATTTTTCCCCTTGACATCTCTATAAGGATGGATTAGAAATAATAAAAACAAGAGCAAGGTCTGAACTTCTGACCTTTTGAAGGCTGCGTGCCAGTCAGGCTTTTCTGCTTCCACTTTCTCCCTCAGACTAGTTGACAACATCTTTTTCTTAATTTTTCTTTTTTAGAAAAAAAGATTAACCAGTCCTTCAACACATGAGTTTGCAGAAAAAAAAATGCCCTAATGGTGGTTTAAAAATACCACTGGCAATTGCTGATATGACAGTACTTCTTTTCCTTCTCCTTCCCAGATGGACAAAAACTTGTCACCTTTTTTTTGCCTAAAAGTTTCCTACCACATGATGCTGACACGCATCACTCTTTTTTTCCTTCTTTTTCTTTTTTTCTTTTTTTTTTTTTTTGCTAAGAACATGATGAATCTGTTATTGCTCTTTCTACAACATACAGTTTTCTCTTTTTTTTCCCCATTACACAAGTTTAAGTCCAAGAATGCTGGCACTGTCTTTGTAAATATCCCTGCATCTCTAACAATGCTGATTATCCCTCCTAAAATACTTGAAATCACCATGCCAATTTATTCAGTGGAAAAAAGCTGTGTTTCAGATGCTTTAGGGTGAGAAAGAAAATGGAAAAAGATACTTCATTTATACTACACATGAACCAGCAGCTATGCTATTGCCTAGCACTGCTCGGTCTGGCACCACAGGAGAGCATTCATTGCCATAGGCCTTCCCAAAGGATAACTCACCTAATGATTTGTCTGCCTAATACATGTCAGGAGGAAGTAATTCTGATGCAGTCCTGGTAAGGTTTCCTGCTGGCACCCTTAGCATATAAGCTTTCACATGTACAAATTTTCTCCAGCTTTCCAGAAAACCTACAGGCTTTAAAGCACGGTGATGGAGTCAGGTACTTTATTTTTATCTAATTTAATTAACTTTAGCTAGTATAACTAGGTAAGATTTGAAGAGTTTTTTCATGTGGTTTGGATTCTGAAATGTTGTTATCACAACAAAACTACTGTATGTAATTAGGCAGGTAAATGTTGCTCCATTTTTAGTGATGCTGTAAACATTCTGTGTTACAAAATACCAGACTTTTGCAAGACTTCATTTTCTGTAATTTGGGCTCCTGTAACATGGGGTTCCTGAATTAAGTCCTAAAATTAGACAATGATTAGTTAATATTGAAAACCTGAACAATAAACTTCAGGCATTTATTTGGTGCATAATTTGATAAAATATTTGTCTGATGGGTTCACTGTTACTATAATAAGCATAAATGTGTTAGGGATGGTGTGAGATAACTTTTGTGTCCCCCAGTGGGCAATCTGTCTGGATGGAGTGGCAAAGACACTAAGGGGGCAGGTCAAAGCAGAAAAGCAGCACTTAATAGATACTGAATAGAGATAGCGACTAATTTGTCTCTCTTAATAATTTGATAAGATACACTTTCCAGAAAAGTTAAATTCTTCTATTGATCTGTTCTAAGTGCCTTTGTATTTCCTCAGAGATTCCTCTTTGGTCTGTATTTCTTTCATGTTAAGCTTTTTCACTTCCCACCATCTAAAAGCTGTGATGGTTTATTAGCCTTAGCTATGCAGAAATATTTCTGATTTATGTCAGATATTTCATGGGCATAACATCTGACACAGGCATCCTGAGAACAGAACAAAATCTATTTACTCAAGTTTCATTCTCAAAGGTCGAGGATCAGAGAAGAAGCATTATCATGTGTTTATCTCGCTGTTAATTTTAAAGGTTATGTAGCTACAAACAACAGCAATGCAGTTTTATTGTACAAACAGATGAAAAAAATAAATTGAGCTGTCTGTCCAAGTTAAATCAAGTCTGCAATTTAAATAGTGCCTCCAAAAATGCACGAGGGTAGCATTACTTTTTTTATTTTTGCAGACACTACGCTTGTTTGCTATATTTGCCACAAAAAGTGGGCAAAAAATCCCCCAAAACAACCCTATGTGCATGATTGTGAAGCAAACGTATTAAAACAACTGGAACAGCGCTCTGTGGAAAATGTGTTGCTCAGCAGTAAGGACAATTCATTAATATTTCCAAGCTAGGAAGATTTGGAGAAGAACCCACTTGGCAGGAAACCAAGTTAGAATACGCCCAATTACTGGGCCTTAAATGCTTCCAAGATTTTTTAGAAGGTTGTTCTGGTTCATGTCGACAAGTGTTCCCTTTTGGCATCCCAGCCCTTCCCTGGGCATGCCAGCAACACATAACCTAACCTCATCGGCCCAGGGCACCAGTCCAGCCTTCTCCTGGCAGCTCTGCTTCCCAATTGTCTTCACCATTTATTACTTGTCCAAGCAATAGCTCACAGAGAGGCATTGGTAGTGTTCATGCAGCTATTTGAACTGACTCTGAAATAAAGTTGTCCGGTAAAGTACAGGGATAAAAAGAGAGGGATTCAGGACAATGAAATCATAGTGTTTGTAAGCACATTGTCATTACCTTTAACTTAGTGCACTAAATTGCAGCAATATTTCATTGGGAGGCATTTTGTTCCTATTACAGCACGTACAGCATGTAGTAGGAATCTGATATCCAAACCAGAAACACGGAAGTTGGCTTGAAGCATCTCTGTCTTAAAATGTATAACAGCATCCTTTGTACAGTGAGATGAATCTAACCCTAAAGTGAGCAGTAGTGCCACGGAAAGACAACAGCTCTGACTGATAAACATGAACCTGCTTTTATCACCAGATATTTGCAGAGAGAGATTAGAGTGAGATCACCATCAATACTGTAAATATTTAAGGACTAATTATTCAAACAGTGCTGTAAGAGATGAACCAATTTCCCTTTGCCGACAGTGCAGCGGTCCACTCTCCCTGCACTTGGTTTATACTTATGTAAGCTACCTCCATCCGAGTCAGTGATGTGAATGTGAATCAAGTCCCTTCCTGGACTTTTACTTTGATGTATTTGAGTTTTTCTTCAATCACTTCTATCAAAACAGACACAGTCTCTGACCTCATCTATTTGACAAAGTCCTTAAAATGGCCAACAATTTTATGCAGGTTTCACTTATAGCTATAGTTTCAAGTATTTCTTTAAAGCTGTTAAAATTGAAACTCCCTTTTCCCTTGTTGATCTCTCAAATCAAAGACTTTTTTACAGTGACATTTACAGTGGACACCTTGCTGCCACCACATATTTCATATATCAAATATTTAACTTATCATCTCAAGCCTCCTAATCCTTTCTTTTTTTCTTTCCCTTTATCATCAATAATTTTTCAAGATGTGAAAAGTCAGTGTTCTCTGTCATGTCTTTTTGAACACTGCATTTAAACACAAGATGTCTCCAACACAAGCCTCTTCAGACTGTTAAAAACTCCTTTGTCATCTTAATGCAGTGGAAAGTATATTGATTTGCATTTCAATTCAGCCAAGCATATAATTATAAACAAATAACTTTTACAAACCGCAATCATAAATTGAAGTTTGAATGAATCCGTCTGAATGTACACTCTTATTTTAGGCAAATTTTAAATCTGTCTGAATGTACACTCTTATTTTAGGCAAATTTTAGAAAGACAGGGTTATTAGCATGGTCAGAATTAAATTTATGATCCAATGTGGATGAGTATTCATGGAAAAGTTGCCGGTGCTCCATCTAAAATAACACAGAACAGAGTTAAATTTCTTACAACCATTTCCCTATACACTGCATGCAGACTAGTGGGGCTATTCGTATATTGCTATCTCCACTTCTGATGTGAACAACATAATTTTGATAGTTGATAAGCTGGAGAGGGTTTAGAAATAAAAATGTAATTATTTGAGTATTAGAAGTCTAGTTCAAAATGGATGAATAGACCAAATCTATGTATCAGAATAAACAGGCTATGACTTGAATGTGATTTCAAGCTTGTTCATAAAGGAAAAATCTCAAGATAAACAATCATTAAGTGACCAGGAATTACTATAGTACCTGGATATTGAATATTGCCACAGTTTCAAAATTCTATTCCTAAATATTAGGTTGATATTTCAATATTAAGTGGAAAGATCTGATGTCCATTCTAAAAAAATTTGAGAATGTTGAAAAGTAAATTCTACACAATCAGTAAGGAATTTGTCTCGCTCAAAAGTGACTACTCATTGTCTTAGTTTTCATTTCATATCCTGGGAGGTCCTGTTCCTTCCTTTCTTTCTTTCTGTCAGAGGAAGTACACTGCAAAGTCAGACCACAGCTTATTCTGACTTGTAATAACCTCAGCAAAGGAGCTGCAGTTGGACAGACCTGAAGCCATAATCAGTTTGGAGATGACATCCATTAACAAGGAAACTCATCTGCCTGAGGCCTGATTTCACAGGTGATGAGTTATAGTAATGTAGGAAATTTAAGCGGTGTAAGTCTCTGTAATGCGTCTCCTAAGCAGCAAAGGCTACAATTGACATAAAAGATCCCTCCTCCTTTGATTTTTCAAGTACAGTCCAAAGTCCCAGGTACTGTTCCAAAGAGGGGTGTAGATTCCCAATAGTCTTTGATTTCAGTAAGGCAAAAGCAACAAAATATTACAGGAGGTCTAATCCTAGCCCTTGTAAAGACAGTGAATGGCTGATGTTCAGTATTTCTGAGAGTTTTTTATAAAGATTAGGTACTTACCAATCCTGAAAACTTCCTGTAGAGTTAATGGGGACAGATCAATATTATTGTAAGCTGCTTCATCCCAGCTCTATGATTACTGTCTCAAACAGGGTGAACAACTTGCCCTCTGCAAGGCCTTCATTCTCTGTACAAGGAGCTTGGACAAATAATTTGGATCAAACTGTAAACCACTGTGAAAGAGAAAGTGAAAAAGTGGTATAAGAGCAAGATCAAGCAATGATTTATTCTCACAGAGAGATGCTCTTTCATAATGGCTGTAACCTTATGGTGTGTAGTTCATCCCCAAAGTGGTCACAAAATTTGTAAGGGCTTTTGGCAGGAAGTAAGCAAGCACAACTACTGTATCTTCATATTTTGCACTAGGGAGAAGGAACATTTCTCCAGTTCCTGTAACTTAGGAAACAGCCCGACTCATGCAAGTGGAAAAAAAACACAAAACCATGTGTACATCTATGCATATGTGTACCTATATATATATAACTGTGGTGTTAGTGTGTGTTTTACTATAAAGCATTCGAACCCAGTGATCACACTTTGTATGACTGGATAAAGTACAGGTGATACACGTGAAACTAAAATCCGCAGTGAATCAAATTGTAATATCTGTTGAGATCTCATTTCAGAAAAAACTCATTTCCACTGAGCTTTTGAGCTTGTGTCTCAGACCATATCTGTAGGAAAGGACTGAAATGGTCACAAGCTCTCAAAAGAGCTCAAACCCATTTTTGCAATACTGGAGGATGATTCATGCATTTCTAACAAAGTCAGGGAAATGTAGCGGTTTCAGATGGAGTCCTGCTCTGAGAATTTGAAGCAAAACTCGAGGATTAGCTATAAGCAAAGTGTCACTATAGTCTTCTTCAATTAAGAGTCAAGGTTCTAAGCAGCTCTGGCACTGATGATGAAAGGAATTCCACCTTGCAGAGGATAGCGTTTTGCACCGGTGAACCATTGACAGCAATTACAATCTCACAATGGCTAGATTTAGTATTAAGCTAAATTTCAGAAATATTCATGGAATCTAGAAGGAATAGCATCAATATCATTACTACTTCCATAAACTATAACTGTGAATCTCTACTCATGTAAGTTGGATTGAATAAGGGCTGCAAGATTCTTTTAGGATGTGCAATAAATATATCTTGGAAATACTTACAAACCATTAATTTTTTTGAAGACTAGTGTTTGTTAAGATCTTGAGCTATATAAATTATAAAACTTATTTCTGGGGCTGATGCATTTGATGAAAAAACAACAATACCTTGAAAGAGTTTAATAAAGCCAGACCAAGGAAAGCAATGAAGTTCAGCTCTTTTGTGTTGGTGAATAACTTGTTCCTTCCTTCCTCTCAGCTAAAGAGTAGATTTCAGTAACTAGAGCCAGAGCATCTTTTTTCAATGATATCATGATCTGCAAGCAAAAGAGGTAAACTGCATGTTAGATGTAATTTTTCTATTATTATGTATAGCATAAAGTTGAATATAAGTGGGAGTAAAACTAATCTCTAGTGAGCAAGAATAAAACTCACATCCTCCAGTGTCATATTTGCAGATGATAATATGATCCAGGTGCTCCTGTATTCATAGGTTGTACTAATTAAAGCAACAAAAGACAATATAAATTTGCAGCCTTTGCTCACAGTCTGCCCATGAACTTCTGTAGTTTACTGTTTACCTTGATATTCATGTTACATTACTTATAATAATGAAAAATGTCACTGCTACTTTTCCAATCTAAGAGGAGAGGTGTGATGAAGTAATTTTTAATTCATTAAGGTCAATGGAAGAAATGGCTGAATTGAAAATATGCTTGAAATATGCTGGAGAAATGTCATGTATATATATATGGATACGTGCAAGTAAATAAATACATATTCATGAGGCAAGACTGCCATGCTAAGTCAATTATTTACTTTTGCCATTAGTATAGTTATTCTTGAGTTTATGTGACATGTTCTGGCATAACACACATTATACCACATGCTGCTTGAGCTCTTAATTAGCTAATGTCCTATAAAAACCAATTTGCACAATACCTAAAATCAATAAAAATAATGTTCTATTTAAAATTAATTAAGCAAAGTGCTAGTGAATGAAAAGATGGGTCTGCGAGTTCTCTTTAACAAAACTGGAAACATTAAAACAAATTTTCATGTGCAGATCAATGTTACACCTGTACAGTTTTAGCAAACTTCCTGACTCCCTGAGACACATATTCACATGTACAAGGCATTGGCACATAACCATCCCATGCTTGTGTTAAAGTGTAACTTGAGCCCACTGAATGAGTGCACACAATGGCATTTATTGAATTGTTTCAAGTTTCCTATCAAGTCTTTGTTTCCTTCCCTCCTATCCAAGTCTGCAGATTTCTAGAAGATTTTCTTTGTAAACAGGGAGGGATTTCCCCTCCCTTCTTCTTCCCTTCAATTCCCTCTTTGTGCTTGGAATGGCAACTCAACAACTATCCTTTGTCTGTGCTAATTTATTTATTTATTTGTTTGTTTGTTTTGGCTTGGGGGATGAGATCCACACAGAAGAAGTGTTTTTGGCATCCTTGCAGCAGAGAAGAGCAACCCCTCCAATGGATTATGTTTTTCAGTTACTTCTACTGCTTCACAGCAGCTGGAGCATCAGGATACAGTTATTTTCAATTTGTATAGCATTTTTTGCAAAAATGAGCCCTCCCTTCTATTTTGTTAGTACTTATTCCCAGTCAGTTAAAAAATGATTTCCCCATTCCTTCATACACATAAAATTTTCTCTAGCAGTAGAAAACCTCTCTCCTCTTTTGCTGAAAGTTCTTAGAAAGGATAAAACAAAATCACCTCTTTCCTCCTAAAAATACAGGGTCTGCTCTTCTCCCCCTCCAAAATTTTAGTAGAAGACCTTCACAGATCTCACAGTCCATCTTCTTTCTCACCCACTGTTTTAGATAAAATGAGAATTTGTGGCAGTTTGTATGTGCTTTCTCTTGAGAAAAGCATAGTGTCATTTTTTACTCTTTTTTTAACATTGAATGTTTGAACTGAAAACTTCCTTATGTGGTTTAATTCCTGCAACATGCAATACTCCAGCCATCATTGAATTTATACTTTTTTTTTAAACTAAAACACTTATGGTGTCTGTCATTAAAAACATTTGCAAATCTGAAGTGATTGCAATCCCACATCATCTCCTACTCCATGAAAATGCTATGGCTATTGAAATGGTGGACTGAATAGATATTCTTTAGTGAGATCTGCCATGACTTCTTTCTGCTGAAAAATTGACACCCATGAGCAATGTGATGAGTTCTAACCTAATACAAAAGAAAAATCTCACCACAAAGAATAAAATTAAAAGTAGATGCTATTCCCAGCCCTTATGTTACTGGGGTGTTTTTAAGAATGGCATGTTGTCAGAGTGATGCATGCTTAGATGTGTCTCACCTGACTTCCATACAATTGGTTCTTCTCTTACACTATTTTTACACTGTTATATTGTCAGGCTTATATCTAAGTCAAAAATATGTAAAAGGGTCAGGGTAATGGTCTTTTGTGTAAAGCAAAACCAAACAGTGTTTCTTTGTGAATGTGTCCTGATCCCTTGCTACCATCATCCTCCATATAACTAAAGAAGTACTGTCATTGGGAGTAAATGATGCAAAATTTTCAGATTGTGGATGCCAAATTCACCATTTAGAATTTTATGTCTTTCTACTCTGCCTGAAAAACTTCCATATTAAAAAGGGAAGAAACCATGAACAATGATATATCCAATGCTAATTACAACCCAGTTCAGAGTATTCATAAGTCAACCTACTTTTCCAGTGTAGAATGTTAGAAAATTTTTGGGGGAAAAAAGTGCCAGAATCAGACACCACACACTGTTCTCCTAAATTTCCTTACGTTTGGATCAAAAAGACAAGTTTGAGGAATATTTTTGACTTACTAGGATACTCAAAGGTTTTCTTCTCTCTTAGCAGCCTCCGTCCCAGGTGTAGCTGACCTCTGTTGCTCTGGGATCATTCCCCTCTCTGCCTCACACTGCTCTTCTGAAAAAGCAATGGTTTAAAAACTTTTTCTTTTACTTTTCCCCAGGAAAAATACTTTTGAAGGAGATGGGGTCTATCAGTATTAGTCACTTTTAAAGCACTATCTAGCAAGACCAGATGAGCAGCCGGGCAAGGGAGGGGATTGTCCCGCTCTGCTTTGTGCTAGTGTGGCCTCACCTTCAGTCCTGGGGGCAGTTTTAGGCACCACAAAATAAGGAAGATATAAAGCTGTCAGAGAGTGTCCAAAGGAAAGCAGTGATGATGGTGAAGAGCTGTGAGAGGATGCTGTTTGAGGAGTGGCTGAGATCACTTTGTTCAGCCTAGAGGAGACTGAGTGGAGACCTCATGGCAGTCTGCAACTCCCTCATGAGTGGAAGAGGAGGGACAGACCCTGATCTCTTCCTTCTTGGGACCAGAGACAGGACCTGAGGGAATGGCCTGAAGTTATGTCAGGGGAGGCTTAGGTTGGATATCAGGAAAAGGTTCTTTACCCAGAGAGTGGTTGGGCACAGGAACAGGCTCCTGGAAGTGGTCACAGTACCAGCCTGACAGAGTTCATGTTTAAACAATGCTCTCAAGCATGTGGTTTTGGTCTTGGGGTGGTCCTGTGCAGGACCAGGGCTTGGATTTCAATGATCCCTGTCCCTTCCAATTAGAATATCCTTTCTATTATTCTGTGTTTCTTTTCTTGCTTGCTTACTTTTCCTTTTATTTTTCTCTGTAACTGATTTCTTTGATGTCTCCCTCATTTTATCCCTTATTTTATTTTATTTGGTTAATATTTCTAAGCAGACAACAAATGATACATGTAGTTTTCCACATGGCAAAAAAAAACCAGCTGAATTTAAAAAATATTCATTATATACAGAAATTACTATGCATAAAGGACATTCCTTGTTCCTGGAAAGAAAACTACCCTTACTCTTTTGAAGGAATATCAGAAATGAACAATGTTTAAACATAAGATAAAGATTGTCTTTACAACCTAGAAGATACTGTGACCTCTGTGTTCAGGTATAATTTACCTTGTAAAATCACCAGTTTGTTAGAAAAAAAGTTGGTTGGCGTTTCTCTAAAATGATCTGTCATGACAGGATGCTACCTAAACTACCTGAAGTATGTCTGAGTTTACACAGCTTGCCTTTGCAAGAGGCTGTAACAGTGTACACTGAAACTAAGGAGGGGTCTGGCATCGCATTAGCACCTAAAACCCAAGGCGATGAAATGAAGTCTATCCAAGCGTGTTACATGCCTGCCATTGTCTGCCACCCAGCCAGCCAGACATGGGCTCCAGTTTTTATTTCTACTACCACTGCTACTAGTAGTATCATCAGTAATATTATTACAACCTGTTTTCTTTCACATATCCTTTTGTGAATATCTTTTTCCAGTGGCTATTGCTGGGACACCAGGGCATCAGTAGATGTACAAGCACGGGAACATTTAGCAGGGCAAACTGGAGCTGGAGAGAGGGAGCCTGCTTTCTGTTTAGTTTCCTGAAACTAAGCTTGTAGCCCTGGAAATGACACGAATTGCTAATGCCCACCACAAACACTGAAAGGCATGTGGCTCTCCTCTGACTGCCTCCTGCTCCCATCATCAGAGGGGGCTCTGGGAGGGAAGGGTCAGGAGGATAATCCTGCACCTGCAGCCACAGAGGGCTGGGCGTGCGGTCCCGGCCAGTCCTGCAGTAATTGATGCTAATTGTTATGGAGCCAAGGCGCCCTTCCACGGAGGAGCAGGTGGGAGCCTTTGTTGTGCTTGGGACCATTATACTAATAACAAGCTTACGATTCTCTGCACAGGCTTAGGAGTACAAAGGCAAAGGCAATGCTTTAGAAAGTGCCTTAAAAGGTTTACTGAGCATCTTCTGATGCTTACTCCTGAAGTAAAAGTCGCTGAGAGTGAAAGGACAAAACAAACTGAAGAATAAAAATGGCCATACTTGCTGGTTGATGAAACATTGAGCAAACCTGGGAGATGTGACTTTTAAAGTGTACCTGACCGCTTCTGTGGAGACAGAGATTTTGCACCCTGTTGTCTGTGGAAGAGTCAGGTGGAACTACTTCTACTACTGGGAACCCCATCTACTTCTGGGACCTAGTGTGGTCTCATGGAAATTTTCTCGGGAACTGCCCATCTGTTTGCAAGTTTTGATGTGAAAGGATAGCTCAGCAAGGGGATTGAAAAATGAGAGGGAAAAAAAAGGAAAGCTGCTAATATGATACTGGATTATGGTCAGACAAAAAGCTAGTGACTGCTTATACTAAAATGATGTGGGTTATTTCTTTTTCCCTTCATCTATTTTTAGGGTTTGATCTTTCCACCTCCTGCAGATCACCAGCAGGAAGAAAAGAGTATAGCTCCCTTGAGTTTGAGGGAGTGAAAACAGTATATACTGAAAGATACATCTCAGAGCTTTGCAATCCTACTTGTGGCATTTCAGTAAATATCACAACATTATGGACAAAATAAGAACCAAACACTGAAAACACTATGAATAAAAATAACACTTTAAAATAGGAAAAAATATACTAAATTGGTATGGTTTATGTACTTGTGTACCCTGATATGCAAAAGGACTGTAGAAATAATAAAATACTTATCAAAGTCCCACTGAAGCATTATTTTATACAAGCAAACAGAAAAAATGAGGTAAAATAAAGGAAGAAGAAACAAAATGTAGGTTAATTTTAACAGGCTTGTAAATAAATCTGACAATACCATGCAAAATGGCCTATGAATTTCTCGAACAACAATTAGAGAGTTCTTTTAAAAGTTCTGGAGTAGATGACCTTTTGGATAGGCTTTTCTCATCCCTGATATACAAATCTGTGATTTATAATGCAATCAGTGGATTGCATTAAAAAGTTAATACATGCTGCTTGAGGATGTCACATCCTGCATTGAGTGGTATAGATTATATTGACCATTTTATGTAATTTACTGTTCTTTTTTTCAGAACCTGACACTGAGGTGTAGTTAAGCTCCTAATTTAATCATGTGCCTCTTAGCTTTATGGGATCACTGTGCCTGGGGAAACTGATGTGATGATCCACTAAAAAGCCTGTTACATCTCTAAAAATTAAAAAAAAATAGAAGATATTTTTGCAGGAAATAAACTAGAAACAGAAACAGAAATAAAAATTGTAGAAAAACATAAACCCATTCACACACCACATGGAGATGCTTGCAGATGCAGACATCAAGTAACTCACAAGTCAACAGTTACCTGCTCTGCCAAATCTGTTCTAACAGTCTTGGATGTGTGAGCAACCTTTGAAATTCTGGAAACAGAACCCAAACCCTTTAATCTGGTCTGAAAAATCATGAATTTGTATTAAGAATCATGACAATCAAACGTAAAGAAACAATAAAACCAAAGACACAAGCCGGCTTTCTTTTTATTTCTCTCTTCTGTCCTTGAAATATAGAGGCTTGGCTTTCCCTGTTGCCCAAGTATTAGCAATCCATTTTGTTTCTTGATAAAAATGTTTTTAAAATTTATTTGAAGAATAAAAGAGTCTCAGGAAGTGGAAGAACTGAGATCTGTTAGTGCTCTTTGAAATACAGCAGAATTGGCTTCAGCATCAGCTGAAGCCAAGCATACTCAGAAAATTCAGAACCAAGATTGAAATCACTAAGACATTGGAAGGGGAAAAAAAAACCAACTGTAATAACTAGTGTAGTGTTCTGCCGGAATTATTATGTTGGCATCTCTGTGCTGTATCATACTAATTAGCAAGTTTGCTGGGAAATGAATGTACAGAAAGTATATGGTTCTTGTTTTTTGCATCTCATCAGCTATGAAGCAATGAAGTGATGTTGAGTGGCCTGGTCTGGCCTGGCCAACCAAACAGAGAGTACCACATTTTTCTTGTCTTTTTTTTTTTTTTTCTTTTACCCAGCATAATTTATGCCCCTATAAGTCTATTGGAATGGAGTGGTGAAGTTTAAGGTATTTTCTTGGGTAGAAAGGATGGTTTCCTAAGCATCTCTGCAAGCTGTCTACTGGTGAAAAAACAGTATAGACTCTTGCCCTGCTGTGGATCTGCAGATGAGAAGAAGCTGTTCCCTGCAGAGACTTCAGCTGCAGCTTGATGCTGCAGAATTTCCCCACTTGGAGACTCAAGTTAAAGGAAAACTTTCTTGGTGGATGCTGTGCAAGGCTGGCAGCCTAGACCTGGATTGTAGGCGGCAGAGAAAAAGAGACACAGTCCAAGCTGGAAGAAAAACCCCAGCTGAATATTCTCAAAACACAGAAAGAAAGCTTTAAAGGTCTGCACATATCTCTGTACTTAGGGACCAGGTGCACAATCATGTTTATCCCATGAAGCACAGATGTGTAGACCCAGGGATGGGAAGATTGTATCAGACACTCTGGAGGGCAAAATTACACCTGGGATGTCCAGGATGATGCCTTTGAGCATGATGCAGAGTTGAGTTATGTTTGTAATGGTAATGGAGGTAGAAGGGTTAATCAGAAAGTAAGAAGTGAATATCCTTCTCTCCTGAAAATCATCCCTGAGACACAATTATCTAGAACACACAGTTCCTCCCTTAGCACTAGAATAGGAGTTGCAAAACTTATCATTTAGTGGCCTTGTTGGCTGCCCTTCACTACAAATTCAGGGAGGACATAATAGAAGTAACAGTGTAGTCACCAGCCAAGAAAATTAGAATAGTGGCAGCATCAAAGTGCAGTGAACTAACATGATTGCCTGAAAATTATAATGTTTTGCAAAGAGCTAATGTGTGTATTCATTCTAAGTTCTGAGGACCAATTTTCTGATGAGAATGGCAGCAATTGGGATGTTATTTGTCAGATATTCCTCCAGGACTCTATTTAAAATAAGAGATTATACAAAATGTTGGAGGTGGCAACTTGTTTTGTATCTTTTGTGAAGATTCTTGAGTACTTAAGAAGAAATATACTGATTTTCAGGGAAACCTTGATGTCAGGACCTCCATATACTTATCTTATATTGGTAGAGGGTGCAGTACTTCAGAAGAGAAGAAAAGGTAAACCCCATACACAAATGGAACAATCCAAGCAGAAAAGGATGACTCTTTACAAACTCGGCTTTGCTACACCCATTATATCTATAGGAATTTACAATACGTCCATCTTATGAGCAGCAATGGAACAGGAGTATCTTTGCTTTAGTCCAGAGTCTTGCACAGACGTTTTGGAGATTGCCATGAGCTCTGCTGCTTTGCTTTGGAGGTAGAAAATAGACTGAGTCATAGTTTGCACACCCTATACCGAGTGCTCAGCTGCAATCTTCCACCTCTTTACTTGCTAATATATAACTGTGAAGAAAACTTTCACTCTTTGTTAAAACCTATGGAAATATATTTGAGACAGTCTTGCCATGCAAAGAAGCTGGATTTTCATGGATTGTCATGTGCTGGCAGGCAATTTTCACAGGGATAAAAGGTCTTTGATCTTAGTGAACAACTTCCTTCTATTTTCAATAATGCAATAAGCCATTTCATTTTCAGCCAAAGGTATTTCCATATAAATGTTTTGGTCATATTGATTTCACAAAATATACTAAGAATTGGTCAAAGGTCAGAGAGATCAAATGGTTTTAATTTAACAAAAAGTCTAATGAGTAACATGGGGGGATTACAATATGATTTTAAAAAAAGAATGTGGTAAAGAGCATTATATTGAGTTTTTGATTGGTTGTGAAACTGGAATTCACCTTGGTTTTACTCAAATTTGGAAATAGCTCAACAATCTGCATTTAAAATTCAAATAATTTTTTGGCAGTTTCCTTGCAAATATAACTGTTCTGAAGCAATCTGAATAACTTTTGAATTGAAAAAAATATCAAAAAATGGTCTTTAAAGCAAGCTTTCACACCTTAACTGCCAGCCCCCACCATCTTAGAATTCCCTAGCAATACTATTGCAAAGTAATATATTTGTGAGAAGAAGGATTTTCTGTTCATTCCATCACATATTCAATTCAGTGTCCCCACAGAGTTTTGTCTCAGATAGTCAGCAACCTGAAGGACAAATTTGATCAACTTATTTCTTCTTGCTACAACTTAATTCAGCCATGATTTTCCTTGAACAGCTGCGGAAAAAGCCATGAATGTTATAGAACTTATTGTTGCATTTCCACCTTTTCATGCTACAGAATCTGTTGATTTGCTCCAAACACTGTGAGAAACAGCTTAAGCAATTTTGGGACTGCTTTGAAGACCAGTAGTTACAAATTATTAAATGCACATTATTAATAATGGATAAGACTGAGTAGTGTAGTAGGCATTATTCCCATTGAAGGTAACAGCTCTTTGCCAATCGAGTTTGCAGTAATTATGCCAATTGTGAAATCTACTGAGCATAAACTGGAAAAAATAGGAATAGCTCTTCAATATATTCAGTAATTATTCTCCTAACTACATTTTAAAAGTGCATCTGGACACTGGACAAAGTCTTCAGAATCTAAATGAGCCAAAGACAAGCTCTCCTCACAGCACAACAGGGGAATTCAACCAAATGCATTTATTATACTCTGAAATCACAGCTGACTTTTAGCAGTGCCAAAAAAGAGAGGGTTACACAAACTGTTCATAATTTTTCAAGCACTGATTACAGCTGAAGTGCTATTTCTGTATGAACAAAATTTGTTACCAAGTGTCATTTAATAGAATATAAACTTTGAAGAGTCCAAAGATTCACATGTTAATACAAATGAAGTCATAAAAAGGAAAAAAAAAAGAGGAAAAAAGGGCTTTATTAAGCCTTAGAAAAAGGCAGGGGAGGTGGGGAGGAATTCTTGCACTCATTAGCTAATTTATCTTTGCAGAATTGAAACTTTTAAAGAATAGGAGACAGAAGTTTTCCTTTAGCAAACTACTGCCAGTCCAGGCAAAGTAGCTGGTTTCCTTGATTTGTTTCAGAGTTCACAGATCAAAAGTATCCAATACAAAAAAATGAATACCCTGACCAGAAGTTCAGTTTTTCTGAGCAGTGAAGAAGGGAAACACAGAATGTCATTTCAAAAATGTCCTCTTACATTTTTATGAAGCTTCACATGTATAAATACTTGTGGATCAGATTTAGATAAGAAATAGGTAATTAAATTCTAAAGGTGTTAAAAGCCAAACTCACACCCTGAAAGAATAAGTGAGAAGAATAAATCAAGCTCCCTTGGAGAAAATCACCCCAACATGGTTACACATATAAGGAGCATCTTTCATAATATTTTGCAGTGGTTTGGTCGTGTATGTTTCAATGCAATTATTTAATAAATGATTCTCTATGGCACCAATTATGTCATAGCCTCCTGGGGCTGATTTATTTTTCCCTATCAGCAACCATCAACTCACAAATTAAATATATTGCACAAAGCTTTACCAAGTGTTAAAACTTGTTTTCTATGTATCTGTATGTCTACCACAAGGGCAAGCCCTCAAAAATCTTTATGATACTCCACTCACATCTTCTATTAACTTCACTCTTCCAGGATGTATTTTGCCTCCATTGCTTTCCCAGTATTAGTCCTTCATTGAGTGACAGAAATAGAGAGTATAAAATAAGTGTTTCCTTCCTAAAACACCCTTCTAAACACTTGGAGTATTTGTGACCAGCTCTGGGGCTCTCAAAGTAAGAGGACATGGACCTGTTGGAGAGAGTCCAGAGGAGAGACTCAAAGATGACCAGAAGCCTGGAGCACTTGTCCTATGAAGACAGTCTGAGAGAACCAGAATTTTTCAGGCTGCAGAAGAGAAGGCTCCATGGAGATATTATAGCACCTTCCAGTATGTCAGTGAGGCATACAAGAGAGCTGGAGAGGGACTTTTTGCAAAAACAGGCAGTAATAAGGCAAGAGAAGATGGCTTTACACTGGAAGAGGGCAGGCTGAGAATACATATTAGAAAGGTATTCCTTACTGTGAGGGTGGCAAGGCACTGAAGTTTTAGAGTGTGGTGGCTGTCTCACCCTTGGAAGTATTCAAGGACACAAGTGAACAAGGCTTTGAGCAACTTGGTCAAGGCAAGGTGTCCCTGCCCATGGCGAGGGATTGAAACAAGATGATTTACTTGGTCATTTCCAATCCAAACCATTCTATGATTCTATGACTGAAAACAACATTTTTAATATTTGCTCAAGAAGTCTATTTTTTAAAAGTCAGGCTTATACCAAAGTTGAACTAGCCTGAATAAGTAAATAAATACAGATTGTTCTAAGAATTTCCTGACAATTTGCTTATATATTTGATTACAAGTTTTGATTACAAGCAAGAAGAATTTTAGGGTTTTAAGCTTATAAAATTTTGTTTAATTTCTTTTCACTCCTGTATTTACATAGGGAGAAGACATTCCACACCAAAATTTCATATTTATTATGATGTTCCTTGTAGTTCATCTGATTTGTTTCTGCTGCATTGACACACCTTTGGTTCAGAGATTGTGCAGGAGACAACCACACACAAGACTCTGATGATACCCCAGTACTCAAAAGACTCCAGGACACAATGGTTCACTAAGTCATTGCTTTATCTTTCAATATTTTTAGAAATTCCTGGCATAACAAAGAATAGATCAGATACTATGCTCCAAGCTCAGACTGGAACCCAGGGGATCCCAAGGCAACCCAGGGGAACCCAAGGCAACCCAGGGGATCTTAACAAGAAGATTAAGGAGGTGATTGGCAGCAATTCCAAAATCACTGTTTTATCCCTGAAGAAATAAAGCCCTTGGAATAATGGTTGTGAACTCCTGAACATGAAAGGCCTGGACACAAACATTCATGTCTTAAAAGGGGAAAGTCTGAGCAGTGTTTTAGACTCTAAAACAATGATCACACTTCAAGCTTGCCAGTTTGAATGGCAAATATGTCAAATGGTCAGGATTACAAATAACAGTCTTAGTCTGGGAAAACATCTCTACTGTCACAGAGGAAGAATTTGGACCAAGCCTGCCAGAGTCCAGGAAGTGTTTGGACAACATGCTCAGGCCCATGGTGTGACCCTTGCAGTGTCCTGTGCTGAGCTAGGAGTTGGACTCAATGACCCTGATGGGGTCTTTCCAACTTTCTGTGACCCTGTGATTCTGACTTCTACTTTTAGAAAGTTTGACTTACCATCTCTTACCCTGAAGGCCAACCCAGGCCATTCTGTGATGGTTTTTTTGTTTATTTTTTTTGTTTTGTTTGGTCTCTTAACATTCTTTCCATTGTTTTGGCCATCTTTTTCCCATTTACCTTGATGCAACTTTCAGATGCAAAAATTTGTAATACACTCAGAAACTCTTTCTTGCATGTTTGCAGTCTCTTCCCTTCTTTGGAGAGTTTTTTGATCTGCTTAGCTCCCAAACCAAGCAGGTAGACATTCTCTTACTGCATCACTCAACTCAAAGCACAAAAACAACTAAATTCCCCCAAAAACCTGAAAAGCAAACAAAAAAACAGTCAACACAAATATTTTTCATACATATTAATTATGAGTGTGAGTAAATATTCATCATATACACTGCAGTTCTGAAAGAAATGATGTGCTGCAAACACACTGCATGAGTGGGAGAACAAAATTATAAGGATGACTGTCCTTCAGTGATTTAGTTTTTGTTATGAAGTAAGAGTGAAGAGATTCAGTTTTGTAAGGTCTGCCACAACATTGGACTAGTAGAGATTTGTTCTTTCAGGAGGAAATTGATGGCTGGGATGCCACCTGTGCTGATTGGGGTGTTTGATCATTGCAAAATTACCTCCACTCAAGTTATGGACCTAATTAGCAATCACAGGCAGTGAGTTTTGTTAAAAGTCTCTCCAGCTGGGCTGGTCCTGTGTGGGTTAATACAGCAAAAGGAGTTGCTGTTGCATTTCCTCATTTGTCCCTACTGCAGCACCCTTGGTGCAGAGGGTACTGCTTTTCATCCTAAGTCAAGCACACGTTCACCAGCGCTGCTGTAAGCCCAGCAATTACAAATCAGAGCACTTGGGCTCCTCTCAGGACTGATGAGTCATCCGCAAAAAGCTACTGTTGCTGGATATTGTATTAGGAAGGGAGAACAGGTACCCCTGTGCTGTACCAAGAAAACACCATCATTAACCCTGAATCTGTGCCTCAATGGGCCAAGAAGATCAAGGTTAAAGCCTTTCTTAGGTCTGAAGGGCTCAGAATAAGACTCAAGTGTCTGAAAGCACTTTAGTTCTGGCTATCATCAACATTTCCATTCCCAATTTGTTAGTTATTTTAGTTTAAGCCTCTTAGCCAGTTTTGAGGAAACTTCGTACATGCACTGTGGATTTGGTTAAAATGTAAGCACAAACTTTTGCAGCTTAGCTATCTCTTCCAGGGTTTTGAAATTTGTGAAAAAACTCCTCTGAACAGAGAAGCCAGAGTACAGTGTTCTCAGGTGAAACAAAAATGCATTGAATCCTTCAAATCTTATGAAGCCACTCAACTTTGGCGTTATTTCTGGCTGCTAGGTTTGATTTCTACTGGAATATACATGGCTGACTAATGTCATGAATCACTGGTGCTCCACTAACCTAAATGAAACTGGAATGATTCTATTTCCACTCAGTAAAACAAAGTTGGTGGGTATTTTCAGGCTTTCAAACTCAGTAGGTTCCTAAGCATAATACCTATTTGTGGCGTCACTCATAGGATTTTCTTTCCTTTTCATTACATTTTTTTAATTTAAACCTCCTTTCAAGGGCAAGTCTGTTATGATTAAGACAGATATTTTGTCTCAGCTATAAAACCCTCCCTGCATTGTGAAAGACAAGGTTTAGGGGTGCTACAGCTCCTCTGAGAGGTCAGTCAGATACAATGGGATTACTTAAGGGTTGTTGGGCTACAACCCCACAGCTCCTCATATCTGCAGTCAATGTGGAGTTGTCTCCAGCAGGGATGCTAGCAACTTAATGTTTCTACTACTCAGCATCATAACTCTGGCCCTGACTTCAGTGTCTTTAACTAAGCTCAGTCCTTTCCTTGAAGCCACCAACCTGGCTGCAGACCTCTGTGTGGCACCCTGGTCTGCTCGCTCCTTGATGCATCTGCAGCTACGGTGCAGGGAGCAGAACTTATACTTGATAGTTCAGTCTTGTCCAGCAATTCCATGGGCCTATTGTCTAATCATTGTCTCCTGGGTTTTATGCCCAATAAATTGCTATTTAGTCTGCAGCTTTAATTTGCACACTCCTGGACAGCTATTAAATACTCATCTTTTACTTTTGACATAATTCCTTTGTTCCCGTTTCAAGAGTAAAATATGAGCGGGCCCTGACATTTCTGTATTCGTTCAAGAGTGATACCAGTTATAGCTAGGAAAACACATTATTCCTGTTTGGCTTCAATGCAGACTTACAGTGATTACAAAATTACAGACATTAAATTACTTGAAATTGTGTGTGCTGGTTTTAGATCTGAAAATCATTGGACAATTTTTAAGAAAAACAAAACAAAAAAAAGATTGCACAAAGAATAAAGTGGGTAGGAAAAGAGGCTTACCATTTTTAAAAATATACAAATCCTGTGATTATAGAGCAATAAAACCGAGGGTTTTTTTCTACAATGTAGTGTCTATTTTATTCTGTTTTACTCACATATCACCTTTACTATAATAATATTTTAGAACATTCCAACAATAAGTACAGTGACAAAACTAGCATCAAACACCTATGCTTTGTGCTTACTAAACTCACGTTTTAGTATCCAAAACAAAATCTATATGCCAAGCGTGGGATTTGAGGAGGTTGTAGAAAGGATTTTGGCAGATTTTCCAAGACTCAAGTCTAACAGTTTATACTAATCTCCAAGGTTTTAATATAAATATGAAATGATGACCCTAGTTCATGGCTTGGAATAATTCCAGTAATCACAGTTGAGTTCCACTGGGGATGTTGTTATCTCTGTTTTTTTTTTTTCATACGTCCACTTATCTGGTTCCTAATCTGCAGTGTATTATTTTGTATTCTTTGAGGAAAGAGACAGAAATGCAAAGGAAAGTAATGTAACTGAGATCTCCCACCTCATATCCATAGACATTTACATGTTACACATTCTTTTTTTTCTTAAAATTGTTTAACAAACCCAGATTGAATTGTGTGACTATTTTACCAGTTTTCTAGACACATCTGTAGTTTGTTTACTTGTTTGCCTCCAGGTTTTACTCTTGTGCCAGAGCCCAGTTGAAGTGCTTCTCCTAGGACTAAATACTTTCTTCCCTACCCTGTATTTGGCACAACTATCTTGTCTGCAAAGGTTGCAAATGTAGCAACCAGGCTTGAAGGCTTCAGGCAGAAGCGTCTGCCACAGAGCAGTGCACCAGACTGGAATTTTGAGTGGCATCATCACCTGCTGCGCCTTTTTAACATTGCTTTTTATGCTATTTTCCCAGACTCAGTGCCAAATTTTTGTAGACATTGCAATAACTCTGTCTGCAAAACTGAGCCTTCTTGAAGTTTGGGATGTGCTGGAGTCTGAGAGAATTCTGAAGTATTCAGTGCAAAAATCTCCTTCTCTTAATCTTGTGCTGTATGCTTCCCCCAGTATTTGCTGTTGTTTTAAAAGATTTTTATTAAATTTATTATAGAGTACCATGGACACTTTTGTGAGATCGCAGAGTGAAAAGGGGAACCATTACATAAATATTAAGAATCCAGTTCTTGATCTTGGATTGCATGGAATTTGGATAAGTTAGCAAGAACAAATCCATAGAAGAAATACTATAACAAAGCAGTTCAAATCCATATTAAATATAGTCATATATGGATTTGTCTTATATGTTTGAAGAGTTATATGTGCCTATGTCTTATTCTCTCGCCATTATGAACTTTCACACATTTCCAAGTAATCCCTGTAGACGTACATACTCAAAATATCATAAGAATCTAATCAAAGAAATAATGATGCAAACCAAAGTTGAAACAAGATTAACATTAAAAGACATATCACAAGCTTTGCATTTGGAAGAAAATACTTAATCTTATTAAGTTAGGCTTTTTGGTTGTTTATTTGTTTGTTTTTAATGAAGGTGACAAAGAATAATTTTATCAGAATATCTATTGTCACCCTCCAGTTTTGCAGTTCATCTGCACAGGCAAGGAACAATGCTCCATTAAAAAAGAACAACTATCATATTAAAAACTCGTATTTTCTTTCCAAAATATGAGAAATCTTCAGTTAATGGAAATGGAAATGTTTTTATTGTGGATTTTTGCCCTTGTGATTAATGCAGACACTTCCCTAAGAAGGGAGGCAGATAGAGATTTCAATGGCGGGCAGCAACAGCTGGTTTAATGTAGCAACAGCAGCAGTTTATCGTTCTGAGAGTATGGTAATCAGCTCATGTAACAAACAACTTTCCTTCTCCCTGCAAGTACTCCCTTGCTTAATACAGCAACCAGGTCCAGAAGAGAATTTATATAGCATTAATCTCACAACAAGCTTTCTCAGCTAAATGTGTCTTGGCTTACAAACAGGGTTCAGTTTAGTCTCAAAAGTGAAATAAGGTGTTGAAGTAGGTTACTGAAAGTGCCTTAGGCCACTATTTCTGGTGAAAAACAATTTCTCTGACGTCTTTAATCTGCATTCAACACCTGTTGCAAGCTAGGATGGTTGAAATGTTCCTATCAACCAATTATTATTTTTTAAATCCAACACCAGAACACATCAATACTGAATCTAATCGAAAAAGTTCTTACAGCTACTGCTCTTCATGGTTTTTAAAAATCAAGCCATCATTAACTAGCGATCAGCAACAGCCCTTATGCTGCAGCCAGAGGAAGGTCACAAAAGTCAGAAGGAATAAGAGAATTAAAAGATCTGCTTTTCTTTTTTAAGGCAAATATACAGAGAAATGACAAGGGAGCAAATAAGTTTTCATCCTTTTCAACTCTTAATGGGAAGGTGGCATCTTACCCTTTCTATTAGCAAAATTCTGTTTGTTTGCACTCCCCAGAGCTGCTGAATCTCAATCCACAGATGATGACAGTGTGCATGCATGGCTAGCTCATGGTCCCCAAGCCCAAAATTTCTAGGGAGAGTCTGATCTACTGCCCAAGCAAAGACTGACTATGTAATCCCAATACAATAAATCTGCTGCTGTGCCAAAGAGTGGGATTTACAATGTGTGCTCATGCCAACTTGGTTTCGTGTGCCAGGAAAGCCTCAGAATTACAATGAATGAGTTGAAAATAGTTGCGATCTCTACAAGCAGTAAACGTCTCAATTTCTGGAGCTATGGAAACCCATGAAGGATGGCCCAGCATTCCTGCACTTAAGCAAAGTAAATAGACAATGGGCAGCAATAGTAGAAATTTCCCTCAGGAGCTGTGATGAGAAAGGGAGTTCTTGATAACAAGATAAAGAAAAATGGATAGAAATATAGGAATCAATAGAAGAGAGAAAAAATGCTCGGGAAGGGCATATTTTTCCCATACAATTCCTTTCTTCTATGAAAATAGCTCAGTCCTGTGAGTTTGAGCAAAGTTCTTGTCATAGGAGAAACAGATTAAGGTATCTTTAAATTAAAATTGTTATTTTAAACCATAATCATATCTAAGAGTTGGGGCTTTTCTTGGATTTTTTTATTCATTTCCTTTATGTCTTAAAAAAATCAGGAAAACAAATTTTTGTTTAACAACCAATACTTTTTCAAGATTAAAGTTTTAGTGGCATTTTGGGAAATTCCTTCTGAAAAAATATATCAAAGTAGAAATATTTGCAACTTTTTGAAATCTTCCTGTAGTAAACAAATTATGTTTTATTTAACCTGCTGCAGCCACAATTTTAAAAATTCTAAAACTGTATTTACTTTAGAAGCTGTTGTTGTGACCTGTTCTCTAGCTATAACCCAATCTCACATTCTAAATAATGGGATATTTCAAAATACTGCAAATACTACTTAAATTTCAGTCAGTATTGTACAAGTTTTTATCCCACATTCCTTTTGCAGCACCTTTGGGAAAAAGCATTACGCTTTTCTGCTTATGACCCAGGCTCATGCCTACTGCTTCATTTAACCACCTTTGGGATTAGTATTTCTACTCCATTGTCATGGGCACTCCCAACTATTATTATTCCCAAAGGAACTATTGCAGTCATCTCGTTCATAAGGCTTCAATTAAAAGTCCTGAGGGAGGGCATTGAAAGAGGTATTTTCTTTTAAAAGCCTTTAAACACTGCACAATTGCCACATTCTGAAGAGCTGCCTGCCATTCCCCCCTAAGTTTTTTCTGTCTTATAATCATCTAAGTCATTAATTCTGGCATGCTCTGGCAAACTGCTTTTTATTGCTTTTCACGCATGCAATCATTTTGGTGGAGCACATTCTGTGATGTATTTCTGCTACTAACATTAGGTACCTAAACTCCACGCCTAGATTAGGAGTCTCATCTGACTAATATATCTCTGTAGGCAATGGAAAAAAAAATAGGATAATCCAAAGGGAAATGCAGGGCAGGAGAATGTTCCCAGCTCTGTGATTTGCACTCTGGACAGGATTTACAGTATTCATTGAGGGTAGTAAAGAGATGTCCAGCTCTGGGGTCATCAAACAGGTAGTTCTTGACCAGCAGAGCCAGGCTCGCAGGGCAATGCTGGTTACATTAAATTCCCATCACAGGGGTCTGTCAGAGAGTATAGGCAATGTACAGAAATGGTTTCCTGTCCTTTTCCACTCACAAACTGTTCATAGTCTCTTTTTACCTCTGAAAAACCATGTTGCATGTACATCATGGTTCTAAGCCATGGGAATGTTTTGGTATTATGTCTCCTAGACACAGAATATGTTACCTGTCCTGATTTCAGCTAGGGTAGAGTTAATTTCTTTTCAGTAGATGTTACAGCTCTGAGTTTTGGATTTGGAAAGAGAATTAGGTTGATAATACATTGATGTTTTGGTTTTTTGCTAAGATGTGTTCTATCTATTCAAAAGAAGTCAAGGACTTATTTTTTTATTGTCTGATGCTCTGCCAGAGAGGAGGTAAACAAGAATGGTCCCTGGGAGGGATCATAGCTGGGACTGGTGACTGGAGATGACCAGAGGGGTATTCTACACCATAGAACACCAAGCCCAGTATGTAAACAGGGGGCAGTTACCTGGAAGGGCAGCAATCTGGGTTTGGGAAAGCAGATCTGCCCTCAGACACTTGGTAGTGAGCAATTGCAATGTAAATTACTTAGGGGCTTTATTATCATCATTATTAGAATGGTTATTGTGTTTCATTTTTTTGTCAATTATTAAACCTCTCTTTTCTCAACATACAAGTTTTACTTAAATTCTCTTTCCCATTCCACAGGAGTGGGGGTAAGAGAAAGCAGGTTTAGTGAGTGGCTGTGGGGTGTTTAATTTTCAGCTTGGCTTAACAACACAACAGTCTTTAAAACCACAACCATCATCCCTGCTGGTAAAGAACTGTGGAGCTACCAATATCCAATTTAGGTTTTTCATTACCTAAATTTGGTATGTGAATGTTATCTTTATATTATTGAACAGTTCAGTCCATACTTTCCTGGGAATTATGTGAAGGATTTTCAGAACTGATTTCTCGTATATCAGGCCTTATTTTCTTTGCTATGATTTCTGCTTTGCTAGAGGTCAGAAGCTTTCCAAGCATTGCTATAACTACAAAATATAGGTCTAAGAAATCATCTGCCATGACAATCATACATCATCAGAACTCTAAAATATAGTCAACATAGAAGCTGAATGCAGAAACTGACAATTTTATGAGGGTCTGAAAGTTCATACTTTCATTGTTTATTAAAGAATGTAGGTGTGCCAAGCATCAGAAAGGAAGGAGCTTCAGAATCGAGGAAAGTAGGTCTAGTCATACATAAAAAAGCAATCTTACTGCTCTTGATGAAATGAAAATGCTGACTAAAAGACTGGCTTGATTACTGATGCTAATAGATATAATAGTCTCAGCCATATTTTAAGAGGCAGATTTATGTCAACTGCAAAGTGGTTGGGAGCAACCACTGGATTTCAGGTGTTGCTAAATAAAGAAGAAAAAAGTAGGTAAAGTCTACATTTTTTAAATTTTTCAATAACTTTACTATTTTGTAGAGTGTTTTAACAAATAACATTCCATTAGCATTATGTCAATACAGTCATATTATTCATCTCTGTTCTCATGTGTTTTATTTATGATCCACAAAAAGAATTATCCCTATCCAAGCTCATTTTAATTGAATTACAAAACAAAAGGAGCCTTTTCTAACTTTCTAACCACCCTGACAAACTAGAATAGGGTCAAAGAGTTTTGAAGAGTCACGGAAGAGCATGTTTTAATTTACTTCAGATAGATTCAGAGGAACTTTGTTCCAGATGGTAACCTTAACCTTTTACAACAAACTCTCTATCTGTGGTAGTCCCTTATTACAATAGGATCCATATAGGGCTGGTATTTTGGTGGTCAGGAATTTCCTGATGTCATGCCACCTATGATTATATATTTGGCATAATTTCTTTTGAATGCATGTAATAATAGAGAAAAATGTTTTAATTCCAGTTTCTCTCATACAGCTGTGAAGATTTTTTGAAGTATACTCGGTGTAAAAACCAGAAAACAGAAAAACCTTCGCGCATAAGTTTTTTTTTTTAGTATTTTTTTTTAACACAACCACTTAAATTATACTTTTATTTGCAATTTTTGACCATAATGAATATTTAGAGCAGCTTTATGCCAACAGTTAGTTTTAGATCTTAAAGCCACTTGTGTGTCCATGAACCATGTGCACAAAAAAGCACCAAAGCATTAATGAGACATTAGTTGTACTTTTTACTATCTGCATTTCCATTTAGTTTGACACAAAAAAGCAAAAGAAATGCAGTTTGTGTAAGTCTTGAAAACGAGGAGATTTTGTTTCTAACAGCACCAAAACTAAAATATCTACCATATTTAGGTTATGTAATGATGATTTATTTGTATTTCATAGAATATGTAATATTGTAGGAATCACAGAGGTTCACTGCTTATTACAAGTCACAACTCCCTGTATGGATGCCTTATCTAGATCAATATCCCAACCTATATTTCTACATGATACACATACAATAGAAACACCTTTATTATGGTATTGTACAGGCTTTCTCCATTTAGAATGTAAAATATAACTTTTTTAAAACATTGAGAGAAATTACCTCCTTCACCATAACCCCTTCTAAACTAAATCAACTTACCTTGAATATTGAACAGCAATTTTTAGGCTGGGATCCATGGATACCTTGACGTTTGTGGTCTCTTTCCAAGGAATTTGTGTAAGGTAACTAAGGAAAGTAAAAGAAGCCTCAATAAGCTTAAATTCTCTCCACCAGGTTTAGCCAATCTTCTGGAAAATTTTGCATGCTTGTCAAATTAGAAATAAAATTCAAAATTGCCTTATGGATGGATTTGATGAGTTACAGAAAGGCATTAACACTTCTGAAGAAGCTCTGTTGCAAACAGTATTATCAATCTTTTCCTCTCATAGAAATATTCCATTTCAAGCTACAACATATTGCAAGTGCTGTTTTTACTTAAATTTCTTTTTTCTTACATTTGGATATTATTTCTCTGCAAATATTTCTGCACATAGTATTTTAAACTGCATGCTTAAGGTGCTTCCATTTTTCCCGCTTGACTTAATTACTTTGTGAATTTGGTGACTTTTTATTCCCCATAAGTCATTACATCAGCGGCTGTGCACAAAATTCTAATTCAAAGATTACATTATTTCTTTATAAATAATATGCTACATTCAAAGTTTCTCATAAATTTTAGGCTGTTCTTTAGTCTACTCATGGTTTTCAGTAGCAAATATTCAATCTTTGTATGTTATACAAACTAAACTTCTGAATTTTTCAGGCAGTAGTATTTTCCTAGAGATCCTGTTTTGATAAGCTACTCTTCAACTGGAATAAAGAAAATGCATTTTGACTGAAAATTTTGTGCTGATGGTAATAGCTCTAACTTAGAAAATATAGGCCTTAAATCACACAACCAAAAAATTTCATTATACCACCAACTCCCCCACCCCCATATTTTGCCGCCATAATGAATACTTGCTGTTTCCTATTTTCATTTATCAGGCTTAAGCCTCTCCTCAGACTAATTTATTCATTTTTTTAGCTAGTTTGGCTTTATGGAATTACTTGTACCACTGCTGGAATGCCACCTAGATGTATAATTTTCTTTGTGCTTCTCTGTCAGGCAGAAATATCCCACAGAGCTTTTTTTCTTATATGTAATCCTTGCCAAATTATTGCTTTCCCCTGTAAATCTGTGAAGTTCTTGTACTTTAAAGTATGGAGTACTTTAAAGTCATCCTCCAATATCTTGTCTTGTGTTGAGAAAAGTTTTGGAAGCACAATGAACACATACAAACATGTGCGGGCACCAAGTGTCTGTGGAAAAACAAGCAGTGCTTCTGTCTAATAAAGAGACAGGCAGTCTGGGAAGGTGCATCCCTGATCATGGGACACTGCTTCATCTTTCCTTGGTATAAGGCAATGTCTTCTCATTACAAATCATCCCACTTCAGAGACTGCTGGAACAGACAAACACATTCATTACACTGTGGCTGTTTGGAGTGTAGCGTGGGAGGAAGGATTTAAGTGCCCTCGATGCTTCCCTGTTACAGTCAATGGACAGAGATAATCTATTTGATCTAATTAAAAAATTTACTTGAGAATAAGCTGAATTAGGCCCTAAATTTTACTTTTTTTCTTAACTATTCCTCCAATTAGACTGTAATGATTTTCTAATACCATGGTTATCCGGAAGTCTGAGGGCTAAGGTTGGCTTATCCTACCTACTTAGTACTCCTCCAATAGCCTGTAAGAGATTATAGGATATGGTCAGGTGTGCATGTAAACCACTGAAGAGACTGTGTGTCTCCAGCAAGAGTTGAAGCTTTACTAATTGGGTACAGTTTAAAAGCTCTGAACATCTTGGTCATGGGCTTGAGTAAAGCACCTCTAATTCCCAGTTCAAAATTTTGACTGGAAACTGGACCCACCTTTACACAGATCTTAACATGGAGCTAGAAAGACCACAAGTTTTGCACTTAAAAGCCTATACCTAATTTCTTTTACTGGAGTTATGTTTCTATTAAACCTTCTGATGATTTTCACAGTCTACATGGGTATTCAAGGGCTGGGACTGCTCCTGATCATGTTCAGCAGCATAGTGCTTTGTGACAAACCAGGTTTTGCTGATCAGCCTGATGAGGTGTCCTGGTTTTGTGTCATAGGTTATTGTTACCTTCCCACTGACATGACTCATTTTCTTTTCAATGGAAACCAACATGAATGGAAATGAGAAGCTGATAATTTTTGGGCTTTGTTCAATCTATCCAAGAGGCAGCTAGTGTACATACCTTAAACCTAAAAACTGGAAATACTGGAGTTTATATGTAGCTTATGATGGCAGTGTAAAGATATTTTCAAGGGCTACAGTAAAGAATTATATCCTTTATTTCATCCTGTTAGTTGTCAAGGCTAATTTGCATGCAAGAAATACTACAACAACCTCTTTATTTCAAAAGTACTAGATGGTGCAGATATCTCAGTCTGTATTTTTCCTTTGATATAAGTTCCAACAAAATCAAGAAGCCTTCATATATTTCTCTTGCTAGAAAATACATAACAAGATAGAATGTGACTAAATGCTCATATTAAATGCAGCAAATCAACAGTAAATTAAGTCCAGTTACTTAGAACTCATCACAAACTGACCATTATGTCGCTTTCATCACAATCAGGGAAAGAAAAGCTTTGAGAGTGATATTCACCAGATGTAGAACCTTAATGATAATTTTTCCTAGGGCACTTAATCAGGCATATTTTATTGTAGGACAACACCATTAAAAAGCCATTGAGAGCTGTGCAGTGCTTTCCAAGCATAATCCAGCGAATTTCTGAGAGGAATGTATGCTTATGAGCATCTCATTTTCTCCTGGATATTTCACAAAACCTCTTGGAAATCTTTGGAGTCATAGTAGGGATAAAATTAATCCCATTCCCATTAGACACTGATATAAATCAGATAAAACTACAGACAAACTTATAGGACAGATCTTTGGCTGGTTTCTGTCAATTTAGTTCACTGAAGTTAATGGAGCTGTGTACCTACATGGAGTCAATCCATTATTTGTTTTTATCACTATCCACATATGTATTTCTTCAACTGAGTTCCCACTTATACATGTGCTATTTGTCCTGCTTGATCCAACATACTGCATAAGCTTTCTGCCCTTAATAATGCCTAAAGGCATCTGGTAACAATGAGGCTATTCTTAAGGAAGGGCCAATAGACTTTGAAAACATCTCTCTGAGTAATTTTCACTGTTGCATCTCTTATTAACAAACAAGTCTTTATCATTCTAAACCATGTTTTGCACATTAATTGCTTTCTAGAATACATGTGACTTGTAGAGCTCCTGCTAGTCTCCGAGTACACACTAATAATATACAAGACCAAAGGTCATATGGCCCAGTATTTCTTCTGTAATAGATAGCTCTTCAGCTACCAAAAGTGAATGCTTCAAGAATATAAAAAGCAGGAAAAGGGCACATCCTCAAGACTCTCCTCTTTTCAGCATCAAATAAAGCCAGGTCTGTTCCCCTGCAACAGCAAGAGCAAATCCAAATGAGCATTAAAAACTGACTGAGATTTCAGTGAAGGATGTGCTGGTCTAATATCAGTTGTTTTCCCCTTTTTCCCAGTACTTGTTGAGAGCCCAAATGCCAAGCCTTTCAGCATCAAAATAAGCTAAACTAGTCCAAAGGCCAGGGTGACTTAGTCCAGAAACATTGTCCTGCCCCTGATCCCTCACATTCCATATAGACACAAGGGTATCAGGCCTGATACAGTCATTCAAAGTTCATAGCAGCCTGTACTATCGTGTCATTGACTGCCATGAGATGAGCTGAGTTTATAAATAGGTGCAGAATAGTGTAATCGTTCCGTTTGGTTTTATCAGTTTTGACAGCTCTGTGTTATGAAGCTAAGCAGAGAAAGATGATGGGATGTATTGTGTCTTGTATGGTAAGACTGTGATGCAGAAGAAAGTGCTAGCATGCATTTTGCTAGTCACCAGGGTATTCCAAAAGTGACTCATGTTGATTTTAAGGCTAAAATATCCATCCATTTTAGATGAGAAAAAAATAACAGAAAAGCACACCTATTTTCAGCCTTCTATGCTTGCTGCTGCTTTGAGAATTTCATTGTATAAGAAATCCATCATCTTTAATGGATGGCAAAGACTATTTCAGGAAAAGAGAAATATACAGAATTTATTTATTAACTTGTTTTCCAGCTCATACTCCGAACATGTGCGCAGGGTGTGCAGAAACACTAACATAGAAAGAAGATCAAAAGAGGAGAAAAAACGATCAGAAGGAAAAGGAAAAGACACTCCTCTCCCAGCCTGTCATCTCCAAAACATCAAAAATTTTTCTGGGAGGACTGTATACCCCTATGTTTTATTAACCTTTTAGTACAACAGTCTGTGAGACAATGTAATCAAACTCCTTTTATGTCAGTACTAGCACAAGGGGGAAGAAGGCAATTCAAGGCAACTCTCTTGGACCAGGAATTAGTGGGTTAGCTTCTGCCTCACCACCTGTGCCGGGTCACTGCCCATCTGCACTGCCACTCTGCCGCTTTTTTCTGGCCCTTCTGTTCCTTGGTGGCTGCTGCCACCTGGACAAGCCTTGCAAGCTGTTGGGACCCAGGAAAGTGGAGGCTGGCAGCAGACAGGAAACACATAAAGAGAAGAAGAAAGAAAACAGCTGAGAGGAACAGCAGCAAGGATTATAGTTGCTTGAAGTCCTGGAACAACTCCTGGCAGCCCTAGACACCTTATTACAACCCAGTGCTCTCTTCATGGAGAGTGGATTTACTATACAGCTATTCATTAGGCAAGCAGCTACTCACTCCTGCATTGTTTGCTTCCTAGCATTGGGAGGCTGTAAAATGTGGTGTGTGTTAGGTTAGGATGGAGGAGCAGTTGTACTGTGCATAACATTCCTATTGTCAAACAAACCAACCAGACCATGCCAGATGTGAAGCTTGCCCTAAAACACAAACCTCTGTCATTTTGTATAGATATTGTAGATGCTAGGTTTTAAAGCCATTATTATTCAAGAATTTAAAGATATAAATCTTGAGATAAATGTGTGAACATTTCTCTTTTTCTCTGGTAAAAGTGCATAGAAACAGAAGCAAAGATGTAGTGAAAAATGTTGGAAATCCAGTGGACAGCATTTTCAGCCTGCTTTGTCATCATGCCTTATGTTATCAATATTTCCTGTGAAGGAAGGTGTGCTTCACAGACCCCGAGGCTGTTCAATGCTTGGTTCCAATGGGCTGGCAGTCAGGACTGCAGTTTGCTCTGTGCAGCCAGCAGTGCTAAAGCAGGGGAAATAAAAAGAGCCTGTCTGTCTCTTTAGCTTTTCCCATCCTTCCCTAAATGCATCTTTACTGTACCTTGACAGCATTCCTAACTAAACCAGGCACTCAAAAAGCCTGCTTAACACTGATACAGCTTAATGTCCTGTACTCTTGTTGCTCTGTATTTCATGTGTAGCTGCATTTCAGTGGCCAAGTAAATAAAATGTTGCCTACACAAGGTATCATTCCTCTTATTGTGTTTTATTAATGAAAAATTTGGTCTTTTCCAGGTGCTAAAATCCAAGATCCTTTTACTGAAATGGAAGTATCTCACCATAAGTAAATGCCATAGGGATGGGAAATGTGATTTTTATTTGTTTTCCCTTTAGGCTTCTAACTCAAATGGGTTAAACCAAGTTAAAACTTGGTTTAAACTAAGTGCAGAGAATGAAATACTTTAAAAAAAGGTCTTTAAAATAAGACTAAGTCAAAGAAAGGATACTACCTTTCACATTCAGATAGAGTCTTTGTATTTACAATATCAGCAAAACACACATTCTGATGAGTAATTGTTTGGTAGAGCAATTCATGACTTTAAAGTATCAAAACGCAGTTTTGCAGTATTTAGTAAAAATAAAAGCCCTTAATTTCTTTTTGGTCTAAAAGAAAGCTTTCCTTTAAAATTTTCCATTATTTTTTAACTGAAAGTCAGGAGAAAACACTATGCCACTCTCTAAAACACTGAACCAAAACCTGTACATTATTTTTAAACATACAGATTTTTAACTGAAATATATTTCAGATGTGAATACCTTTCAATTTTCTAATCAAGAGTGGAATATTGACTTTCTAAGAATGGAATGAAGCTTGAATTATTAAAATAAGACCACACCAGGTTGTTAATATCAGAAAAGTAACATTTTTGCAGTCTCTGAGAGCCCACAAAAGGAAAGCTTTTCCTATGTGCTGTACACTTCTGGTTTAGTAGTGACCCACTGGTGTGAGTGCTACAATAATACCCTGCAACACATACTGTATTCATGCATGAGTTTCAGTGCAGGAGTTTGTTGCAAGCTAGTGGCAAAAACCATAAAAAATAAAGCAGTTCAAATACCTTGATTTTTTTAAAGGGAAGGGTAAATTCATAGTATGATATAATGTGTTTTCACTTACTTAGTGAGTAATATATATGATTCAGAGTTAGCCCATACAATAAATAACTGATGCAAAGTCTGATGAAAAGGGGGTATTACAGAAACAATTCTTAGTTATTTTATAAGCCAGAGAACAATCTTGTCTTTCTGTTCTTAGAAAAGAGTACTCCAAGTTGTAAGGACTGCAATCTTAACCTGAGTCAGCAATTTAAAAAGGTTAAGTAAGTCCTAGGGCTAGGGACTTTCTTTTCATTATAGCCATGTACAGTGTCTTCCACAGCAGAGTTCCTCCTTCTCCCTGGAACTCAGGGGGATGCAGGAGTAAAACTAATAGTAGGCAGAAAAAATAAAACAAAAGCATGGACACTCAACATGCAGTCTCTGTCTTTCTTTTTTTAGTCCTAGATACAGCATGGATTAGAGGAAAAAGCCTTGCCAAAAACAGCAGAAATAAAACATTTGATAAGTTTGAATTGTGAGGCAGGAATCCCTTGCAGCTTTGAATTCTGTAGACCCATTTGCCTCAACCAGGGGGAAAAACCTTACTTTAGTGTTTGCTTCCATCACATCAAGAAACTACATGCAGAATAATGCATTGTGGATGAAAGATTGTTTCATAGCTGGAAATTCTGTTGACCAGGTTGTGCTAAGGAAAATCACAGGTCTGCAATAAGTTTAAATAGAGATGTATAAAGTACATTACTATGCTAGTAAACTATTAGAGAAATAGAGATATCAAAGAAAAGAAAAAAAAAAAGCAGGAGAAAAATGTCTAAATGGATAGGGAGAGGAAAAATCTGGAGGTGATATTTTATAGAAGTTTTTCCTGTATGATGTGTATAGGATCAGGTTTAATGTAGAACAGGTACTGTATTCAGGACAGTTAAATTCCAGTAGCACTGAGAAACAGGTTTAACATTTGCATATGTATGAAGGACCCTTAGATTTAGAAAATAGGAAAATTTTCCATCATGGAAAGATATACTCTGAGTTTCTTTAGTAGCCATCTGTAAATATCGTTCAGCGTGGGTGAATCACAAGGTAGGAGTGTGAAAACCCTACACAAGACTTGACAAAATGGCTGTCTCCAAATTCTGCTCAGGAAGCAGGTGTAAATTCCTAAAGCCAGAACAAGTATTTTTCCTGCATGAGTTTGAAACCAATGGAGTCAATAGTGATTACAAGATTTACCAATATAATCCTTACTATTTTGTACACAGAAAGCTGTAACACCTAAGAGTCTGGGAAGAACATGGGGACTAATGATGAAAATGGTACACTGACTTAAGTGATATTCTGAATATGCTATATATATGAAGTCTTCAATGAAAGTCCTTTAGAATTCTCTGATACAATGTGTGTTGAACCTTCTTCTACAGGAGACACTATTCCTACTCCCTTAAATGGCAGATTCAGATATAGCAGAGTTGAAGACCTGCTTCCTGTGTCCCAACAGCACAGTCCTCTGAACAAGACAAACATCTCTCAGTTCCTTTTTACACAGCCTAATTCCTGTCTTTTTGCCTAATTCCAGCATTTCTGAGCATTTATAATAAGCCATAGTCTCGTTTTCTTTCTTTTTCTTTCTTTCTTTCTTTCTTTCTTTCTTTCTTTCTTTCTTTCTTTCTTTCTTTCTTTCTTTCTTTCTTTCTTTCTTTTTCTTTCTTTCGCTCTTTCTTTCGCTCTTTCACTCTTTCTTTCACTCTTTCTTTTGCTCTTTCGCTCTTTCACTCTTTCTTTCTTTCACTCTTTCTTTCTTTCGCTCTTTCTTTCTTTTGCTCTTTCTTTCTTTCTTTCGCTCTTTCGCTCTTTCTCTCTTTCTTTCGCTCTTTCTCTCTTTCTTTCGCTCTTTCTTTCTTTTGCTCTTTCTTTCTTTCTTTTTCTTTCTTTCGCTCTTTCTTTCGCTCTTTCACTCTTTCTTTCACTCTTTCTTTCTTTCTTTCGCTCTTTCTCTGTTTCTTTTCCCCTGTGCAAGAACTTCTTTTCAAAATTTTTCTTGACATGTAATAAAAGAAAAACATGCACTTCTTTTTATTTCTTTTTCTTATTTTCTCATTCTTATATTATTCTCTTTAGTTTTGTTTTTGCTTTCCTGCTTGTCCTGTTTATATTAATTGCAAAAAATAATCCCTCTATCTCTGGCATCTATAGCTGTTCCTCACAAATATCCAGTATCAGATTTGGGTATACAGGAAATAAACTTTATATATCAATTAATATTATTCTTGCATGTATTAAATGAGTTAGTAAGCACACTGAAGCAATAATCTCAAAACAAATTGTTACTTTCCTCTCGAATAATTAGAATTGACTAACTTTTGGTCATTTTGCTGAGGATCTGTATTTGCATAGCAGATGCAAAAAGCATTGTCTAGATCCTTGTGCCTCCAGATGACAGTAGTAGCATTGTGCTCAGAGAAACCAGATCTGTACTTACAGTGATCCTCAGGGCACGTGTATTTTCATTGGCCTATGGTGATGGGGGTGCAGTTACTTTGGACTTTATTCCCTCGAGATCTTGTGCACTGCCACTGAAATAAACAGAAACTTTGTCCCAGATCTAAGAAAAAAACCAAGAATGTTCTTGCATTTTGGCTTTTAGAATCTGATCTCTGCAGTAGAGTCTGTGTCCCTGAAATACCATTATGAGGGCTTCCTGTACAAAACCCAGGGGTATTATACACCCCTTAACAAGATGCTTAACAGCCAGAACGCCGAGTGTGGAGCCACACAAGGGCACCTGCAAGAAAATGCACACTTGGGAGAGGCCATAAGCAGACAGCCCTTTCTCTACATTGGATCCCTAACCCCTGAGCTGTAGGGCTAACCAGACACCTGAAACAGACACTGATAGAAAAACATCAGCTTTCCACTTAAAAAAAAATGGGCTAACTGCCACCAGCTTTCACTCAGTGAGTTTTTACCCAGTGTACTTCTATCAGTAACTAGAACAAGTTTCTCAGATAAGTCTGTCAATGAAATTACTTTGTGCGTACAAAGTAGTGGTTAAACATGAGCCTTTGGTACACTCACCACTGAGCTGCTAAGGATCTGCAGAATCTGTGCTCTTGATTAAAGTGTTAAGTACTGATGGTATGTGTTGATCTTAGGCATCTGAAACATAAATGTCAGGAATGAATAACAGGGTCACAATTTTTAGACTAAACTCCCTCAGTTCTACGAATGTGGCCCTAAGATTTATTCCTGAGTTTGTACTTTGTCCTTTCTGAAGTGAAAGTCCATAAACATGGAATGTTCAGTATCCTTTAAATCAGTTCACATACTTTGTCTACACCAAGCCCAGTTATTTGCACAGGAATACTTGCATTATGCTGAGTGTGAGGTGAGTCATTGTGAGAAGCTTTCAAATTAGATGTTAATCAGCAAGCTCTACCAGCCCTAATTACTAGGTACCTGAGAAGCTGATACTGTATGGATAATGAAGGAGATAGCTGCACATCTTTCTCACCTATTACAGTGAGCGCAGCCTGGGAATAGCTAACTGAACATTTACTTGTATTAGAAAGCTAAGATTGAGGTACATAAGTTTCTGCACCCAAAGGAAAAGGAAAAGCTTTTTTTAGTTTGGAGACATGTCATAACAGTTCAGGTGAAGACAAGGTCAGCAGCGGCCTCACTGAGAGAGTATGTGTTCATCAATGAATTTTTGGCATGCAGATGTCTCAGTAACATGTTGCACAATGATGGTTTGTCCCCATGGAAATCATTTAATGTAGTACATTAACCTGCTCTTCTTTTGTCTCTCCCATTTTTATGATACAGCCAAAGAAATAACTTAGCATCCTTTGTTGTCTGAATGTCTAAACTAATTACAAGCAGGCACTAAAGCTGTATCTGCTGACTTTGCTTCTGTTGACTCAGCCTGTTCAGTGTATAATGAACTGCTTTAAAATCAAGAGTACTTAGAGATGGTTTTGTATACACAATATATCTGATGCAACTGTGGAGATTATTATTGAGTTATTATAGTTATTATTTATTTATTATCTAGTTGGTTCTCCTCTCCTTATACATGATTTAGAAAACAAAGGACAAAATATTTGCCTTAGCAATGACCATACCTGAGGGAACCATCTGTAATTTGTACAACAGGATTTAAATTTCAGTTGCCATAATCTGCACAGAGGCATAGTCACAGCTGGAACAAAACCCAAAAAGGTTGAATCATCTGTATAGAATACTTTGGTGTTAATTTGCATTATTATTTTCATATTCAGTCTTAAGAATTCCATTTTTTTAATTCCTCAGGGATGGAATCCTCACCAAACATAATGCAGAGGGATATAAAGTTAGTGGAGAGCTTAGATTATACCTGTCCCATTCTGAGACCCAGAGGACATCATCTGTGCAGCTAGAAGGATCTCTTCAAGAAATAATGCTGGCTTGTGCATTTATGTTATGATGAGAGGATTCCTTCTTCTAACACTCTTTTTTGGGCTGTTTGGTCTGCTGAAGGCTCTCACAGCTTCTGTGAATACAGCTTATTTATATAGTGATGGAGCTAACAGTTATGTTTCTTTCCTTCCCATTCTAAAAATTATACTTCTCAAGACATCTGGATGATTTAGTAGATAATGTTTGTAATTATCAGAAAGATTCTGATATGAAAACTCTATGGGTCAAATATCCAAGGAACACTTTATAAAGTGCTTGACAAAGTAGAAAAGAGAGAGGGAGTTTTAAAGAAAGCAATATTCATAATTACTCTATCTTTGCCTCACTCTGCTTCTGACCTCGGTTGGGTTTTACTTGCAGAGTAGATGGCTAGGGATCCCAGGGCCTATTTCCCTTCCTTTTTCCTCCCTTCCTTCTGTCCTTCCATCCTTTTAACCATTTCTCCTTTCTTCCCTCATCTGTTCCTCCTGCCCTAAGCTAGATGTGAAACACAATAAGACCTCCCTGGGGTCTTGGAGCAAGAGGAGAAGTTCTGCACAGAGATGACTGGGCTCCTTCCAGCCAGGCATCAGCACTGGACTCTGCTTCCTCCCTCACTAAACAGGAGGGACTAGAGCCAATTTTCTGCTGGCTTCATACATGGAAAAGTCTAAATTTTTCTTTTTTCCCAACTCGGATATGAGGAGCTTAGAATCCAGCTGTGCTTTTATATTTTCTCCACTGAACCTTTAGATTCTTGGCTTCGAGGGCTACATAGCCAGCTCCTCCACAAAATTTGTGACAAGGCCTCAACCAAGTCCATTAAAAATATATACTGGCTTTCCAAATACACGCATTTTTGCTTTAATTAGAAGTTATCTGAGTTATAAGTGTACCTCAAAAAAAAACAGGGCTCCATATCTTGAGATGAATGTATTTTATTAGGAAATATATGAGAAGTTTAAAATTGATTCTGTTATAAAAATATGCAAACCACTATAAATGCAGTGATACTAGGTGGTGTCACTGTGATGTCATGCATTCTTATTCTTATGTGGCAGCCACAACATGACATACTTTATGTGGGGAATGTATAGTGTGCAGAAAAGAAATTGAAGTCACACTGCTTTTTGAAAACAAATCGCAAACTATTATTCTCCACTTAATCTATTCTGTACTTCCTGTAGCTCATTTAATTACCAAAAATTATTGTCAATCTGTTTTCACATCCTGAAAAGGGCGAGTGCAGTTTGAGAAAACAAATTAGATACTTCTCCCAGAAGCCTCTAAGTGTTATCTTTGAAGGAATTTTTTCTAGAGTGAAGACTTAGAGAAGGTACATAATTGTAGGACTAATATTATGTGGCTTTCTGGAGAAGGTGGTTTGCTCAGTCATTTACAATTCTATGACTTTCTTTTTATTGTACAAGAAGTATTACTTAAAACTGTCTACTTCAATAGCATCATAAAATGAAGTAACAATCCACTTTGCTGTAACAGCCTCAACACTTCCTCTGTACACACTCATATAATTTCATTTTAAAGTAACATAATTTTCATAAATGTGTCTTAGCATGAAAACTCAGGAAACAAAACCATCTCTGGGTGGCTTTGCAGAGTGAAATAATTACAACTCATTCTGTGTCTTTACTTGAGGACTGATATATCAAGCTACTGTTAAAGAAAGTGGTGAAAAGTCTTTTTAAGAGAGAAATGTCCACTGTGTCACACCAATCTTAGTTATATCAATATGGAACATGAAGTACAGTTGAAAGACATTCAGTATGCTACCAATTCAACCCCTTGTTTTGAGTAGATTCTATTATACTTACTTTGACCATTTACATGAACTTCCTTATCATGTCAAAATTATATTGTTTGTAAAAGTTGGATGAGGCACTTGAATACGTTTTCCCATTATTCATCCATTTTTCATGGCAGTTTCAGAAAGGCATTCCTGGATCTGTCTTGTCACAAATTATTTTGTTATCTAGCTGTTTAGCTGGGACACATGGTCTCATTGCTGAATCTATGCCTTAATGTTTAAAAAAGTTGGGAAATATGGGTCAGGAAACCCTCAGTCACAGAATGAGCCCTGGAAACACACTTGTGGATTGTGAGTATTTTCTCATAAATTTGCAAGGGAACTCTTTCCCCATGGTTGCTTTAAAAAAAAAAATTCCTTTTGTTCTGTCCTTTTATCCTTTCCTGCTCTCCTGTACCCTATGCTGGTTTTCTCTCAAATAAAATGTTCAGATATTCTCCTTCAGGTGATGGCATAAGACTACTTTGTAGCCTAAGGCTCACACCCCACAGTGGTGAGCAGGGTTCAGGTCCTACCCATAGCCAGGATTTTTTTAACAGCCAAAGAACTGTGTGTCAAAGGATTTCCTTCTCAGCCGTGCCCAGGTCTAGGGAGGCAAGTCACCTTGCTGGTTGTCCCAGTGCACAGCGCTGTAGCACTGAGGCTTCTTTCAACATTTCAGCTCACCATCTGTCAGGGAGCAATTATTGCCTAGTTGTAGCTGTGAAGAAGGTATCAATGCACAAGCACCACAGCAACAAAGGCAAGATAGAAGAGTATTAGTTTGCCAGAGATTGTAATGAAGGCAGCAAGAAAAAAATCAAAAGAATAATCTGAGAGACTCCTGAATGAGGATAATTCCTCTCTCCTCATGCTTAATCATAAGTGCATCGATCCCAGAATAAATAAACTTCAACATTTTTACATCTAATTGACGTAAAAAGAACTTCTTGGTTTGCTTTATGGTCTTGAAGGTCAGCCATTTACATTCCACCTGCTGACTTTGTAGGATTTTCCTAGTGTGTTTATGACCATACATAGGTCTTTATCTGAAAAAATGGTAGAGCATCAAAAGCGAAAAAGCCTTTTCCTCTCTCTTTATATATACACCAAAACATAGATGTTTGGGGGAAGTAAAAGAAGAATGTGAGAAACTGTGAACTGCTTAGCGAAATAAAAAGGTTTGTCTAATAGCTATTTTCAAAGTAATCTGCTTGTCAGATACTCAGTTGTGACTGTCATTCAGAGTTGTAATTGAGCTGGCTTAGCATAAAGAAGTGGATGTGTAACCTGCTTTGATTTCCAAGAGCAAATAACACTGTGGCTCAAGGGAAGCTTGGGAGAAAAAGAAAAAGAGACACTCCAGCTTTATGAAGTAGACCTTCAGACTCTTGAAATATTAAATCTGCAAAGTGAAAAGATTTTATTTAATTTTTTTTTCTGTTTATTTTTTTCTTTGTTGCTCTGTAGGCCTGGAAGTACATTCATTCAAGCCTTTGAATCTTTATCACAAGCAAATAAGCCCTGAAATAGATTTGCTTTGGGTTTGGAGTGTTTTGGTAAGACTAATTTTCATACTAAAAAAGGAAAAAACATTTCCCAAGCAGAGGGCCACAAAGAGA
>VWYI01020531.1:0-15181 GCA_013399455.1 Anthoscopus minutus
CCCTGATGTCTTTTCCAGACTAGACAACTCCAGTTCTCTTGGCCTGCTTTCACAGGAGAGCTGATCCAGCCTTCTGAGCATGTTTCTGGCTCTCCTCTGGACCCCCTCCAATAGGGGTCCAACAGGATCCAACATCCTTGTGCTGAGGACCCAGAGCAGGCTGGATCACTCCAGGTGGAGTCATCTACTCACAATGGTAGAAGAGAGGGGAAGACACACTCCTCTCAGCCTGCTGTCCATATCACTTTTGATGCAGCCCAGAAGAGTTTGCTTCATCATTATATGCTAGTTGAATTAACATGGTTCCTGAAATTACTGTTCTTGGGAATAGAGAAGATAACTCTTCGACCTTGAATCTTCAACGTATAAACCTTTGTATGTGCAAGGTTTTGCTGCAGCTCTCATATGACTGGAATGCCCTTGCAGTTGGTATTTCACATCTTTCTGCTCAGCAGGAAGAAAAACCTACTCTAATATTCTGAATTAAATTCTACGTTAATATGCAGACACTTAAAGCATGCCATAGGGTGAGTAACTGCAGAATTCAGAAGTGTTTGCTTAGGTGAGGCAGCGTGCTTCTGTGGCAAACACTGGGCTTGCCACATACTTATTCTGCTGGATAAGTCTGAAACATCTTGAAACTAGGACCAAAAATACCATGGATTTTAAAAAGTGTAGGCTGACCCAAACATCCTTTCATGTCTAGACAACTTCACTGAAGGCTTATGACAATATACTAGATGTCTCTTAAAATACAGCCCTAAGTTAATTAGTGAGGTGCTCTAGGGTCCACCCTAACACGAGGTGTAAATTCACAAGGCTTGTATGTGAAGTGCAATGACTGACAGGATGCAGAGTAAAAGCATGTGATTATTTTACTCTGTTAAAGAAATCAGTGGCAAGCATACCAGTGTGGGATTTTGTTCTCTCAGCCAATTACTTGTTTATAATTGAAATTTCCTGAATGACTTTGCAGGCTTTGGCATCCTATAGTGAGACCTTGGAAAGTGAATAACTATTTATGCAACTAGTAGAAAGAGATGAATAAAAGCACGTGTAGGGCTTAAGGGCAGAATAAAGTTGTTCACGCCTTCTTTGCTGGTTAATGGTCTGGGTAAATCTCAGAGCAAATTTAAGTGCCTAACCAAATTTCAGCCTCTCTTCCTTTCAAGGCACTCAGTTGCTCAACAACTGCCCTGAACAGAGCAGAATAGCACAATTTATCAGCAATGGTGGATGGTTAAGAACTTAGTTCATTAAAATATCAGTTTTACTGAATTGCACAACCCCATGTGAAGGATGGAATCCCTATCCCTAGGAATGCCAGTGGAAGTTTGAGGTCTGACTCATGAGAACTATGAGTATAATATTATCCAATTAATTATTTTAAGTCAGTTATAGCTAATATTTAGGTCTAGCACACCTTACAAGATAAAATTAGAAATATGTGGGGCTTTTATGTTTATATATATAAAGGGATATGTTCAACAATGTAAAAGCAAGGCTGTATTTTCTCACACACCTAATGGCTTAGCTGTTTTATTGCTAACTTGCTGCATTAGGTTGTCAGACTCAGGCAAGAAATGAGTTGCTTCATTTGAGTTATAGTGAATACTTTGCTTAAATTATCTTCTTTTCCTACAACAAAATACTTAGCTGAGAAAATTTAGTACAACAAGGGTCTTGCAAGAACAGGTTTTTCAGTATTCTCTTATGCAATTTAGAGTAGTTAACCTTGAATTAACAAGCCTCTCAGTGGTGCACTTTACGGCAAAAATAACCAAGATGTATACTTTTAACATTTGTTCATAATAATCACCACTGAGTTTGCTAGTTCTGTATATTTAAAATAGCCATAAAAGATTTTCCAATATCTCTAATTGAATGTACTTTTTACATACTATAAAGGTCTTTAGCAGCAAGCCCTTAGTGAAATTTTGTTCAGTTACCATGATAACTTTGAACTTTCTTTAGCTGTGGAAAAAAAGAATTCTTTTTTTCGCTATCAAGAAAAACGTGTTTGGTTTCAAGCAAGAAAAAATGGACATATTTTATCAGATGAGCTTGCATATTTTAAAAATACTTGTTTAAAATACTTTGATTGTTTTGATTTAGATATCTAAAAATTTGATGAAATGGAGAGGAAACAACTAATTTAATGAAAATTTAATGAAAATTAAGAAAGTTCATCACCAGGGAATTCTGTCTGTCTGTCTATCTATCTATCTATCTATCTATCTGTATATTTGTATAAATATATACAAATGGGAGTTAGATTGCATTCATATAATTGCTTAAAGTTCAACTGTTATCTTTGTAGTGTGATCCAGCTCAGATCTTGGAGAATTTAAAGAAAAAAACATAATGAGGTTTGTATTAGAGCTGTGCTTTATTAAGCCTCTTGTTTTCATGTGAAGGATATGAGTGCAAGTGCAAGACTTGAGTTGAGTAGAAATGTCTTAAGAATCCCTTGAATGTGGGGCTTGCTGTGGGAAAGTGTTTAATGTAATTTGGGAAACAAGTATTCTTGTGGGCACATTGCTTGAAAATAATACAAAGATGTACTTGAGCTATTCATGGTCTTCAACATCAAGCATCTTTATTTACATCAGCTTAAGAAAATATTGATAGAAAGGATTCCTTTGTAGCTTGTTTTATACTATTTGGAACAAAAAGATTTATATCTGGTAATTTGGAATTATCTTAGTGATGGTTATCAAGGCAATATGTTGGTAAGCAATCAAAATGTATAATCAAAAACGAGTACAGGACAAAATCCCTGCCTTGGTAGTGTAAAGCCAGAAAGTTTCATTAATTCCTGCTTGCCTTTATTATATCAAACATTTTTTTTAATATTCTCTTGATGAAAGCCAGATTGCTTCTAATTACAACACAGGTGCTTTTGTGATACTATAACAGAAAATACTCCTCTCTAGCAAACCAAAGAAAAATAAGACTATATGAGCTACCTCGAGCTCCATTGCTGGAAAAGAGTTTGTGTAGTCAGCAAATTTCCGGTGGTTTTGCCAATATCTGGCAAGTTCACCCCATCAAGTTTCTCCACCTTTCTTTTTCTCTTCAAAACTATTTAAAATATGAGTTTCATTTTTGTCAATTGTGTTGCTAATGGAAAATAAGAAAAATATTGGCTGAGGTGGGGGATAATTAAAAAAATAAACCAACAGTTGTTTTTCTTTGTTGAATGATATAAATCTGTATTTGATGTGAGGGATAGCTGATCAGAAACACTTGTATTGTCTATTAGCGACAAAGGTCAAACCTTAATTTTCAGCAATTGATATTGTCTTATATATAAAAGCCATCTTTATTCCAAATGAACTATTTTTGGATTGGATATTGTTGTTCTAATACAATGTGGAATGTACCTCATTCTGTCTTGCAGTGGAAAATAAAAAGTTGTTTGGGTTTTTTTTTCCCCAAGATTATCCTATGATGGTAGTCTAGATAAATATAATAGTTTGGTTTTTTTTTTAATCTAACAAATACCAGTCTTGCTCCAAAAGCCTTGAATTTGAGGATGATAATGTTTGGCTGAGACACAAGCTTTTTTTGCTACAAGGAGCCACACTTTCAGATTCTTTCTGAGGAGCTAGGCATCTACTTGAGGGAAAAGCCCCAAAATTAGGATCAGATTTTAAAATTTGTTTTAGTGTCCAGCTTTTTGTTACAGTCTAAATATTTGTATACAAAATACTTAGATGCAGCTAATGCCTACATCTGACTTCAGAATATATTGCATTAACTTCTAGGATACAATAATTCCACTGGGCCCAATGCCTGAATTAACATAATAATTAAAGTTTCAGCACATTGTTGTAGGTCACAGTAAGAAAATGTTTAATCTTTCTGCATTCATCTGTGTACATTCATGGCATTGAAAGGTCCAGAGAGACTGAATTAAATTTAAGTGTATCAGAAATGAACAGGGTGTTTTAAGAAAAATGTGAAAAAGATTTAACTTTGTTGGGAACTGTTCATAATTGGTTTTGTTCTGACAATAAAAGATATAGCAAAAATTGGGTCACTACTCAAGTTACAGCTCAATTAATGAGAGAAAGCTGTGGGTGTATAGCAGCCAAAACACAGGATTATCCTGCATCTGCCCACTTGAGGATTTGGGGTTTGTTTGATTCACAGATCATTGTCGGTGGTCAGCTGAGCATGTAGGAAAAAAACAAATGCTGGGCTGGAGTGAGTAAGCACAGGATGTAGTAAATCATCTGAAAGTTACTCTATAAAATTAGTAGAGTGTTAAGAGAATGAAAATGTGCTTTTCCAAACATAATTCTAGGCTTTAAAAATTGATGACATTTAGAGGAACATTTAATGTCATTTTATGAGTCTTGAGAGAAGCCAAGGAATATTAAAAGTTATCTTGTCCTGCCTCTACTCACTACTCAGGGAGAAATATCTGGATGCTGATTATTGCACTATCAGAAATGGGTCAAGATCCAGCTTGTTTTGAAACTAATTTGGAAATCCATAGTAAATTCCTGAGTTTTGATAGAATCTTTAGTTGCAGTTTCCCTTTATTCTGAAGCAGTTCTTACTAAATGGATTTAGTATTTTAATGGCTAATTTCCTTTGCTAGGCATCCACTTGACAAAAGACCCACAACAGGATGGGTGAAGAAAAGTTCTGCTTGTGTTGCCATATTCTGAGGAGCCAGGGCAGGCTGCTGTTCAGCTTTTCCTTGTGTAAAAACCCCAAAACATGGAAGATAAGGATGGAAAATGAAAATGGAGAGACCAAAGCTGCTTAAATTATTCTGCTTCTTGTATGGCAGCACAGAAAAGTTGCTTATTCACTCAGTCTTGGGGAAGTAGAGAAATAAGAGAGGGGATGTAGAAGGAAAAACAAGAGCTGCAGGAGGTGCCCTTGGATACATCAAACATTCCTAATTTCATGGCTAACAGACTGATGAATGTTGCCTGCTTTTGCTTAAGAGATGGAAATACTTCAGTGTGCATATTGTCTCCATAGTCCCAGACTAAAGTACAAACAAATAATCCTTGAATAATAAAATAATCAAATTATCCTCCAGTTAAATTGTGTTTTACCTCTAAATTTCAGTTTGGGAATCCAATGAGAATGAGCTCAGGTAGAAGTGAATTAAGAAAGAATGGACTACTAGTCTGCAAATTTCTAATTTAATGACAATTAAGAATTCTTAAGGAGTCACATACCATTAATTTTAAACCATTTACATCTGTATAATTTCATTGAGTCCTGTGATATAATGTTACCTCAATAGTGCAACTAATAGGCAAAATTCTAAAATACTTTAAACACGGCTTCCTATTAGTTTTGAATCCAAACCCTGTAAGGTGTAGGAGCCTTGGGGAGAAATAGAGATACTAATCACAGAATGATTTTTTCACAGATGCAGTAATTCTCTTTCCTGAATGTTCAGAAAGGTTTAAATAATTTAGTGAACTTAATGAGTGACCTGGTGGTTCTGTGATGAATACTAGTGTGTTTTGTCAATAACTCTTCATTTTTAATTAATATTAAAGTATCCAGAGTAGTAATCAAATAGCTTTAGAAGTGTAATGGTAATTCAGAATCAAATGTCTTGTGTATTGTGCATAAGGGGCTTTACTTATTTTCTATGGGTGCTATAAAATGAGGAGGGACTTTAGAAAGCAAAACTGTATTCAACAATACAAAGGAAATGGTAAGATTGTAGGGGAAGGTCGAATTAATAGCCTGTGTTACTCAGAGTGCAAGCATTTTCTATATATTGATCCTGTCACTCTGGCTACTCCACAATGGCATTTTCCTAATGTAATAAATCTAAAACCTAACCAGCCTCTGTGGCTGTGCATCTAAACAGCTGATGGGTGAATTACAGGAGATCTGTGAGGCACAGGTGGAAGAGACAAAATGAAGGCTGCTGGTTAGAGCATTTATGTTCAAATTATGATTTGAAGCAAACTTTCACTTACTCTATACTGTAGAGGGATTTTAATTGTTTTTTGGTTTGTTTTGTTTTTTTTTTTCTCTGAGGGGAAAAGAAGGGATTTGTTACACTGAAAGTTTTCACAGAATTTGTTCTATGCTGCTGTATTTGTGTGTGAATAGTCAGTCTGGTTATCGTCCTTGTTCCTGCCTGCTGTGTGGTTTAGTGTGGGACCAGCAGCCATGCTCAAGCTGTGCATGAGGAACCAGCCTGTGGTTCCTGCTGTTGTTGACACAGCCCTCAGTCTTGCATTTTTTTCACATTGGTTAGATTTTTTGTAGAAAAATTAGGAGAAATTTGTGGAAAACAGATGTCAGTTGCCAATGCATTTAGTGAAGGAAACAGCTCCATTGCTTTTTTCCCTGCTCTCTCCAGTCGGTGGCTTAGTGGAGTATCAGGTGCTCTGGTGAACACAATCGTAGTGCCTTGAAATGTAGAGAAACTTCAGACCCTGAATGCAGATTAGATTCTTTAAAAAGTAAGAGTGCCCAATCCTGAAATTTATGTCATGTGCTTGTCAGGAGAGTGTCACAGATTTTTGTCTTTTGATTATCCTTTGTAAGATATGTTAAATTATTTTTTCAGTTGTGTGTTCTTCTGTAAGTGTTCTTTGATGACAGTCTTGTTTCTGTTTCATATCTGTAGGGCAGAAGGCTGTAAATAATGCTAAGCTCCTACAAAGTAATAATAAATATTGAAGTATTTTAGACAAGTTCCTGGAGAGGTGAAATTACTTCTTAATATCTAATGTTTCTAAAATGAGGCGGTGTCACTCTTTCTATCCCCATCCTTTTTCTACCCTTTCCAGTACCTGAGAAATGAGTTGTTAGGTTTAATGTTAGATCCATGCAATAATGCAAATATGTCACACTATCTATGACAGTCTAAGTATCTCACCTTCTCAGACATATTTATTGCATAAAGAACAGGATAAAGTACCAGTGGTGCAAATGTGCTGTCTTCAGTGGAATTTACCAGCAGATAGCTGGGCCCAGTCATGACAGCAAATCTTTCCCTCTAAAATATCAATACAGCACTAGAGTCCAATTATTTTTATACTCTGCTAATCTTCTTTTGCTTTTACACTGTTCCTGCAGGCTTCTATAAAAAGATCATTGGTAATCTCAGCAGGGAGGCCTCCTTATCAAGCAGTTTCAAAGACTTATGACTTCTGAAAAAATAAGGAGGTAATACTGAATTAATGGAGAAGGGGCTAGTCAGTCTTCAAAAAACTAAATGTGAAGCATATATAATACTGATTATTTTCCTACTTGCAGAGATTTTCTTGGATTTTTACAGATTTGATAATAAGACTTGGAGAGAGTTAGAAATCTTTTAATTTTTAAAATACATGCCTAAAATGCTCCTTTAAATATAAATCTAGACATAGCTCTTTTGATATATTCATAGCTGAAAATAAATCTGTGCACATGTAGTTTTAAAACTATGGTCAGACCAAGAAACCTGCTTATCAATTTTTGAAAGTCTCATTTATAAGAAAAACTGGTATCGAGAGTAGATCTTGGAAACCTTATTTTATTGTAGCTCACTGGAAGTAGGTTAGAACATTATTATACTTTGTTTAGGAGTAAATGTTGCCAAGCCCTGGTATTTATTGAAAAGAAGATTAAGAAGTGCTGTGGAGAAGGACCTGGGGGTCCCGGTGGTCAACAAGCAGTCCCTGAGCCAGCAGTGCCCTTGTGGCCAAGAGGGCCAATGGTGTCCTGGGATGCATTAGGGAGAGCATTGCCAACCAGTCAAGGGAGGTGATCCTGCCCCTCTGCTCAGCCCTGGTGAGGCCAGTCTGGAGTGCTGTGTGCAGTTCTGGGATCCTCAGTGCAAGAGAGACGTGGAGCTCCTGGAGAGGGTCCAGTGGAGAGCGACTAAGTTGGTCAGGGGTCTGGAGAGGTTACCTCTCTTATGAGGAAAGGCTGAGGGACCTGGGGCTGTTCAGAGAGGACTGAGAGAGAACCTCATCAATATCTCTGAGGGGAGATGTCAGAGGATGAACCAGGCTCTGCTCAATAGGACAAGAGGCAATGGGCAGGAGCTGATGCACCAGAAGTTCCACCTGAACATGAAGAACATTTCTGTGCAGGAAACCATGAATAAACTGGGATGGATTGCTCAGAGAAGGTGTGGAATCTCCCTTGCTGGACAGATTCCAGGGAACCATCTGGACACAATCTTGTGCCATGTGCTCTGGGAATGACCCTGCTTGTGCAGAGAGACCAGAACAAATGTCCCACTGTGGTCCCTTCCAGTTTGACCTATTCTGTGATTCTGTGAAGTGATAGCAATTGTTTAGAAACTTAACAATTGTTACTTGAAACATGTTAAGGTATCCATCAAATTTCTTTGAATTGTATCCTCCTTTATCATGTTAAGGGGTAAGCTTTAGAGAATCATGAAAAAGGTGTGGGGGAATTGATTTCAGAGCTTTAATATTTCATTGATGTCTTGCTATGTGTTTAATAAGCTTTTCCATGCTACAGAATTGGAATGTCCATAAGCAGGCTTGTTTCACGAACTGGCTTTGTAGAGGCAATGACTTATTTCAGCAACACTTTTTTCATAAAACTCTTTGTTATATGGCTGCTACTAGTCCTTTAAAACTTGATGTAAGTTGCATTGATAGCTATCTGTGATTATTAGCAAAAAAACTTATGTATTTTATTTGCAGTGAGATAGATCAGATTTTGAGACTGCCACATGTGAAATTATCATCTGAATATCTCTGATTGTTATTTATACAAAACCCTGATGCTATATTCAGTAATAAGCTCTTGCTTACGTGGACAGTGCTCTTTCCTCAACATCTACCGTGTTCTGAAGTACTATGATCTAAATTTTGATTTGAGGTAGGAAGAAGAAGGGGTATAAAAAACAGTTAAATCCTGTCAAACCATTACAAAAATAATGGTAGTTTTACTATTTTCTTTATTGTCTTGGAACGTGAGTGTTAATTTAAGGACAATAGGCAGTAGTGCCAGAAAAGCAAAAAATAGCTAAAATACATCATTGTAGAATATCATCTGTCACACTTCTGTAGATTTCATGAAGCTTCAGTATCTTTTCCAGAATGTGTTAAATTAGTTTGAATTCGGTTTTCCTTTTCCCCTCTCCTTAGCACCCTGCTTTTATATATTCCTTTATCTGACTGCTGCACACAAAATACAATTAGAAGTGTGAAGGTTTCTTTATTATTACAGCTTATTCTGTTCTTCAGACGTGATTGGGGATTTCCAGTGAGTGCTGATTAGTGAGAACACTGACCAGCATCTGGCTTAGTCACCCTTTGCCTCTCAGCAGGAATTGCAGTGCAATAAGAAAAGTCTCTGAAGGAGAAAAACTAAGATACAGGGAAGAAGAGAGCAGAGGGCGTCATTGAAACTACAGGAAAAAAACCCAGAAAGCAATAGGTCAAAACATTTCTAGGAAGATATGTCTCAGCCTCCAGAGATGGTAACAGCACTGTCATAAGCATCAAGGTTTTCTGTGTGTTGGGAAGTCATTTTGAGTGTTTCATCTGCTTTTTTAAATAGTCATGTCCTGATTCTGGATTTGCCCTTGAAGGTTTCTTCCCATACATATGCAGGTGGTCGCAGTTCTGTGTAAAGTACAGACAGTTCAGCTGCTTTGATTGCCATGACCTTGACAAGAATCTCTGTTGCACAAATAGTTACTAATATTTTTTTTCAATTTGCCTCCATTTTAAAATACACATTTAGTTTTTTAACTGTGGATACATAGTTGATTCTTCTTTCCAGAGCAGAATGTTGTCTGTTCATAACCCAACCACTGAAGGTCTGTTCTGTGCTCATCAATTAAATGTTTATGTGTCCTTAGTGCTTCATCCATCAGTTACATTCATAAAGGTAAAACATCATTAGTCAATGTAGTGATCATCAATCAGTTAAATAGTTGGAGGAAGGTTATCTGAATTTTTAATGAAGTTTATTGGATATTAGAATTCAATACCAATTATTCAAACCAATTTAAATTTGCACTATTCTTTTTCTTGCTAAAAGAAAATTCTACCTTTGTCATTCTTTGGAAGAAAAAACTGTTTCCAAAAACATTATATTGAATTTCTTATAATTCTTATTTTAGTTTTTAATAATAATGTTTCTGATCCTGTAGCTCATTTGAACACCTGTCCTAGGTACTGATGGTGGCTGAAGGTAGTTCCTGGATGGCAAAAGAAATATCAAATCACAAGAAGGTGATTATATCCTGATACTACTTCTTAGATGCAGCTCTATGTTAAAAAACAAAGTTTTTGCTGAATTATTTTTCATGTGACAATGAATTGAAATCATGAAGCTCAAAGAGTATTTTTGTCTAATGGTTTGCCTGTCTTTGAGAAGTTTTGAGCTCCTATATCCAGAATTTATCAATTAAAAAGAGTTCTTTTACTCTTTGTAGCTGACACAGTAATTCTTTTCACTTCTTTTGAAGAGGCAGGGTTGCAAAGAGATATTAGGCATGACTTGTTTAGATTAAATATTTCTAGTGTAGCAACAGGCCATTAGCACATCTCTCTGCTCATAATTTTGAATAGCAGATTTCTTTAGATGAGACTTCAGCTTCTGAGATCCCCTTTGTTGCTGTAGGATCCTTTCATAGAATGTATTCCTCATATGCTCAGCAAGTCAGTTTTGTTTTGTATGTGAAAAATCTTATTGAAATGAGAGTATCCTCAACAGGCTGGAAGATGTAATAAAACAACTGATTCATATTAAATTTCTCATGTTTATAGGAAGACCAAGAGTTATTAATAGCTTCTTCTGAACACCTTTTGAAGACTAACACAGAGATCCAATTGACTTTTCCTAAATGTTGTTATGTAGACATTCCTTCAATGATACAATCTGAGACAGAGGGAGCAAAAAAAATGGTGGTTTTGTCAATCCCCTTTGGAAGGTGTTTTGTTTTACCTTTTTCAAAACCATGTTGTATCTCTTTTTACTGAGTCAAATGCTACATATTCCTGTAGTACCTCTCTGAGACAAGTGCAAAACTGGTTTTAAAGCAGTGGCTCATCATGTACATAATACCATTGCAGTTGCATTCCCCCTGCATCTCTGGAAAGCTTATTGCTACAAAGGGCTTCTTTTAACAGGAGTTAATTAGGACTAGAAAATTGCTTGTTGTTTTTTATTGCATCTAAACCCCAGGACATGCTGCACTAATCCTCTAGTTCTGTGTGGTGCCATAAGAGAGGTATTCAGCTGATGTCTCAGAAGTTTCTTATTAGCTTTGAAACTGTTCCTTATCAGATCATTTAACTCATTAACTCTTTGTACACATAAAATGTGTTAGTTAGTGATTATTTTCTTGTTTCCTTTGAAGTGTGTGTTTAAATATAACACCAACAGAGTAAAAACAATTTTTCTTTCCTCTCCTATTCCACATTTTTACTTAGGACAATTAAAAACGAATGCCGCTCATTTGGAAAATGCTCAGCAAGGAGTAATGTGCTGTTGCTTCATCCAAAAAGCAGTACAGAAAATGAACTTTATCTAGGACAGAGACTGCTTTCAATCTTTTCAAGAATAACTGCAGGGTTGGTTTTTTTGTTGGTTTTTTTTATGCAGCTCTCTTCTGTAAGATATAAGCAGAAGAGACCCAGCCCAGGACGCAGAGGAAGAACTTACCTTACCTGTTTTATCACCCAAAGCAAATTAAAACTTGCATTTGCACAAGTTCTATACTTATGGAGAGTAAAATTAAAAATGCCATTTTTTCCTATCATAACATCAGTTTTTCTACCAGTTCTGTAAGCAATCTGATACTGAAAGTCTGTGATTCTGATCCTTTGAAAGCTAGAATTCTGCTTTTTGCAGTTTAGCTGTAAAGTCAGTGAGAACCTTGAGGCCTGCAAAAAGGTCTTTGGAAAGTTGTCCAGCACAGTTTGTAGCTTGGTGCAGAAACTGAGGCCTGCATTTATTTATTGGTATAATTCTGCTCTGGTTTCCCAATTTACCAAAATTAATAAATGGGTTTTAAGGCAATAGTAAGGTTGAGTAAAAGTAGTTTCTTCTGCAGCAGTAATATGAGAGTATTTGACATTTTATACTTGATTCTTAATTTAACAAGAATTACTTTAAAATCACGATTTCAAACTTTGTGGTTTTGAGTAATTTTTGAGGCATTATCACCACGATATAAAGTGCAGGATGCTGTAATCCACTTATTAATGATGCAACTGCTAATTAGAAAAAGGTTATCTTATTTTCACCTTCTAGAAATTTAGTATTTAATGTATACTAAGATGGCACAATTCCTAAAAACTCCTGCTTGCTTTCCTCTCCTTCCCCAATTGCAAATCTGCTTTTGCACACTATGTATGATTAAATAAAAGGACATGAAAGTTAGTGAGGAAATTGTGTGGTGTAGCCATTTTAATTATGAATTTAAATGGCTTTTTAGCAAAATGGAGTAATTTGTCAGTTATCTAGTGTTCCCTGCAAGTCATTTATCATGAGTAGCAGCTACCATAATTTTATTTTAATCTGAGATGGTGGGAAGGGATCAGAGGCTCATACTTCAGAGGTTCATACTTCTTGCAATTGGCTACTGCTTTAATGATTGTGCGTGAAACAAAATGGGAGCTGGAAACCTTTCCCAAATTACTTTGCATCATGATATTACACCTGACTTTGTATCAATTATGCTGTTAAATTTTTTTTGGCAGGTATAATTTTTCTTTGCATCTCATTTTTCTGCAATGAATACTAGTTTTATATTGGACACCAGTAGCAGAAACTTTGGTGCCCAGGCTCTCAGGGGCAGTGTGGCTTTTGAGATAAACCATATTCTGATAGTACATTACAGGAACAGTGACTATGGCAGTCCAAAGCACTTGGTTATAACAACTAGCCAAAGTTTTACTTGGTCATGGTTTTGAGTGGAACATTTTCTGCCAGAGAAAGGCTCGGAGTGGTTCACCAGAATCTGTGGAATGAAATGAATAGACATTTCTACAGCTTTCTTTTTTTTTTTTCCTTTTTTTTAGGGTAATTTAAAACAATAATAAGAAGCCCTTGAGAAGTAATTCCTCACTCCTTCAGAATAAATTGTTTATGGTCTTAAATAACCTCTCAGGTTTTGTTTTCATGTTTGGTTACTCATGATAATTTCATGATGAAATTATTCACTCACAAAGGGAAGGGATGCAGAAATTTGTGCTTACTGGAGAGGGAAGGGAGCATTAAAAAAAAAAGTAAGTCAACAGGTAGATATTTCCCCACTGTGGATTTGGAATCACGAATCTGATTTTTTCTCCAAATTACTTCCTTGGAATTGCTTGGGCAAGGAGTATAGTTTCTGGAAAGGAAAAGAAAGATTGTGAGAAATGAAAGGAAGCATGAAAGATTCTTCTGTTAAAAATGTTATTTACAAGAGATAGGAACAGAAAACTGTAAGTGTATAACAACAGCAGTACTTATAAAAAATCAGCTCTACTGTAACTGATAAAGCAGACCCTGTGCATTCTCTCAGAATTAATTTCTTAGGCTTTATCATAATTCCATCATTTTTGTTGGTTTCATACTTAAGTCTTAATTTTTTTAAATTATACAGTATTATTTTGGTTTCCTCTTTGAGTGCCTGTGTTTCATGTCTAGATGCAATCTAGTCATCCTTTATCATGTAATTGGGAAACAAAAAATGGTCAAATTCAGTGTAACATTTGGAGATCTACTTTATAGTCTTTGTAATTTTTCATCTTAAGATCCAGTGAGTGATATATTAATGAAAGGGTAAAGTCTGGCTTTCATAAAAGAGCAGTGTGCTGAGAAACCTTGTGCATGATGCATCCTGAGACCATTCCAGGTACAATGGTGCACGCTTCATGCAGGGAGTATTCCCTTTGTATGGAATGGCAAGCCATTAGTTTGCTATTACTGCAAAGTGTGCCACGGAAGTAGCAGTTCAGGCTGTCTGGTTTTATTGTATCAGTCATTCTTATTAATGGTTTTGTCTACATGCTGTTTTAGTGTAGTTTTCCTAAGTTGCATTACATTTTCAGAAAGACTTTATAAGCTGATGGCGTAGCGGATAAATGTTTGAATTTTAAATTGTTGTGAAATGTAGCACTGAACAGCGCATCTGGGAACATACTAGACTCTGGTTTGGCATAATTTATTTATTCAGAATACATTTAATGTTTTGAAGATTGTAGAGAAGTAACTTGGCTCTTAAGAGTATCAGTGGTGTCAGCTTATTTTCTCTTTGACAGTAATTATTTTGGCAGACAGATAAATTGACAGCACTCTACCAGGTTTTGTTGTGTAATATTAGATTTATTTGTCACATGGGTTGCTGAGGTTTAGTTAGTAAACTTTATGCAAACTTTTACATATAAAGAGTTTAGTAAACTCTTTTTAAAACAGATTTGATTTACTCTTGCTACAATTTTATTTCTCTTGTCTATGGTTCCATTATTGTTATTACCTAGTAAGATCAAAGCACCTAGTCCTATGTATGTGATTTAAATCAGGCATGGGCACATGATAAAATTATTATGGGCACATGATAAAATTATTATGGCTACAGCCAGGCCTAATTTATAATGTAATACTGCCAGTGAGAAAGGTGGATGTGCTGTAAAGCTTAGCATGGTGTTTATATAGGACTGTAAAATCTGCTGAGTCCCATGGAAGTATTGCTTCCATATGTTTTGTCAGAGTAAGGATTAAATGAACTTCCAAAGAACTGAATATTAAAACTGCTGTTGATTTCCATGGGGCAAAGAAACAAACCCTTTCTGCAGCAACAGGTGCTTTATTAGAGTGCTTCTCTTGTTTGAATCCTTTCTGTGACACAAACATTGTGCCATTCTGTATTTGCACATCTCCTGTAATTCTGGATTTTCACTGCCATAATATAAAAAAAATTTACAGTTCTCAAAATTCAGAATAAAAACATGTTAAACTCCTTTATGGTGTTCATATTATCTTGTGCTTTTCTATGCAGGTAATTACATTTTAATCATTAAATGAAGTGCAACACTTCATACTGGCTAGAATAACTGCCATGCATTTCTAATGGTTTCTCTAAGTGTCATTAAGTGATAATTTGAAAAAATAAACAAACAACCAGCAGTTTACACAACCGGTTATTAATGAAGCCTGTTCTTAATTTGCTTAAAGGATCGACAAAAACTGTGGTATGAAATGTAGCAACAGATTA
>VWYI01020533.1:0-65019 GCA_013399455.1 Anthoscopus minutus
TCATGGGTTAAAGCAGGTACAGGGTTTTCTGATGAGTTTTTTTTAAAAAAAGGTAGTGACCTTTTGTCAGGGTGTGATGAGGGTCATCTTGGTTTTATGTAAAACAGTGATTAGGAACTCCCCTCTGTAGGGAGTAATTTCTCAGGTCACCTTGGCGGAACAGGGAGGGGTTACTAACTAGCTTTGGATCCCGGCTTGTAACCCGTCTTCATGGTAATTCTCATAGCATGGACACATTTAACCTCCTTCTTGCCTTAAAAAAAAAGGAAACATGGCTAGTGGGCATGCAGAAAGGCGTTGTCCTTGCACGGAATAAACCCTCCTACCTGTTATGTGGAAAATAAACAAACCCACAAACATACCGCCCTAGTAGATCGAAATGTATGTGTGTCGGGGAGGAGGGGAATAACACGTAGGAAAGATTTATGCCTTCCTTTGGGCTGTTGCTTGGTAACAGAAAATGCCTCTTAAGCCTATTTTTGGAGAGGGGAGGGGTGAAACTTGATTCAGTGACCATCTGTCCCAAGCTGGTTGATTTCCTGTTGAGCTCTCCTTTGTTTCTGTCAAACAATTGATTCTTACCCTTTACAGATAAGAATACTGTTGGTGACATTGCCCTGAGTCAGCAGGTTGCCTTGTGGCAGACACAAAACAGACCTATTAATTTTAATAATTTTTTTAATTATTTAGAGATTTAATTTTTTTGGAGGCTGCTGACTGTGGTTTGACTGGGATTTATTTATCTGTGTTGTGGTTTTGGGTTTTGTTTTTCTTTGGTTTTTAGCTCTGAGAATGCCTGCAGTACAGTAGGCAAATGTAATAAATGTAATTGCGACTTTTTTTAGAGAAGTAATGAACTGTTTTTTCAGTCTGAAATGGTTGGGGAAAAACAGCCATAGTCTTGGGCCCATTAAGCCTTTTGTCAGTGTAGGGGGGAGCAGAAGTTAATTGAAGTCACTATTGAAGAAATCCCCACTGTTTCTGTGAAAACAAACCCCAGATTCTTAATTGCAAATTGAATATTTGCTATTGTTCTTGCTTAATTGTCAGAAAATCATTCTCTGTTTGGCTGCCTCCTGATGTTTGCTTAGTAGTAGTGTGCTGGATAAATTTGAACTCAAGTTATTTTTAAGTCATCTGTTTTATTTATATTTCAGAAGCCCGTATTTTTCCTTTAGTTTTATGCATGCAGGGTACAAGGCCCATGCATATGTGTGTATCCTTAGTAGCTGTGATTATTTAAATGCGTTCCAGTACCGTTTTTTCCCTGCCCTGAATTTCAGCATTCAGAGAAGCATTTCATACTTCCAGGCATTTGCTGAATGGGAACTAAGGCATGTGTGGCACAAAGAGACAGGTAATATCTGCAAAAAAACTAATGAAGTTCCCCAATGCAGTAGAAAGATTATATTCACTGTTATTTCCTTCAGTCATTGAAACTCTTTCCTGGAGTATTTCCATGATGTTGTGTTACAGAGGAGGGTGAGAAGGAAAGACTTTCAATACAAATGTTTTGGCATCTTACAGATCTTTGCTTATTTGAGTTTAGCCTACTTGTCACTCAGTAGATGAAATTTGGAGGTAATTCCCAAAGGTCACTTCACAGACTTGGAGGTGTTAGAAAAGTTAATTTCCCTTTCTCTTCTATTTTCCCACATGCTTTCCAGATTGCTTTCCACAGGTAGGAGATTTGTTGTCTGCAGCTTTCAGCATGGTCCTGAGCAGTGATTTAGTGAGTGTTGGGTCAGGGATACTTGTGAGATTTCCATCTTTTTAAAAGAAAGTTGCATCAGTGATTTGGCTCAGTAAGGGAGGTTTTGTATCAAACCATGTGAATGATTTGGTGGCTTGTGGTCCATCAGCCCTTGCTCCTTTTTTGTTGCCCATTTCCTCACCCAGTCTCAGCCCTTCTCTCTATTTTGCTGCTGCTTGTTTGTAGCATGCTGGGATCTGGCAGAATAACTGATCCACCTGAAAAAGAACATAGTTTTCCAGGTTACTTTTCAGATGGATGAATTCCTTGATCCCATTTACCCACTGAGTGGCATGCCAAGCTTGACTGGTGCAGTGTAACACAATGGGGTGGAAATGATCAGTACCGAGTAATTTTTTTTTTCCACAAACCACTAGTGCCAAATGTACTGTGAAGTGTTTTTAAACATGCATTCGCTTTTAGGTTGAGAAATCCTACTTTTGTATTTTACACTGGACAGGTGTAAAAATTATTTGAACATGCATATGCTCTGCTTTTTTGCCTTTTTTTTGTTGTTGTTAGAAAGTGATAAGTACCGCTTTCAGGTATTTTCAGTCTGTCTTGAAATTATACTGAGATGAAAAAAATCTCTTGTAGCACTAGTGCCAACTAGGTCAATGTTGACCTGAGAGTTTAAACTTGGCAGTGAAGGAACTGTTCTGAACTGTTTTAAGAACTGATTGAATTTTGTTTTTTCCTGCAGAATTAGTTTCATGAAGGGAAAGAAAACCCCTTGGAATTTTATTTCAGGCTTGAAATAAATGAAAAATGAAGCTCTATTCTAGATATTTGGAGCACATTTTTTGTGTCTGACCTAGAGAAGATGATGAGTGATTGTTCTGATCCAGGTTTTCCTGGAACTCCTTAAAGAGTTATGACTCTTTATGACTCAAATTGTAGGGAACTGACAAAAACTTCAGTTCTTCTGGAATCTGGGGCTAGCATGGCTGTGCAGATGACATAGCAGTTAGAATACAGTCTTGCATTTGTCTTTGTGCTTTCTCTGTCTGGGTTGTACTGCACCTCTCCCCTTAGAACAGATCCGATGTGCCCTTTGTTCCCAGATAAAAGCATCTCCAGATCTGCCAGTGCAAAGGCACAGACCCTATGGCTTACCCTACAGACAGGAGGGCAGTAATTCTAGAAAGGGAAGTTGGTAGAAGACTGGCATCTGCTTGCATTCACCTTCTCATGTTGCTTTTGCAGGGATGGAATTATTTATGTATGGTTTTTTCCCATTTGAATGCAGTCAACCAGAGTCTGAAGAACCACTATTCAATGTCAGGGTGTTTGGCAGGGATTTTCTTTCCAGAGGGGGAGCACAGGGTTAGGGTCATGAGCTGCTTCTCCATGCTGGTGAGTTCATGGATGTGCCTCAGGGTTGTCATTGTTACAGTGTCCCTATTGCGGTTCTGCCTCAGCAGCCATCCTTAATAAGAGTTTGAGAAATCTTCCTCTCTTGTGATAAAAAGGCCCATTTGTGGTTTGCAGGACTGTTTGGGTACTGTAGCAATGACGTTATGCTGTAAGGATAAGAATGATGAGCCCCTTTCCTCCCCACCCAAAACCCCCAACTCCAAACCAAAGGTGCAAGTGCCAAGCTTCCCTTCGAGGAAAGTATGGCCATCAGCACCAGTTACGGGCTTTTTAGGGAGGAAGCAACAAGAGAGCCTTTTGTTTCCAGAAAATAGCTTTCTAAAACTACAAAATTGAAGCTTAACTTTGGGAAGGAAATGCTCCATGTTCTTCAATGGCCAATTACTTCCTAGTCTACCACAGCCCTGTTCTGTGTTAGAAGTTACTGCCTAGGTGAAACTCACCTTTAAAAGAGCTCCAAGCCTTGGGCATTACTGGTCTCTGCTCATCCTCTAATCTTTGCTTAATGTTCTGAGGCCTAAGCTAATATCTCAAAACCTACCTTCTGCATATTTCTGAATAAAATGTGCTTTTTTGTAACCTGCTGGCTCAATGTTCTTATGAGTGTGCTTTCCTTTGTAGAGATGACCCATTTCCCACTCAGGAGTGGGAATAGCCACTCTCATATTTATCTAAAAATATGTGAGTGGATCAGAAAGTATTCTTCCATACATAATAACTGATTTGATTTAATCTAGATATTTCTGATTTAACTTAAGTTGCAGTTACTTGGAGATACACTGCTGTTTTGCTCTATGAGCAGTACTTTGAAAGTGTAGCTTTGGTGTTTAATGTGATCCAGACATTTCATATAATGTAGTGTAAAAACAGAGAGTCTGAACTATTGCATGTTAAACAAGTGTTGCCTCTGTCTGGTACTACTTTACGTATGTGGGTAAAGGACTGCTGAAAACTGCAAATAAGTGGAGGATGTAACTCTTACGTGTGTCAGTGTTATCCTGGAATGGCAGTTTCTGTGAATGGAAAAGAAATACCTTATCAGTTGAAGGAGAAGTGAACCAATGTAAGTTAAGGCAAGGCCAGTGTCTTAACTACTGTTACTATCCAGGCTTTTTCATACAAAGATTTTTGTCATCATATGGTAACCAAGCAGATCAATATTTCCTCATTTTTGGTTTTTTTCCTTTGCGGAGCAAAGATATGTTCATTCCTTCCCCCTACCCCGACCCCCAACCCAACATGAGGTTGAATTTCTTGCTCATTTTTCCAGTGGTTTTGTCTGGATGTTTTTTCAGATTGTTTTCCTAAGTGACTAAATAGCAGCAAAGAGTAAGGGGACAGAACTAAAATTAAACCCGCTAAAGCCAGCCGCTGGGAGATCTTTGTTCTGTTCAGTCTTGACCACAAGCTTCCCAACAGACATTGGTGGGGGTAGAGGCATGGATCTCCATTCTTTATCTTCTTAATTTTCTTTTCCCCCTTCATGAGTAAAATGGAAATAAAGTGTTACTTAAATGAGCAGCTACATTCTTGTTAGTGTTGGTGTTGAATTAACATTCTCTGTAAAGCTTGTAATAAACTGTGAAGTTACAGAAATATCCTGTGAGGATTTGCTGACTTTTTATTTTTCTTGCAGTACATTTGCTTAAAGTGAATTATCTAAGTACCACAAAAGTGGGTCTTCGTTTTACTCTTCTTTTTAGAATGCAGTTTATTAGTGATATCCAGAGGGGTTAGCAGCATAAATACTGTTTGTTTCAAGTCATGTTGGGTGCAAACGAGGGAGGATTCACAGTGAAGAGCTGTTTTGTTTGGTGTGGCTGATGAGGAGTGAGGCTGGAATTGCTCATAGCTGTCATTCAGGTTTTGTTTCAAAGTCCAAGGACCTACTGGGAAAAACAAAAAGCTAATGAAAGCTGACTGTATTTCAACCCAAACCCTGTGGAATCCAAAATGATGTCCTGACACTGCATGTATTCTTATTCTCCTGCATTCCCATGGTTACTAAGGTAACAGGTTTTAGAGGCTTTACATCTTCATTGTCAAGTATTTGCTACACTTATTGTTGCTGTTTGCAGATTAGGGCAATTTAAACAATGCCTTTTGAAATGGTGACCAAAAAAATACAAAAAGAAATATAGTAGAAATAGATGTAATGAATCAATTACCTTCTCTTGTCTAAATTTTCAGCGCTACATTTCAGAAGCTATGTAAAAAATGTCACACTGGTTTAGTGTAGGGATTTTTAGGTGCAGGAAAATGCTGGTTTTTAAAGCTTGTTAATTACAGAACTCTGGGTAAGGATGTCAGGAGTACCAAATGTGACTTAGTGCCTTTTTTGACAACAGAACTGTGAAGAAACTGAAGTTGGTGTTTGTGTCAGGGTATTGCCTCTCTGCTTATAGTACATCTGAGACAATGACCTGAATCATGTAAGCTGTGTTACCTACTGCATCTGTGAAATTATGCTTGAAAAATAAAGCAGCTGGGAAAAAAAATTTACTTTTTTTCTAACAAAGCTTAAATATATGCAGAATTCTTGTATGAGCATAATTTATTGATGCTCCTCTGTGTCCATTTAGATCAAGAAGAAATATACTGTTCGCATCTTAACTGGAAAAATGGATTATAGATGAGGCTTGTAAGTGTATCTCCAAGAATACGATATTTAAATTAATTTAGTACCTGCTGACTTCTTGAAAATTAGTGCATTGCTGCAGCAAAAATCTTTAGTGTCTATGCTAGGAGACCTATTGAAAAAAAAAATTGGTGAAGGTAGTGAAGTCCTTACATCATGATAATTTGTGTTACGCAGCTGAGGCATGGTATGTAATAATTCCACTTTGCCTGACAGAAATGAAATGTTTCTAGTTGAGAAAAATCCTGCTAGACTGGGAAAATACAGGTACTGTTCTCCCTGAGTGCCCTTGAAATGAGTCTTTTGCCGTAGACTCAAGAGCCCTTTATTGGACAAACCCATGCAGTGGGTGTGATCCTTATGCTGCTGGAGTGAATCACTAGTGTTCATGCTGTCTTCATTTGGGCAAGACTCAGAGTATGCTCTTAGACCACTTTTTTGATAAAGGTGGGTAATACTAAACAACTTTATTGCTGCTTGTTTGCAGCTAAATATAGTTTCTTTGGAAGCATAAGTGGTGGCAGGGACCCTGTTGAGCACCATTTTATTATAGTTTTGCAGATGCTGCTGACGATGGTTTGTGCTCAGCCAGGCAAATGTCTGGTCTCAACCATCTCTACCCCCAATATCAGCAAGAGGTAACTGTCTTGAGGTGGACAAGACTGAGGAGTCTAGTGTTCAAATAAGTACAGAGCAGATTACCCCAGAAAAAGGGAGGTGGCAGATGGGTGGCTGACGCCAGAGAGGTGAAGCGGAATGCAGACTGAATTAGTCCCTGCAACCAAGCACAAAAGGTGCTTGGCATGCAGTTCTCACAAGTTATCATTTTAAAGTGTTTGTAGGGAAGCCTTTAATTTGATTAGGTCATTTCCTTAGTAGTTTTGTACTTGTGGTTGTCACATTGCCCTGGATGAAGGTGTGATTTGACATCAAAATGGTTGTTAACATTTAGCTTTATACTAAGCCATTTATATATAACAAGATTTAAATTTTTCTGGTATATACAAAAAGCTGAATTAATGAATGTATATGTATGTATGAAAATAGGCATAATTCTGTGGGAGTCCTGAGGGAAAGGTCATCTTCCTTCCATCTCACTTAAAAATATGTATAATGTATAAGAAAAATGAGGTGTGCAAATCAAAAAAATTATGCAGCGCATTATATAATTACAATTGTTAATTAAATTTTTTATTTTGTTTTTATGGGGTTTTAAAACTTGTTTAAACCTGTTGTCATACTTTCAGCACTTCTTTTAAGCTTTTTGAAAGTTGTAGAACCAGAGGGGAAAACAAATTTATAATTAGTGCTTTGTGGAGCTTTTGAGATTCAAAGCTACCAGTATTCAACATGTGTCAGCTGTAAGCTTACTAGGAGGGCTTGTAAATTCCTTAGTTGGAAAAAAAAGTCTCTGCAGTGTAAGGTTTTTATGGACAGACTTGAATGCAGAAGTGTCCACAAGAATTTTGTTTTTAAAAAATAAATAAAATAGAAAAGTCATATTGCTGCTTGCCAACCTTGGGATAATCAGTGAAAGCTAATGTGGCAGGAGGCTGTAGCACCCTCTGGCAGAATTTTTCCATCCTGTAATAAGTATCTTGCTTCCCTGCTGGAATAGGAATGAACGTCCACCCATGTCTGATGTATGGAGCATTTCAGAGGAGTTTAGGGAAGCCTCCACTTTAGGGAGCAGGGAGGATATCAGGGTGCTTTGTGCATGCTTTGGCATTCAAAATCTAACCAAATAAAATTTAAAAGCATATGTATGGGCCTCAAAGGATCCTTTGACTTTACTAATGAAAACCAACCTTGCTCCTTCCTTCTTTTGGTCCCCCAGCCAAAAGGCAGGAGCAAGTCCTGCACAAAAACATGTTTTTCAACCCATTTATCCATCAGTGAAAAAAATTCACATATTTTGGTTTTTTAAAGCATGATTTTTATCCCTTTTTGGTCGACTTTTTAGATTACATTTTTAATTCCTTTAACCCTAATTTAAGTTGAAATCTCTTTCATGATAATCTTAAGAATGGTTTCTGTTAAATAGGCTCCTTCCTCTTCAAAATAATTATTTCAGACAAACTGAAGGATGTTAATAAAATTATATGAAAGTTAAACTTTAATGAGCTATTAGGTACATATTCTTCCTTCAGTGTGCTGGTCACTGATTAAATTCTAGGAGATTCTACTGGGTGCTTCATAAGTAAGAGTGCTAGCCTTGACAATGAATTTGAGATCAGAGTTTGACCACCTTGATTTAATGTAGTTTTTTAAAAGCATTGAGTTTGTTGTTGTGGGGTTGTTTTGTTTTGTTTGGGGTTTTTTTTGAGATTTTTTGGTTTGGGTTGGGTTGGTTTTCTTGTTGGTTTTTTTTGACGCTTCTTTTTTAATGGAAGATATTTGAATGCCCTTTATTTTTAAATAGCAGCCAGAAGGATTTACTTCTTACTTCCCTCTAGATCTTTCAACATTAAGTTATTACCCTTCAGTGAGGTAAAGGGTATTTACCTCAGTAAGTACCAACTGTGGTTGAGCACCAGAGAAAACAGGAGGGGTTTCTTTTTCTGTAAGGTTTGGCTGTTAAAAGCAAATTGAAGTTAAACTCTGAGTTGACTTAGCTGTTTGCATTCTTGCATATGGCATGTGTTTCTGTAGTTGTCTTAAAAAATGTTGAGGACTGAATGTGTGGGCAAAACTAACAAGATGAATTAGTTGCTGGAATGTTTAGTGTGCTTCTGGCTCAAGGGAATGACTTCTATTCTTTGTGAGTAGAAACAACTTAATGCTTTAGCAGACATATGATTTCTAGACTAATAGCATAGTATGAAGCATAAATGAGTTATAAATTTGCATTATCTGCAGAAGATGCAAATTTTGTTCTCCTGAGCCATTAGGCAGCCAACCTGTTTATTCCCATTGACAATGATGGCTGATGAAGAGGCACAGACATTGCAGGATCAAGCTATGTATTTAATTTCTGGCATACTGGAAGCTCTTCAAAGTGTCTTTTGTTGGCAAACAAGGAAGTTCTTGCAATGTAAATAAGTGCTGTATCTTGCCGCCCACATTGAAGAGAGATGGAATGAAATGTCAGAATATTCTTTGGGTTTTGATGAAGTGGTTTTCTCTGGGAGAATAGTACACAGAAATAGTTCAAGAACCCCTTTAAGGCTGCAAGATTTAACTACTTGATATCTTTTCCAGGCAGCCTGTGCTGAGCAACATTTGAGAATGACACCATATAAGAAACAGTGACTGAATAAGTTGGGGGGATTCTCCTCAATAACTGTATAAAAGGGAGATTGATAAAAAGCAGTACAAAACTATTCTTTTCTCATCCTCTTTTTTTCCTATAAACTGACTTGGTGGAATTTCCACACAAAATTCTTAAAGAATGTCCCATTTTTGACATGGCAGCTCTCAAATCTGGGCGGAAAAGCTGTTGGTCATGCACTAGAGTTAATTATTCATGGAGTAACCTCTTCATCTGACACTTAGTGTCATAATAGAATAATTATTATCACATCTCATTTATTCATTCTCCCGTCTCAATTATTCAGACTATCTAAACTCCAGTATTAATTAAATAGACATTTTTTGTAATATTTGTATTAGCCTATTAATCTTTTTCTTCATTAAGTGTATGGAGTGCTGCAGCCTCTGGTTAGATAGGTATTGGTTTAATGACCTTATGGAAGGAAATTTAGTAAATTTAGTGGTTTTCAGCTCTGTTTCACAAAACTAAAGTACTCCTAAGGTACCAAACAGGTACAAAAGATTGGTTGCAACTAACTTTGGTTTGCAGCAAGGAAACCAGTGTAAACCAGAAGGCCAGGGGAGTTGTCTTCCATCTGTGCTGAAGATGCAAAGTCATGCTATCTATAGGAAAAGAAAGATGACATTGCCCTTTAGCCTGGGTTTAATGTAGGTCAGTTGGGTCACCAGATGACATGACTTTAATGGCCAAACTGCTTTTAACAATTGCCTTGGGCAGTGTTTATTTTCACTGATCTTTGCCAGCCTTTGGGAGAAGAGAGAGGAGAAATCTGCCTTATCTTTTGGTTTTCATGCAGTGATGATTTAAGCATATTTAGTACTGAAATTTCTCTGATGAATTACCTAATACACGCTTCTTATTGAAAGTATTAATATATTTATTTCATGTTGATTTGTTATTGATTGCAACACAGATTTGTATGAAATTTCGGAACGAATTGACAAAGAGGTTTTTTTGTGTTGTTGGGCTGTTCAGCTACCATCTTCAGAATTCCTAGTCTGCTTAAGTTACCTAATGGTTTATTATCCCTCTTTCACAGGCAATATCTTCCTTCTCACTGCAAACTACTGTAACAATAAATCATAGTGTAATAACAGAATAGGAAGGCTCGAACTGATTCCCAGTTTTCCTGTTTTTCTATCCTGGTGATGTTCTGGAATAGCAGTTCAGGGAATATACAATGTTCTCTTTTGGAAATACCTCTGTATATATATTAGAAGATGCATGGATGTGTGTCGGTTTTGTATAGATGCTGTGAAAGGGCTACTGTTCAGAAACAATGTCTTGGGGTTTTTATGGAGGGTACTATTAACGTGCTAGCTTAATGGTCTGTAATGGTTGGGGGAAAAGACAAAGAAAAGCAAATGTTGAGGCATTAGTGGGAAAAAAAAGGAAACAAAAGCAAAAAAATTATTCTGCCATGCACAGGCATCTTTAGGATACCTACATCTTGAAGGTCGCATGCAATTTGTCTCCTTCCTCTTGCTTCTCTGATAGCAGATACTAAGACTGGAAAAAATACAGAGAAAGAAATAAGGTTGACCCAAGTGTAGAACAACTGCTATTATGTAAGGAACAACTGCATTGACTAGACTTCAGCCCTTCAAGTTAGACAGCTGAGGTCCATAAGGTATTGTGGGGCAGAAGGTGAGAGCTGTTCGTGTCTTTTGAGGAAAAGAACTGAGGAGCATCAAATGAAATTAGCAGGGGCAGTGCTGAATGTAATTAGAAGGTAATAATTACCAGTGTGTGGTGAGTTATGGCACTCCTTCCTCAGGTCCCAGGCATGGTGCTTTCTACAGCAGCTGGATAAATCTATGGTTCCTGTTAGATGGGCCTTGAGCTGCAGGTTAGTGGAGGTTGGGAGATTATTTCAGATACTTATGACTGCAGGAACATCACGGGGTTTGTGTTCTTCTCTGAGTACCTGCTGTTGGCCACTGTGTGACTCAGGGAAAGTAGCCTGTGGTCTGACTTCTAGGTGTGTCTGCTTTTAGGTTGATCTGACCACTACATTGGTTTTTTTTTGATTAGTGTGGGTCACTATGTGAAAACACTTTTGAGCAAGGTGGGCTGCAGGAAGTGTTCCTGGTCTTCTCTTTGCTCCCAAGTGCATTTTCTGCAGGCAGTGAACCAGATGAAAGCAGCATACAGGTGTCTTGCCTGTACCATGTTGGTTTTATAGGTAATAAAATTAAGCATTAACAAGCAGTTCCAGGAGTGCCAGAACTGAAGAAGCTAGTTTCCTAAATATTTGTCTCTTTGTTAACAAACTCTGATTTAAAATATATTCTGTATTTAGGATGTGGTTAGGATTAGCCCTTCCGATGGCTTACACAGTCAAATGTCCTGCCCGGCTAAGTTTCTTCATGAATATTGAGAAGACGAAATATTTTTCAGAGCTCTGTTCCTCTGTTTCATTTGCATGGATTTGTGGGTTTTAGAGGTGCTTGACAGAAAACATGTAATATGAGCCATGTTTCTTTTGGAAAAGCCAGGCAAACAGAAATAGTACGAAATAAATAGAAATAATACAAATAAGCCAAATAATCCTTCATCTTACCCCAAAGTAGTAATAATACAGTTGACAAAGTCACATGGATATCAAAAATATATTAATATTAATCTTTCTAAAGTTTTGAGTGTAATACAAGTTAGTTCAATGCTCAGGGATGTACACAGGAACAGTGGGGTACGAATGTGACATCCTATTTTTCTTACATTATTTAGTAACTGACACACACGCTGTGTTCTTGCTGGTTGTTAACAGCATGTGAATTATGAGGCCAAAGGGGTCTTCCTCATGACAATGGCTAATGTTTGCAGAAATGCAAAGGTCACGATCATGACTACTTTTTTTAAATGCCAACTGGATACCAATGACAATTACTGAACTAGACAGTTCTTAAAGGGTCAGTTTATTGACTTATCGTCCCTGCTTTTTGAGAGGTGATGGAATCAAAGCAACTGCCTGGCTTCTGAGCTGTTCCGATTTAAGTGAGTTTAGCTGTGGATGGTTTTCCTTCATATTCTCATGAAGAACTAGAGCAAGGGGTTCACTAGGTTTATTTTTCTGTGTGGTGCTACTTGATTACCATATTATTATAATTTTTAAAAGAGAGAAGAAAATCAACTTAAAACATATTTTGTGTTTTTGAAATAGCTTTCTTTTCCTTCTAACTTCAAGTTTAAAATTAAATGGAGAAAAAAATTGGTGGTTTTGTACTTACAGATTGTAAGTGCCAATGGTGACTGTAGTTTACTTTTTAAAAATAAGTTTTTTAAACAAATTTGAATATTAACATCTTTGAGCTAAGCCTAGGATACTAAAATAAAGGTCTTTACTTACCTATGACTGAAAGTATGTGAAGTATATTGTTTGTTTTTTAACAGACATTATGTATTTGAAGGTAATTGCAGCATTGTAGGACAAATGGCCATGGGTTATATCTTCTCTTTTTTAGCTTAGGCGTTCAAAACAGAGTGTCCATGAGCTTAAAATTGGTTCTGAATTAATTCCTCTGTAATACAGTGAATTTACATCTGTGAGATTCTGGAAGTATGCATCGCAGTATGCTTAGTTACCCCTTACAGTGATCAAAAATTTGAAGTGGAGACATGAAGGCTATTATTTGTTTCTTTGGAAATCATACTTTCCAATTACTGCACTGAGTGATTTCTGGGGTAAAATACTAGACTAGTATTTTGAGAGAGGGCAGGTCACACATCAGGAAGTTGAGTCACAGTTGGAGTGGACACAGCACTAGGAAGTATCTTCCTTAATAGCCTGAGAAGACAAGAGGTATTAGATGACCTAATCTTTTTCCATGAAAGTTTTGCTCTTGTGACTTCATTTTCCTGATTGCCAAGACTAAATATGGAGGTCATCTTTTTTCTTATTTTTTTTCTCTTTACACAGGAAAGTTTCATCAGTTTACAGCTGGTTAGTTTGAACCTTGCCTGAATTTGTGGCCTTCTGATGCAGGTATGGTAGGAATATAGCTGTGATAATAGAACTTAATTTTATAAGTTTACAAAACTGTTGATTAATTACTAAAAAGAGGACTTTGGCTTTATGATGAGAATCTTTGTATCAAAAGAGGCTGGAAATTATGCAGTCAATGACTTTGTGTTTGGTAATGGCAAATCTGTATGAATTTTATTTGTAGCCAGACAAAATCCATAAGAACTTTGTGTGAAGTTGGTCTAAAGCCAGATGTATCAATGCGACAGTTGAATGTAAGCTTAAAAGTTCTTTTGTTCTCTTGGGAGCTGGGCAGTAGTGGTGGCAAAATGAAGGTTAAAAGCCTTGCCAAGGTTAAAACCAGCAGAGAAGGAAGACTCACTTTCAGTAACAAATGACAGGAAAAAGCTAATACTTTTAGACAATTAATATTATTTTATTATTTTAAGTAATTAAAGGTAGAATTTACAATATGCTGTGATTTGCAAGTGGTTTCTGTGACACAATTTAGTATCCCAGTGCTTTACCAGACATCAGTCATTTGTGTGAAATTTGGGCTTGTTGAACAGCTGTTGAAGACTATTCTATCCCCTTAGTTCAGTTGTTGGCAGTTTTTGGCATCAGGCAGACAGCTGGAGCAATTGCTATTTTTGCAAAAGGGAAAATACTGTGAAAACATTGTTCTTGCTTGCTTGCTTGCTTTTCTTTTTATAAATAAAATATTTGCTGTCTAATTACTTTGTGCTTGGCAGGAGTAGATTTAATCTTGAGTTTACATCTTTGCTGTCCCTTCAGAAATTAGCCAAAGCTATTCAAGTTAAGAGCCAAAACTTCTAATTTATTCATGCTCAGAAACTTGCTAGTGCTGCACTGCTAAAATTCTGCCTCCCCCATGGTTCTGTTACAGCCTGCAGCTGTACAGCCTTTAGTTGTACCCTCTGATCCTTACAATCCTCTGAAGATCAGGCACTGAAACTAAGAATGTTTTTAAGGGTGGCTGTTTTGTGTTTGTGACTGTATGACTTTACTGGTTGTATTTAGGCATTGTGCAGGTGGTGGAAGATGATGAGGAAATGGAAATAATCGTGGGAGGAGTAAACAAGGAGGCTGAGAAAGATAGGGAAGCTTGGAGTGAAGGATGTAGAAAAAATTGAGAAAGAAATTGGCCATGATAGAATCTGAGGGCTTGGAAACTAAAGGGAGAGTACATGTTAAAAGAAATCAAGACTGGCTTGATGAGGAGGAACTGTTTGAGAATCAGAAAGGGAAGTGAATGAATGTTGAAGGCAAAGTTGGACAATAACACTGAAAATATTTTGACAAGGAAACGGAGAACTGCTGAGATGAGGGGGGAAAAAAGTGTACTGAAACCAAGTGTTTCTGACAAATTAATATACAAATAGGCAATATGGTTTGTGATGAGTCTTTGGAAGATGGGAGAGAGTTGCTGAACTGGGATTAAGCTTTAGGAGTGGGACGAAAATCCTATGGAATAACAAGAACTGGCACAGTGTGGCCTAGTAAACAGGATTCAGATTAGGGTAAGGGACTAGTCTGGGTTTTGATAAACTAGTTGGGAGAGGAAGCAGCAAGGTTATATCAGAATAATTTGTTTCCACAGAAATTTATGCATTGTAATCCCTAAGAGAGGATCAAATTTTTTTTGTCACTCTTCTGCTGTGTTTTGGGCTGACCCTGGCTGGACATCAGATACTCACCAAAATCACTATCACTCCCTTCTTGAGCTGGATGGGGGAAAGAAAATACATCAAAAGGTGGGTGAAAATAAGGACAAGAAGAGATCACTTACCCATTACCATCGAGGGAAAATAGACTTGACTTGGGGAAATTAGTTTTAATTTAATTCCAATCAGGTCACAGTAGGCTAATGAGAAATAAACCAAATTCTTTAAACACCTTTTCACCCCTCCTCCCTTGTTCCTGGGCTCAACAATACAGGTCCCTTCCCACTAAGAATTTTCTCTCCCTGCTTCCCCCCAGCAGCACTCTCAGTTCATTGCATGTTGTCTCTGCCATTCCTTCCTCCTCAGAAGGACGACTTCTCACCCTCTTCCCCTTCTTCACCAGAGGGTACCCTTTTCACAGGGTACAGTCCTTCAGGAACAGACTTCTCCAGTATGTGTCTCTTATGGGGTCACAGGTCCTCCAGAAAATCTGCTCCAGCCTGGGTTTTTCTCTCCATGGGCCCACAGGTCCTGCCATGAGCCTGCTCCAGTGTGGGTTTCCCAATGGGTCACAGCCTCCTTTGAGCAGAGTTTTGGGTCCTCCATGGGCTCCAGGTGGATCTCTACTCCACCATGGACCATTATTGGCAGCGGGGGCACATCCTGCCTCACCATGGTCTGCACCAGGGCTTGCAGGGGAATCTCAGTTCCTGAGCCTGGAGCCCCTCCTCCCTTCCCTTCTTCCATGACCTTAGTGTCTGCAGTTTTTTCACATATTCTCACTCTTCTTTCCAACTGCAGTTGCACATCAACTTTTTCCCCTTCTTAGTTCTGTTATGCCAGAGGCACTACCATAGTTGCTGGTGGGCTCAGCCTACTTCTGCAGCATGTCTGTCTTGGACTCCACTGGCATTGGCTCTGTTGGACACAGGAACCTTCTAGCAGCTTCTCGTGGAAGTCATCCTTGTACCCTTCCACCACCATAACCTTTCCACACAACCCAAATACATACTGTTAGTAAATATCATAAATCTTTTCGCTAACAGGGTCTTGCCTTGGTACTGGTGTTCCACATGAAGCACCTGACTCAAGGAGAGGAACTCCAAAGAGTTTTGCTGCTCCCATTTGCCAAGCGGACATGGGAGAAGTGAGTGCCACAGTGTTCTCGCTGATCCAGAGGAATACTGGCAGTGCTGCTTGACTTCTGATTGTCTTCATGGAAACAGACCATCAATTAATGGTTGCCCATCTCCTTCCCTATTTAGGGATTAATTATCCCCACGGATACTCATAGCAGTCTGATCACACGCTGCTGGAGCCAGGACATTGCTACGTTTGGCTTAGTTGTTGGGTCAGGCTGCGGCTGGGATAGAAAGGAGGTCACAGTCAGGGTCAGGAAAACCCCAGGTCAGAGACCAAAGAAGTACAAACACATTAATTCTGAGGGCAAGGCGGAGGTGTGGATGCCTGGCTGTGATGTGGAACTTGGGAAGTGCCAGTGTGCCAGAGTAAGCATCAAAGCTCAGAGTCTGGGCTGAGGCAGAGGCTGGACTCAAACTCCACACTAGAACACAGGAATCTTGGAAAAGGAGGCTGGTGAAGCAAGATTCTTGGGAATGAGTCCCAAGTTCTTGGGACTGTGGTAGGATCAGGGATTAAATGTAGAAGTTGTAGCATAATACATAGTTTCAGGGAAATCAGCAAGCTCACAGAAAACCTTCTGTAAAGACATATGTACCACTTTCTGATGGTGTGGCTGAGTTTGAGGCAGCAGTCAGGTAGGGCAGCACAATCAGGGACTCCTCTCATAAGAAAGGTTAAATCAAAACACAGTTATATAAGTGATGATAATAGTGCTTTTCCTAACTTTGTGCAGATGCCTAGGCTTCACTCTGTAAGGAGGTTGTGCCACAAATGTGTTTGTAATGTGTGGTGGTTTCCTTGTTTTGTCCCGGTACACTGGCACAGACAGAAGAAAGTACTTCTATAATGAAATCACATTCTGAGGTCTGATTTTACAAAGGCTTTTGAAGAAGGTCTGAGAGCACTGTTAGAATAAAATCAGTTCTCTGGGAGAAGCTAAAGCCATAAATTATTACAATTATACATTTGACTGTTTCAGAAAATTAGAATTACTAACTTTTCATTGAGGAAAAGAAGGAGGTATGTGTGAAAGCTGGTCTGAAATGTTAAAAGAACAAAAAATTATTAGTGAGGTTTCATGCCGGTGAAACCAGTCTCACTCACGAAGGCTAACTAGCCCCTCATTTTCATGACTGTAATAACATTCATTTATTCCTGGCTGCTGGCAACATAAAGTAGCTTAACAATTACTGTGGGATGGGCTCATCTGTAGGGGGCATGTTAGGTAAATACTAATTATTCCTGAGGGGAAAGCTCATACCTAGCTACCTGGGCTGTCACATTTTTACGACCACTAGCATATTCAGTGGACTTGTGTTCTGCGCCTGTGGCTCCAGTGTAGCCAGGATGGAATGGGTGTGGGATTTGAATCTGGATTTCCATGGGATTTTGGCTCAAACCAATGAATGGGCTTGCACTGCCTTCTGTAAGGTGGAAGCTCAGGAAGAATTAAGCGTAAAAGCTTGTATAAATACCAATTTACAGCTTTTGAGATGTGAGGAATTCTGTTGAAAGATTCAATATTAATTCAGTCCTCTGTGTGTGGAAGGGGAGAAAGTGGAGACAGAAGTGACAATGTTCCTTCAGACTGTCTTAGTGTATACAACACATGTCGGAGGATTTTCCCAGTGGTTTTCACGCTGTTCTTGGGACACATGCGATGCATAATCATTTTATTTGATTTAATTTGGTTTTCAGTCCCTTAAATTTAATAATTGTCATTGTCTGTTTGTTTGCCTGGGGTTTTTTTAACTTTTGAGGCATACACAAGGTGCTTTCCTAGAATTTGTTTCACAGGACTAGATGATGTTTTGGTGTATGAAATTTTGTGGGTTTTGGGTGAGATTGCCTTAAAAACGTAATTTCTTGCTGGTATATCAAATTGAATATGAGAAGCATTTCTATGTTAAGTACAGTTAAATTAACTGAAAGAATATTTGAAAGTAAAATTATTCCTTCTTTTCTTTTCTCCTCCTCCCAACTCCACTCCCTGAATTCTACGAAAAGCCTATTCATTTGTAAAGCTTCATTCCTCTTTTAGTATTTTGGGAGGGCAGTCATATTGTCAATTGTAAAGGGGCACATCAAAACCTACAATTTTTATTTATATTTTCTACCTAGTGTGTTCATCCTGCCTGGTTTTGGTTCAGAAAGTGTAGAGTGTTGCACAGGATGGGATGGAGAAGGGAAATACGGACAGAGAAAATTATAGTGCTTAATTTAATAAAATTAATTTTTCTATTTTAAAGCCTGAATTGTTATTTCATGCTTTTTATAACACTGGCTTTAGAAGAACATTCAAAATAGAGAATCCATTTTCTAGGTTGTAGAGAAGTGCTGCTTATTAGGCAGCAACCACAGGCAATGATAGCATTTTTTTGAGCCTACACCCAGTATAATAAGGTTCTAATGACAGTAAATTTTACTAAAATATTTAGTATTAGGAGAACTGCCAAACCACAAATTTCCTAAGTACAAAGACATGCAGTTGATGCAGCCATTATTTATTGTATCTCCCCCTTCCCCCTCCCCTTTGATTTACTAATAACTCTGATTCTTTTGAAAATTTCCTTCCTTCCTCACCCAACAACTGCTTTATAGCTGACAAAAATAAGCCATCTCCTAGCCTTATCCTCTACCTACAGAGGTCATAAAAATTGCTAATGGAAATGCTGTTGCCTTCTGTTGTGTGATTCTAATAGGAAATGGATCACTGCAATTTATGGGGTACTTACCCTTTTCGGTACATGATGAATGGCTCACTTCAAATGATGCTTCCTCATTGATTTCCAAGTATTTATCACCAGAAAAGACAGAGCAGGAAGAACAGCATTTAAACATGAAGTTGATTTTGAAGATGTCGTCTATTCACTGCGATGTGAATTCATGGCAATATAGCATTTGCTGTTGTAGGGGAGCAAAAGATGTGAAGTCTGTTCATTACATTGCTCTTAAGATTTCTTCTCTAAACCCACTTTTTGTTATGCTGTATTAGCTTTCTTGCCTGTTCTTTGGTAGGGAGAGTGAGAGGCTTATTCTGTGTAGAGGTTTTGCTCACACTCTGCCTGTTTGTTGCCATGTTCTTGAAAGAAGCACATATGATATTTATATGTCAGTAGTCTTTTTGTTGTCAAGCTTTTTGGGATATTTTCACTTAATTCACAGGAAAATCTGTATGTAAATAGTTCTATATAATTATACATAATTCTATGTAATATTTAGCAAGTGACTGAAATATTTGTATTGGTGTGGTGTTGTTTTATTTTGCTTCATGAAGTGTTATAAAAGATCCTCTGAATCTGTTCCATTTCTGTTTGGCTGGACTGGACTTCATCAAAATAAAAGCCGTCTCTTTAGTGTCTGCAGTGTTCATACAATCAATTTCTGTATGTTGCTGCATGAATCACTGGGCAAAACCACATGTAAACAAGGGAGATCATGGGCAGATACAATCCTACAAAATATGCTTGTTTTTAAAATGCCAAGAGTAGAAAATTGATATATCCCTGTGCCAAGTAGGATAATTTGCTTCAAGTGAGAAGCATATTGCAGTTTTGCTGTTAGTAAGACAGGCTTAAATGTAATTGACTTGACAGTCTTTGAATTCTGCAAATGGTTATAGCTATGCAGTAACTAAAATTTTGATCTTTTTAAATGGTAGTGTTAAAACTTGTTTGCATTCTTCATTTTCAGAGTCCAATACCAGATAATATGCCAGAAAAAAATGGGGCTATGTTGGTTAGAAAAAAGTGTGGAGTTTCACAAGTCGCTTTGATGGCTACTACTGCAATTAGGTTTACTTTTAAATGGATATAAACTGATTTTTCAGTAAAACACTGTATGAAGCCATTGATGTAAAATGCGTCATGTATTCCAGAGAACTTGTAATAACTTTAAGTCTCACTATGTAAGAGCACATCTGTAGACCATTCTCTTACATTATTTATCTGCTTCTTGAGATGATAACTTTGCTCTTTTCTTTCATATTGTAATGTGATTTACAAATCTTTGTTTCAAGTCATGATGCAAACAATGGAAGTGAAGAATAAAATTTGCAGGTGAAGTCTGTGCAGTTTCCATTTTGTTCTCTTTTTTCTGAAAGCTGTATTGAATAAATCTCTAAACAAGCTACCAGGCTGCACGCAGATGACTAACAAAAAACACTTTATATTGTCTACTTCCATTGATAAGATTTATAGAATTGGTCTTCAGATGTCTCTAGTGTAAAAACACACTGGATGTCAAAAGAAGGCAAGTGAAGACTTTAAAAGCTCTGATAATCTTTGCTCTAAAATGGGCTTAGTATAATGCACAATTTATTTCTAAATGAAAAGCACTTTTCTGTAAAACCATCCTTTTCAGCTGTCCTTCCCAAAATCAGTATTATCAAGTGTTCTCTTCTTAACTTCACCTGCTTTCTCATGCCACACTGCAGTGACTTTCAAAATAAGAGCTCTGCTAATTGTGTAAGATGTCTCACATAAAATAACAACAAAAAACTAGTTTCCAGCCTTGCAGAACACTAGATTATCTGTTAATTCATGTTCTAGGCTAAAAGTTGTCCTATAAAGTATTGCCTCAATTCCCACAGTGTTCAAGTGGAGCCACCACAGTCAGTGATTAATCTGTGTTTTTGAAATGGACACTGAGTAATGGCTGATGGCGTGAAGAATAGGTGCTGCTTTAAATCTGTGTAACATTCGAAAGTAAAAGATAATTGAAACAGTATCTTCCAAATACAAACATATTATCTGACTTCTTAGGAGGCAAGGAATAAACTATATTTTTTACCTTGGATATGTGTAAGGATATGTGTGGAGAAAGGGAAGAAAAAAATATAGTTGCTTTTCTCTACTGTACTTCATTTCAATGAAAAACAAGCATAATTCATTTCTGTGTATCTGCTTTTCTTTGTAACTTAGGGTTTGGTGTACATGCTTGAGTGGCAGAGAACAAAATGTACTTTTTGAAGATAAGAAATGTTCTAAATGATGAGAACAACATGCACTGAACAAGCACAAATCATTCAGACACCTCTCTAAATTGCACATGTTGAATTTAAGTCACTCAAAATTAGGTTGAAGTAACAATCTAAGAATACATCAAACCTCTTTTTTTCTGAATACTGCTTTTAGAATTTATGTTCTTACTGTGCATCAGACAGCTGTTGATGCTCTCTAAGTGACTGGCCCAAATTTGAGCCAAATAATATTCTGGAATGAACTGTTCCTAGTCTTTGCTCTTCTGAGCCAGCCTTGTCTCTGAAAATGATAAACATAATAAACATCTATATTTGCACTCATGCCTTTTGCTCTTGGTGGCATGGCTTGCATTGAAAATCTCACATATGGAGATCCTGATATTTTGCTGGAGCTAAATGAGCATCTGAATCTTGATAGTCACAGAGCTGCAATGGGCATGTTTGTAAGGCTGGAACAATGCTGGTTTTGAATAGTGCTGGTGAGTGTTGCTGGAAGATCTGTCAGTCAGGGGATTTCAAAATAAGGACAATTGCAATAAAATGTTGACACAATTTTAATAAAGTTACAATTGTGCAAAGACTGTTCAAACTTATTTTACTTATATTTTTACCTTATTAACTGCCTCGCACTGTTAATATCTAAATGTGAGAGCTGATTATAAAAGAAATTATATAGGTCATGAGATATTTTAGCAATGCTAACCAATTCTTTCATTGCTTCTGAAATGAAAAGGCATTTTTCATTTTCATTCATGTCCTTGGCAGAGCCTCATGGAAATGGAGACCTCAGTGAAAAATACTGACCTAGATTATTAGAACCATGTATGGCTAAGAGTAGTCCTACAAAAGTTTTGGATATGATTTGTATTTTCTTTATTCAAATAGTTTATACTAAGCATTTTAAATTATAGATCAGTAGTTTATCGAGGACTTTGAAAAACATTTTCATTGCTGTTTGTCTTTTAGAGCATAGGTGAGAGAGACTTGGGATTGAGCAGTATCGTGTTTTCATTGGTAATTCTAGTGGGGGATTGTTTTTTGAGTTTTTTTGTGGAAAAAGAAATTAAATGGCTTACTTAACAAAGTTGTGTTGTCTCTAGAAACAATTATACTTTAGTACTGGTTGCAGTTGAAAGTCTTATTTTACTATAGTCTTTAAAAAGCATTGGGCTTTTTCGTTGAAGCTGAATGTTTGAGCAGAGGATTCTGTTGTAAATGAGAAATGCTTACTGCTTTGAGTTCCAAAAGCACATATTTCATTTAATCTTTACTAGCTCTGTACCACAGAAGAGCACTCCACTGGGCTTCCTTCTTCAGGTTCTGCATTGCCAGAAGGTACAGCTGTGGCTCTAAGCAAAAAGTCAGAGGAACTGTTTAAAACTTCCAGTTTGTTCCTTGCTTCTTAGTGCTGTTAAATAAATATCCTCTAAACACGTTATATGTACTGGGCTTTTATCTGTTTATTCTCTGGCTTGCGTTTTCTTTCTGTGTTGCCTTCTGCTCTACCTGAAACAAGTGTTACATGTTGTTTTGTAACTTGTAGTTTCCCTACTTTTATTTTGTGGAAAGTCAAAACTCCTGGCATATAAATGAGTTGGCTAAGAAAAGAGTTGCACAACCTGTCATGAAACTTCATCACCGTCAGTCACCTCCAGTACAGGAATACATTCTGCTTCCAAAAATGCAAACTAACAAGTATTTGCACGTTTAGTGCTCAGAGACTTGACTTCTATTTTTATGCATCAGAACTTAATCATAAGCTCAATAAAATTCTCTGCTTCGATAAAGCCGATAGCAGCTTCTTGTCCATCAGTAGAGGGATGGAAAGTCATGCTCTTTGCTCTATGAAGGGAAATGATGGTATCCTACACAGTTCACTGGTGAAACCCCCCTCAAAGGGTCAGCATGGAGAAGATGTCAGTCAGAATATTCTTTTTCAATACTCTGAGAAGTCATTCCGCTTCAGGGTGGAGCTTCACTTCTGGGAGTGCTTCCCTTCAATGCTCCTTTAGAGACTGACATTACACCTATAGCTCCTGGTGTTAACAGGACTGCACCCCCTCTATCTGCAATTCAGACATCAGGATGGTAAGAAGCATTTGATCTGGTTAAAGCTTGTCATGGTGCTGTAAATTATGACTTAGAACCTTAAGCGAGCCAGAAACTACTAGTGAAGGTTGTTAGTAAAGCAGCAAGCAAAGTCTTTATCCATAGCTTTTTCTTCAGTAGAATGAATTCATTGCCCAAGTGCCCTTTGGTCACATTTTCTAATGGAATTTTGTGTTTCTAGTGAAGAGAACCTTGCATTCAAACTGCTAGCTGGTACCTAAGTGCCCAAGAGATATTTAGCATGGGGGTGAAAATGTTTTGTACTCTCTGTGACTATTACTTCCAACACAAAAGCATCCACAACTGTGCTCCATGAATTTGCTTTAAATGAATGCTGGCAATCTTTTACTTAATACATGCAGGGAGATAGCACCAGTAACAAATGCACTGCCTTCTTTCAAAGTAGCAATTCACTATAAGGAATTTACAGTTTGTCAATGTCCTGATCCGTTCTGTCATCATACAGAAAACCCACAAACTCTCTTCATATGTTTTTTTCAGTGCAGTGCAAAGGTACCCAAGTGTGACTGTTTAGAGGAAGGTTGGACTTGGATAGACACTGACCTCAGGACAGCAAGGAGCTCCGTGTGAGCTCTCCAGTCCACTGCTCAGAACATGATGCCCACAAAGATGCCTGCAGCTGTGGGTGGGCTCTTTCTGCTTCCTGAGCTGCCTCCTCCCTCCAGATATCTTTGCTCTGTGTGTGCTGGGAAGATACAGCCTAGTCAGGGTGGTACGTCAGCTCCGTGCTTTGTTAACAAAAGAAACAGACTCAAAGGCATGTCTTATCTTTGCAGGAGCTGCTGCAGGTCCCAGTGCTCTCCCATTCCACTACTTGTGGAGAGCTACTCCTTTGCTTTCAGGCATGTAATGCAAAATTCATTGGCCAGATACTGAAAATGTTAAACTTCACCTCTGACTATCAACCATTCAGCTTGTTTTTGGGTTTTGCAAATAGGAAAGGGAATACAGGCTTGTTGGATATACAATGCTAGTGATTCTTGCATGGTTGGAGTCTCATTGAAAATAATCCTTTGCAGTTCTCTGGCGGTCTTTAATCACTCTGTCCAGTTCTTGTGATCCACTAATACTCTATACTGTGGCAATAAACACTTTGATAAATTTTTGCCACTGACTTGACAACAGAGAGAGGAAGTGTTCAGCTGAGGAGTAGAGAGCTTTTATGGACAGAAAGCTCTGTGATCTCTACTCTGGGGAATTCACCTTCGCCTGGCCTGGGCATTTTTAAAGCTGAAACTTATTGATCTACGTATATTGATCTACATTTTTTCCCCATCTAGTTTCGCTCAGCATTCCCAGTTTTAAGAAAATAGGTGAGGCTGCAATCCAGAAAATATCATTATTATTTCTGAGGCTTGGGTATGAAGGATGGCAACTTTTTTGGCAGCTCATACTAGGGGCGATGGGGAAGAAAGGAGACAGTCTTATTTGTATTGTCACAGCCCTTATATGACAATCTGCATTAGTTGCATTTCATATTTGGATTAGAGAATAACCTCAAAATTTTCACCCTAAAGTTCCAATATTACTTTTGTTTTCCATAGTCTTGTGTTCCACAGGCCTCTGTTCACATTTACCTTTCCTCTGGACTCAGATTGCCTTGCTGCTCTATGTCTCATCAATTCCAACCTAGTCCTTTCCAGTGTAGAAATTCCCCTTTCTTCTTTAGCAATATGCAGCAGAGACCACCTTGATTTTTCTGCCTATGTATGTCCCTTTTGCCTCCCAATTGCATCCTCCTTGCATTTAACCATAGGTCTTTGGATGTGAATAGTTTCTTCACCCATGCCAGTATTCTCCCTCTGTCCTTCATCTATCCTATTGGCACAAGGACCTAGAGGTCTGTTGATTCCTGAACTGAGATGGGGGAACTACATAAGGAAAAGCAGGAGACTGCAAGTGGCTGTTCCTATTGTTGCCTCAACATCTGCAAGCACAGAATGCCAGTGAAGAGACAGGGAGATCTTCCTCTGCATTGTGGCTTACAGTAGTCTTGAGAGAAAGAAGATATAATTTTTTACACTTGCTCTGTTATAAACAATATTTAACTGCTCCAGCCTTGTTGGTATCCCTTGACATTTCATGTAGTTCATGACAAGAACATCATGTTCACTTTTTGAATGGATAATTTCACTCACAGAGATAAACAGTGGTAGTTGTTCTGGTGTAAATGAATGAAAGAATACTGCTTGGAGAACTAGTCTGGGACAGACAGCAGCTATTTTTATGGAACAGTAAGTCCTGAATGAAACAGTCAAGGTCAGAGTGGCATAGCTAAACTCAGGTGTTACCAAGTTCCTCTGACCCAGATGAAGGTATTTTTTTTGGCATCTTCATTAAGAAAACACTGGCTCTTGAATACCTCTGCCTTGGTTGTTACATTGGTGAGACACAGATTGTGGTGTGATTTGTATTTGAAATAGATCACCAAGAACTGAGTTGGACTTGCCCTGGCTGGCAGCAGTTCAAAGAGTGCCATGCCCTGGTGCTCTCTGACCTGGACTGGTTTCCTCTGTGAGCAGTAATTATCAAAGAATGAAGAGTTTTTAAAAGGTATGATTAATCTAATGTCCACCCTTTATGTAAGTAGAAAATAATTAAGTGAACATATAATTATGCCCACATATTTTGCTTATCTTTTTGAGGACATGAGGGAAATGTGTAGAAAGAAACTACAAAAGAGATATAAATATATATAATGTGTATATAAGAAAAATATGTATTTCTGTGTGCAAACCCAGTGATTTATATATTAAGTATCTGTTTGTGAGAAGTGTGCAGAATCTTCTTTACATCAGGATGCCTGTGCTTTGGTTACATCAAATCAGTATCCTCAAAGACATGTTACTAGTGTGGGGTTTTAGGAGCCATTGTAGAATGTTTTTCCCGCCAAAACTGGAATTCCTCACAATCTTAATAGTAAGAAATGTTGGAACTTGGGATAAATAAGGGAAGAGGAGGAAATTTCAACTGCATTATCAGAAAAATTATTTTGTTTAATTGGAAATTGCCTAATATGAGGCCCAGGGAAAGAAGGAAAGTGTATGATCCTGCTCACAGGGGAGAGTGAGAAGGAGCCATAATTCAATTAAGAAAGCATAATCTGTGCACAACTTTTTTTTTTACAATTTCTACTCTTTCAGTGCACAGTAATGCTGACCGTCTCTACAATTTGTCTGGATTTTAAATCAGATCAGCGTAATTAGCTAACTTTACTTATTAGCTTGAGCTGACTCTAGAGGCACAATGGTTAAATTGGTTGCCATTATATTTGTTTAACTGCTGTAAAGTAAGATTCTAACAATAGGTTCCTACACTTAAATAGCACTGTTGAGCACTGCTGCCCTATCAATCAGGCAGACCTCTCCCTCCTGCTGACTGCTCTGATAGACAGCTCTGCTGATGTGGGGACTCTGGAAGAAGAGATCAGGAAGAAGGGATGATGGATAAAGACCATCTCCTGTCTTGGGAGGAAATCGGAAAAATCCTTTCTTTGACTATCAACAAGCTGCTTTGTCAAGGTGTCAGAAGATTAATTATGCTCATGCAAGAGGCAAGAGTGGCTGTTTTCCATGCTGGTTTTGGTGTAATGGGGTGGCATTCTTCTGAACTATGGCAGAGAATTGCAAAGAAAGAGGCTTAAGAGATTTCAGCCCCCTAACATCACTGTCCTGTAAGCGTTTGTAAAGCTCTTAGGCACACATCCACAGTACTGTGAAGTTCTGCCAGTAATTGATTAATCAAAGTGTTAGTTTCGAGTGCTGTATGGACTTGATCTCATGAAGCATTTGGTGCCAACTGCTGTTAAAGTCTGTCAGCATTATGGGTAGTTGGGATTCTTTATATAGAACAAGCTTGCAACAGAAAGATGCAGAAAACTTTTTCACAACATAATGTGAAGATGAAAATATGCTACTCACTAGTTTTTGGAGTTTCTAAATCAATGAAAGGGACAATCTCCAGTAAGTGTTTGGAGTATTTAATATTGGAGCTGAGTAAATCTGCTCAGTGTTTTCTTTTATCCTTCATCCTTTTGTATGTTTTTTGAATAAATTAAATGTAAAGTATAATAAAAAATGAATGGTCTTACATTTTGAATTAATCTTTTTGGGAATAAATAAAATGTGCTAGCTTTAATTCTGAGCAGATTGGATTTTGGTCAAAAAGAAAAAGTGAGGCTTTTTCTTAGAATAAATCTAAATTGTAGACTTGAATAAATTCCCTGCTTGAAATACGAGGTCATTTTTACTAATTCCCTTGATCTAGTAAAAGAGTATCTTCAAAAGCTCTTTAAATTTTGAACAAACTATGTCAGTAAAATGACTCCTTTCTGTTTCAATCCCATGCTCAGATGAAGAAGAGCGCTTTTTGTAATCTGCTAACTTGATATAGTTTTGGGTTGTTTTATTGAAAGTGGCAAGTCTTGAATTAAAAAAGGGAGAGTTAAAGAGCCACATCACTTCATTAGTTTTGGTTTAAGATGTTTTGAACTATAGTATGCTGTAGTTGAAACTGTAACAAAACCAAACATTTTAAACATGACTGTGCCTGACCTTGAAATGCTACTGATAAAAGCTAATGCTGTTAAATTGCATGCCAAATTAACCCTCATTTCCAAATGCTTTGTGTGTGTGTTTCCTGTAGGATAGGCTTTGATCCTGTCAAGCAACACTTCTTTTACAATCAGTTATTTTTTAATGAAGGAAAATCAATGAACAAGTTTCAGTAGCTGATTTCAGTAGTAGTGAAATGAAATGTTTTGTTTCACATCCTTCTGCCACTGTGCTTAGTCTGCTGTATCAGATGCCTGACATGATACAGTGTTTTTGTTAGAGGTAATGCCAATTTTCATGTTAAAACTTTATTTTTGCATGTGTAAACCTTATCAAGGATTACAAGTTCATGTGAGTAAGGCACAGGAAACTGAGCGGGCAAGGAATACTTTCTGAAGCAGTCTTTTTTTAAGTCTTACTGAGGCTGAGCATCAGTAAAGTGAGGGTTTAATCTAAATCAAAAGAAAAAATGTTAATTGCCTCACAAATGCTTTTTTCTTGAAGCATGTGGGTTCACATTATTTTAGCAGTTGTCCATTTTGCAGTGTTTGTTTTTAATTCAGAAGTTACATTACAGGAACATCTGCCTGTGTAATCCATGGGTTTTCCATTGGCATCTTTTGAGAAATATGGACTTGGTATGAGATTTAATGGGATAAAATCATGTGTCTTTTTGGGCCAGCAGGCCTGTGTAGGTCTGGTGGTATAAACTGCTAAAATCAGACAACAGGCATGAGCAGAAACTGCTCACATACAGGCACTGGCTTTCTGTTTGTTCTTGTCTGCTGAGGACCTCAAGTGTTCTTGTTTTAAAATGAAAGTGGCTCTTTCCAACATCTGACAAATGAACTGCATAAATTCATTTGAGGGGGAGATTATCTTCCTGTGTGAACTTTGGCAGGAAGGGCTTTCAGGCCATAAAGTGAATCATTGGTCTCCCTGGGCTGGAGCTGATATCTTGGCCTCTCTCTTTGCAATCTCCTCCAGGATGGTTATGTCCTGGTCCTCTGTCATGTGTCTTTTCTCTGCCACTATGCATGGGCCACCCATACCATGGCTGTGTCCTGTGTAAAGTGTCTGACCTAGCAGTATCACTTTTTCGTTTGGAGAGGGAAATACCACGGTCCAAGCTTCCACCTTCACCACATCATGTTACCTTTCTTTTTGCACTTCTCTGCCAGCTTTTTTTTTTTGTCTCCATAATCTTAGACCTGAGGTCTTTATCTTTTCTTCTAAGGCCGTCGAAAAAACCCCCAAACCATGAGGGTTTTTTCTCTCCATTATCTGCCACTTGTGCCCCCTTGTTATTGAGATGTCCACCCCAGTGCCTAATGGGGCAGCTTACCTTGATCCAGGGCCAACCCAGCACTGGTGGTGAGCCTTGCTGCTCCCTGGCACCATCTCACTTGCATAGTGCTTTTGCATATTCTGAGGCATTTTGGCTGCAGGAATTGAAGTGTGACTGCCCAGACAGCTCTTGAGCCAGGGTAGAAGAGTCTTCTCCAAGCCAGGGGTGACCAGTTGCTTCACTGGCACCAGCCCTGCTCTGGGAAGGGCTTTTCTTTCACCCTTGTTCTTACCTGACCTTGCAACTGTCAGAAGAGCTGCTTAAACATCTCTGCTCTGTGGTCCCACTCTCTGAAACTGGATTTTCCTGTTACCCAGTGTATTCCAGCACCCACTTCTCTGCATACTGGGGGTAACTGTATTAATCCTTTGTGTGGAATGTTGTCTCATGTGGACGCTTGGGAAAGCCGCCAATCTGTAGGCCAGGGCAGCATCTTTTCTGGTATATATATAATGCCAGCTCCAAGGTAACAAACTATTGGAAAAATATATTATGCTTTACCCACATACTTTGGTTCAGGCCGCTTTAGAGACTCCTGGGGGCAGGGAGGTGTGAAGAGTTGAGAGGGAGCAAGTTCAGAGAGTAAGACTCGGGATTTTCCAAAGGTTCTGTTTTGTTTGTGAACTTTTGAGGCATCATCCTCTTTCGAACTCTAAATACAAGAATTACCATTGCTTCAGCAATGGTGTACAGCTGTTTCTTTATACAACCCCATACAGCTTTCTGCCTACTTTGAAGGACCCTGGATTTGCCCCAGGATGATCCCGGGGCAAGGTTGCCAGTTTGTACCTAATGGTGGGGATTTGCAGCGGTGTGGATGGAAGCAGAGGGGAGGCCTTGCCTCTGGAGCAGCAACAGATGCAGCTCGTGGGCGAGCAGATTGCTCATAACAGTGCTGAAGTGCTGCTGGTAGGGGTGTCTGGAGGTCTAGTCCAGCTCCTGCTCTTACCAGGTCTGTTGCCAGCATTTATGTTAAAACTTACATTAGAGGAGGATGTAAAGGTGATAGAGTATAACTAAAGATATTGCTATATTATAGCTGAGAGAACCTTAGGAAATGCTAATAAGGAGAGGAAGAGGTGATGGGTTTGTTGCTGCCTGCCTCTTTTTAGCAGCATTTCTCTGAGAATTTAAGAGAAAATGAATTCTGGTGAAATGACCTTTTCTTCACCTCTTACTGGCTCTTGAAAAGCCTGTGCTCCCTGAGCCATCCACACAAACACACAAATAATGAAAAATCCAAGTGCACATGCTCCAAGGGACAGTTAAGCATGTCTAAAAACATCCTCATCGCTGTTATTATATTTGAGGGCAGTTGTTTCTGAGGAAAATTGATTTTTTCCCCCCATTTTAATACCTTAAAAATGCTTTTAAATCTGTCCCTAAGGAAAATGTGATACGTTCTAAATAACTAACTAGAAGTGTTTTGAAGCCAGAAATATCTTTGTTGTTCTCCCTTTGTATATGTTTTCCCAAGACTACGGGCTTTGTTAAAATGTAGAAATAATATTTAGAAAGAGATAAGGTATCTGATCTTGCTAAGTCCAGTACTTTTCTGTAGAAATTCAAGGTAATTGAAGATGCTGTTTTTTCATTTTAAAATTGGGTGTACAGCAGATAAAAAGTGAGCTTCAAAAGAGGCTGTTCTGGAAGGAGCGTGAGAAAAATGGGCAATTGAATAGGAATTGGATTTTTAGCTTTCCTTTGAGCACAAATTGTTCCTGTTGCATTTGCTGACCCAGTTGTCTCGCCATTATTTCAGAGCGTACTTATTTTCTCTTCGGTATTTTTTTTTTTCCTTTCTATTCCTGGAGAAGTAATGTGCAACATTTGCCTGGTACCTGACAGTAGATCAGTCACATCTCTGCCTTCCTAAATGATACTATTTCTGTCTGATACTATTTTGGTTTTTTAAAAGAGGAGAACCTGTATTTTTCTGTCTTGACAGATTAATGGCCATGAATGACACCTTGCAATAAAATCAGCGTTCTGGCACAGTCCCTGTTGGGTCTTTTGTATTTACAGAGTAGGAATCCCTGATCACCAGGTTGTTTTCTGTGCAAACACTGAGAGAATGCTGGGACCAACAAGGTTGAGCTGACCTTATGTGCTGGCCACTGCCACTGACTGTCATGTTTCAAAGGTTAAACTAACTGTGGGTGAAATGTAATCAGTAGTGCACTGGATCCTTTCCAGAGCTCACTGGAGGCGTGCAATAACCAGCATTGTTAGCTTTGGGAGAGCAAGAGACAGAGGTCATTACCTGTGTGTGTCTCAGCATGAGGAACCAACTGCCTTTCCTGCTACCTCCCACGTATGTTTATTTAAATCTTATCTGGAATTGTTATCCAGCTGGCCCCTGCTCTTTAAAAAAATATGTCTGTTTATTCTTCATACACTGTAATTTTCATCCTTCTGTTGCTTTCTCAGAGTTTCCATGAGAAAAATGTGCTTCTCTCAAACCCTGTCATTAGATGGGATGAGAATTGGTACTTGGGGAAGCAGAAAAGGCTGAAAGAAAGAATTGCTGTGTTTTTAGATGACAGACCAACCTAGGCTGGGGTAAACCAGACAGTACTCTTAAGACAGTCACATAATGCATCAGCAGAGGAAAGATGATTGATCTTCGTAAATTTTGCTTCCTTCACTAGTGAGTGGCAAGGAAAAGAGCTGGTGAAATAGGAAGCTGGTGAGGGACAGAGAGCAAGTGTGGGAGGAGGAGGCCAAACAGAAGCACCGAAGCAAAGATAGCATTTCTGAGAATTGATTTCCTGTTTCTTTCTCTACTCAGCCACTCATTTTCCCCAACTCTCTGTCATTTGTGCAGTACTTTCAGTCCTTGGCATTCAGATCTGCAGCAGGAGTCTGTTCACAGCATCAGATAAAAAGGCTTTCTGGAAGGCACTAGAAGTGTGTAGGATATGGTGGGAAAGTACTGCTTGTGTCACGTTAGGAATTTCAAGGGTGACAGACACAGAAGCCAGTATTTTTTTTTGCCTGTATAGCCTTTACCTGCCCTCTGAAAATGCCTGTACAATAACAGTAGATTAAAGTGAGGAATAAAAATTGTCTTGCTTTTGAATCCTGTGGATTCTTTTTCACTCCATCATCATCCAGCATTTTGTTTTCTTTACAGATCGAGGGGTGGGTATGGCCTTGAAAACCAATACGTTTAGCAGAAATGGAGATTTTTCCTTTGAAAGAAGAGAGGGTCAAATGGGGGACTTCCATTTCAGAGCAAATCAGAGCTGTAGAGAAAATTAGATTGTTTTAATATATGTTTTGTTATACATTTGCGATTATTGTGTTAAAATCAACTGGTGGGAGTATGAATGTCTTTTTCGGGATCTTTCTGCCTGAACTTTTCATTTAGAGGTAGTTTGTAAAGAAGCTCTGACAAAAGCAGAACCCTGTACCAGTTTATAGGAATGTCAGCTCCATTCAGAAAAGCTCAGTGTAAGTTGGTTATGATGTCGTGAGAAAAAAATGCTATTATCCTCCTTAGCCCACCTTTATCAAACTCTCAGGATTGTAATCACAAGCAGAGAGAGTTCCTTAGCACTGCTTCTATCTATTGCCCCCTCCTGTACTTCAAAAGTAGAATGATCTTTTCTATATTCCTGAGTCTTCGTGAAATCTCTCTACTTCAGTGTGTGTGAGAGAGGATAAGGTAGTAGTCCCTTTCTATTTACTTTTCTTAATTTTTTTTCTGAAAGGCCTTTTTTTTCCCCTTGGCCATTTTTTTCCTTTCTCTTCATGCCAGAGCACTGGAGATGTGGAAGGACTGAGTAAAAGCACTAGCAAGTGTCCTATCCTTGTGAATGCAGAGCAGTATTCTTACCTAGTCTTGCATCTTAAACATGTCTCTTTCTTTATGCTGGATTTCTGTTTTAATTGTTCAAAGAGAGCTTGAACTTCTGGAAGGAAGCTTCTCTTCATGCCTTGAGGTAGAATGCTTCAATAGCCACTTTGTAAATATTCTTGAACTTCTAGCATGGAAAGCACTGTCTGAATTAGACATAGTTTCTCTGTGAATGGTCTCTACTCTACTGGGATAACTGTTCTAATGTCTGGTATTTGTGGTCCAAAAATGTTCTCTGGGCGTTGTGCAAGTCTTTATATAGACAGCTCCTCAACAAAAGCAGATTTCACGTGAGAAAAGATGTAGACTAAAACTGCAGTCATAGAGGATCCAGATCAGCATGGGTAGTGGAGATGCCCTGTTCTGTTTTTGGTTTTCCTATCAGGTCTCTAAGGAGCTCGTCAATTTTTCTGTGTATTTTTCTGGGTCTTTCTAGAGATCTTGTGCCAGCTGTGCTGAATGACCTTAAGAACAAGAAACTAGTTTATTCTGTCTCCCAGGTGTTCAGTCAACTGCGCAGAACTGGGTCCATGGCATTCTCAGCTAGGAGAAGACCTGTGAGTCAGGTGCTTGCCCCTATGTATAAATAACTAGAATTCCTCAAAGAGAGGAAACCTTTAACATTTTTAGGAAGGTCTGACCATACTCAGTGTTTCTGCACAAGAAACAGCGTCTATAAACAGCAAGTAATGGAGTTTCTGTTTTTCTGGAATATCTTAGTGATGGGAGAACTTGGGCAACACAACTTGAAATAAATATCCTTGCCTGGGAAAGCCATTTGTAATTGAGATAGTGGGTCTGCTTGTATTAAAGAGGGTTTTTTAAAATATTCTGAACTGATCAGCTTCTTTGTTTAGAGTGCTCTGACATGTTTATTAGAAAGATACTGTGTAAAATCACTAATTGTAATCTCACCGTTCATGACTACCAAGCATATTTTTGCAGTTCAAATGCCAGCTGCATTAAAATGGATGATTTTATGTGACTACTGGGTGCATGCATCTTTGTATTCAGACTGGCTGATTGCTATAAATACAAACCCAAGTTTCTTTGAATGTTGATAGGCTGAATCTCCTCTGTATAAGGACTCAAGATTAACCAGATGTAAACAGTATCTTGTGTTTCCCTTCCACCTACATTTCTACAGCACATACTTGTGCACATTTTGGCCACAAGTCATATTTCTTTTTGAATTCTCCTTTCTTCTTGACTCTGTTCTTCACACCTTTCATGTTTTCCTTCCCCAGATTTATAAAGGTGTGTTTATGCCTGAGTGCTGTTCTGGCTAAGAAGATGTCTTTAAAAGAACAGTAAGAGAGGAGGGGCTTCTACTCTGTCTGACTTCTGCCCATTCACCTTTTTCTCTCCTGTCATGTATGTGGCAAAAAGACTTGAAACAGTTTGGATACCATGGTAGTACTCCAGAGCAGAATGGCTTCGAATCAGGGAAAAACTGTATGTGCACAGTATCTACTCCATACCATTGGTCTCTTGGGCTCTGATGCATGTTGGCACAGATGTCCCCAGAGATGGCCATATTCTATAATTAGAAACCTGCATGACATCTTTTCCCCTTTCAGATGTGTTTAATGGCTATGTATTTTGAAAAATTTACCAAGCAGGAGGTGTTTGCAAAGCTTTTTCTGAGAAGCCCTTCACTGAGCCTTGATAGCAGCGTTTCAGGTCAATGCATACCATATATTTGTGTCTGGACACAGCTGCAGGCTGTCCTTTTTCACTGTCCTCACCAGACTCTGCTGAGATGTTTTTCTGGGTCTGTTTTCTCTGCATTTGTCATTGAGAGGAATCAGTTGGCTCTGGATAGATATGCTTCATATGTGAGATCCCATCCTTAGCGATGATAACAGGTTTAGTTGCTGTATGTGTACAAAACCCAGGGAAGAAATGTGGTTTTCCAGGAAGGCTTGTTCCCTCACCCTGTGTCAGGTTTCTGTGCCTCTGTGTTGCTAGCAACAAGAGATGCAGAGCAAAGCTAGCAAACTGAAATGTTCTCTGTAGACCACAGTGTTCCTCAGAAATTTCTTCCAGCTTGTGAATATTTCATAGCAGGACAATTTACTGTCTTTTGAAGAAAGAAAACCACTTGTTTCAGCTTTGAGTGTAAAGAATTCTTAATTGTATGAGACAAAATTGTGGCAAATTTTCCAATCTTACCCTGGAAAGTTTTGACTTCTCTCTCTCTCTCAGGTGTCTACATATTCTTACAGACTTTTGTGTTTGAGTTTTGCAGTTTTGGTCTTTGTGATTATATTTGTGTGCCTGGGCTTTTTTCAGGGTAAAATTCCTGTTTTAAGCTTCTGATAAGGAATATAATATGATTCTTTCCTGTGTTGACAGTAAGTGAGACACATGTGAGGAGATGGGGACTGGGAAGAGAAAGCAGCCTTCTTGTTAAATTAAATGAGAATATTGTGGTATGTGCATTCTCTGCAGGAGACTTTTAAATACAGATAAAACTAATGAATCTTTTCCTCAAGCCTAGCCATACATGTTAAGTCTTCTAACTGAAACCTGTACAACAGATTTAGAAATCATTATTAGACCTTTAACATGTCATAAAGATTCAAAGACAAAGAGGCCCATTTGCCTCTTTAAATTATATGGCATTCAAGGATGTGTTGTTTCAGGAGCTTTTCCAAGACACTGCACTGTCACAGCTTCATTGCTTCAAATGTCAGTTCAAGTAGGAGCAGTTTTTATAACTACACGGTAAACTCAAGATGGTTTAATGGAAATGATTTCTTCATGTGTCAAAATGACCCCTTTGTTTCTCATTTTACTCTTTTGTTGCCTGCAGCTAATCTGGTTTTTGGGTTATCAGATCCAAGCATCTTACAATGCTGACTCTAGCAGCGGCATTCAGCTGGAATGCTGCCTTTTGTTTACTGGTTTCACCAGGCCTCCAGTGCTTTCTTTGGTCATCTGGTGGCTCCACTAATGTGATTTGCACTCTCAGGCTCTGCAGGTAGTCATGGGCTTCTAAAGGGAATTAGAGAAAAGCCTGCCACCCTGGTGGCTAATGAATCCACAGGGTATTTCTTATTGGTGTTTTGTTTTTCCAGATTCTTTTTTATGTTTTATGGTATTTTTCTTCTGTCTGATTGGACTTTAGTTTCTAAAGGTGGTTTACCTGGTTGTGGTGTGGTGACATTCACTTTGCTTGAAATATAAGTACCAAATCCTACTGATCTGTGTGTCTATTTGGGGTTTTCTCAGGAACTGTAAATAAGTATGGAAAAAATTAATGGCTGCACAAATTCTCAAAACTTCTTTATTACAATACATATTATACAAAGCTTGTTCTTGGTAATAGGGGATGTGGTAAAAAGAGACAAACTTCCACCTTCATGAAAACTCTTAACTATTAAAATAGCAAATGTTGGCTCATGTAGGGAAGTTGAAGTGTTTTGCTAAAGATTTGCAGCTGGAATTGTAAATTTTTGTCCAGGAGAAGATAATTAGTTTATAAACAATTTATAAACACTCTCAGCACATTGTTACAAATGTGAGCCAGTGAAGGACATAGTCAGAGAAATATTCTATTACAGTTTCTGCAAAAAATCAAGTTATAGCGGAGAGGGTTTTTTTAATATGAAAAGCATATGCACAAAAGAGGATATATTCTTAAAACATCTTTGTCTCTTCTTCTGGAGCAAAGGAGAGTTTCAGACTCTGAGGAGTTGAGTAGCACGTTATATGCTGAGTAAGATGCCATTCCTTCTTATACCCACAACCCCTTAGTTAAGTATCCTTGTGGATTTGAGTGGGGATTAATAGAGTGATTAGGGTTGGTTGGAGTTTTTTTCCCAGATTAGTCCTGCAGTTTTGTTAGGGCCAGTATTTGGCTTGCACAAAAACAAGCACAAAGTCAATGTTTTTAAAGCTTCACTCTAGTCTAATTAAGACTAAACCTGCAGTGGCAGGATGTGTAATTTTTTTATATTTTCATAAAATATTTTTCATCCATTTTAGAATGGAAGAGAAAAAATCTTCCATTCTAAATCTTCCATAAAAGCAGATTCTGAATAAGACTTTGGAAATAAATGAGCTCTTTCCATGCACAAATAGTTAATATTGAATCTATTCTTACTGTTGTTTACCTTGAGAGCAAGTTATCTGTTTACCCAAGTCTGAAGAATTTAGACTGGTAAGAGCTGTGCCACTGATACGTGGTTTATAGGATTGGGTCTTAAGAGTAGAAGAAAGCTTTAGAAAAGCTGAAGTACACAAACATGTTTCAGTACCCTTGCTTTGTGCTCTTCTGCGGTATTGGTGCTGTAGGATTTATGTTTATATTATATGTGTGTGTTCAAGTTTTTAATACACAAACTGAATGTCACAGCATTAAATTTTGTTCAAAGAATGTCCATATAGTCGTTGAATTGGTATTTTTGCTTCAGAAAAAAACCAAAACAACTCTGTAGAAATTAGAGTGTAGGGGTTTTAATAGTGGACAAATAAAGCAAGAGTGTATCGATTGCGTTTTACTAGGCTGAGAGCAGCACTGAAGGTCCTCGTGATGCAGAAGTTTGTGACCCATGAAATCTCTATTTTCCTTCTATTGGTAATGTATCTTGAAGTACAGAAGCCTGGAAAATACATCCTGGGTGACCTAACACATTGATTATCTATAAACAGAAATTTATTTGAGCTCATTACAAAAAAGTATTTGATACTAGTAAATATAAGGGACAGGCTTAAATGAGATTGTTGAACAAGTGTTGCCTGAGCGCAAATTCACTAAGGCAACAGCAAATCCTTACAGGTATGAATAAGATCTGCTATATTTTCCTTTAAAATGCTAATTTCAGATGCTTCGCCATTTTGCTGATTCAACTTCATCAGTGCCCAAAAATCAAATTTTGCTTTATAAATGGTACTTGTGTCTGATTGAAGGAATTAAAGGGTGATAAAGAATTGAGCAAAGCTATTTCTAAAGCGAGTAGATATCCAAGGTTCATGAAAAAAAGCCTGTAGCACACAGGCACACCAGCAGGCAGATTTTACAGCTCTGTCCAGAGCACAGAAGGAAGATAAATCATGGCCATCCCCCTCTCATTTTTGAAATGGTTCAACCCTGGGGTTTAGCTGAAGGACTTAAGGAGTTTTTGAAGTGCAAATAGACTGGTGAAGGGTAAACCTTTTCAGAGTTTCATTTAGATGGATTTTTTTTTTCTGTGTGGATTTCTGGCACCAGCTGAGATCTGGAAAGCCACAGGATTTTTTTGTTTTTGATCAATCAAGCAAGCAGAACTTGCCATGGGGGTGTACATTCTCTGCATACATATTGATCCTATTGTGTTTAAAAGTAGTTAATTTAATCAGGGCTTTTTGAAACCTTCCCTGGTAAAACTTGCATTAATGAAGCTGTCATTTCAAGGTCATGTTTCAGTGTCAATAACTTAATGGTAATGACAGAAGTTGCCTGTAAGTTTATTATCAATTTTTCAAACATTCCATGTTAAAATTGCATTGAATAAGAACTGATTTTACATGCATACATGTAAAAATGATCAGCTGCAATTGGAAAATGTGAATACTATTAAATGAGAGATTTTAATTTCATAACTCTGTCTGCAGCTACCAAACACATTAATACTGACAGTTCTGTTTCTGTTCACTGCTGTTTGGATCAGCACCCTTGGCCTGCCCTATTTCATACGGAGTTTGGCTCCAGTAATCTATTTTACACCTTGTCTCTTCCAGCAAAATGGTAATAAGATCAGAGTTTTTATTCAAGGCTTTTTCTAGTAGTTTTGACCTTTTACATCACATTTTGTCTTGTTTAAAAGCAGCAGCATGCAGAAGATGGATTGCATATTAACTATAAACACTTTACTGTGATAAATATTTGGAGATAAAATGTGTAAGCGCTGGCTGTTTGATAAGATGCCCATTTGAATGCAGAGTACAGCTTTTGTAAGGCAGGATACAGTTTACTATTTTTTCATCCGTATCTGGTGCCAAGATCTTCATATATTTTGGGTGAAAATATTATATGTTTTCAAGACTTCTTCCTGTGAGGATGTTAAGTGAAGACTTCATTATATGCTTCTTTGAGTTATTTGGGTTGGAAGGAGCTTCAGAAAGTTGTTCTGGACATGGTGACACCCAAGGTATAGTGGAGTCAGTGGATCCAGATACCACAGCAGAATGCGCAAATACATCCCCTAGAGTCAGTTTTCTCATTTCTTTTCTTGGTAGTTGCACTATGCCTTGAACCCTGCCAGTTTCTGAGATATGACGTGGAAAGAAGTCTTACATAAAACTTTTTAAGTCATATACCAGTATTGGCCTTCTGTAGTTTTTCCTGTTCGTGTTTTTCCCAACTGAATTGGATTTTATCAAAGATTTTGGTGTCAGATCATTCGGTGGCTCAGAATGAGAGAGGAACTCCAAAGGTTGTCTGAGGCTCAGATCTGGGATCCTCTTCAGGAAGGACCAAACTGGTTGTTAGTTTACTTTCTGTGTGTTGGTCCAAAATGGTGCTGCAGAATGTCATACTGTGGGAAAGTGGCCAGTGTTAAAAAATGGTGTATTTACACATTTCTTCTGTACTTACAGTCTGATGGTTTGAAGTGGTCTGCTATGAGAGCTCAGCAGAAACATTCTACATCAGAATAAGGTCCTAAAATCATAACATCACAAATTAATAAATATGGCTAAATACAATTGATAAATAAATCATAAGAAGTCCATGTTGTGATTTCTCCCTGACTTTACACTGGACATGAGACATTTGGTTATCAGGCCCCCTATCCTGATCTTTTATTTTACAACTCTTAACTTTACATCCGTAAAACTCACATGTTCTCAGTCTGATGTACTGTAATGACAATTATTTCATGTAGTGTTTGAAAACTGAACATGAGATGCTGTTTAAAGCTTTACTAAGAGACAGGGAAATTCTTTGTATCTCACTGCAGAGAAGGGGTTCTCAGCATTTGCGGTGTCACTTTTGCAAATATGGCACCAGGAGAAGCTAATATGACCTTTCCTTTTTCTAAGTAATATTTTCTACCACCTAGTGCTCTTCAACAAGTCCCATTCCATTGACTGTATGGAGAATTTTGAGTGTTTTTCAAATCAGCAGTTTTTAGTTCAGTCTTAGAGGCAGAGGGGGCAAATTTTTGTTTAGGAACAGAATATCATTCTGTAGCTGGATATGTTGGCTGGAAAATCAGTCATTCTAATTTTTTTTTTAAGTGGTGCATGCTCAAATGTTAAGACATTAAGGGGCTGTTAGTTGCAGAAAACAAATTTATCAAGCAGCTGTGACATTAAAGTAATCTTACTCTGGTTACAGTATGCATTTGTCAAGGGCACAGGCTTGCACGATGTTTCTGAATTCCTGTGGAATTTAACTGAGCAACAGCTGGTCTGTAGGATGTGTAGATTTTAACAAGGTAATGTCTGTGTTTTGGCAAAGGACTTGTGTGACCCCTCTGCTGAAGCTGTTCCAAAGTGCCTTCTTCCTCCATTCAAATCTGTAGGGGTCCTGAAACGGCATTTGTGTGAAATTTCTCCATTCATTTTTCTCCTCTTGATTTTATCGCAGGTAAATTCTGCAGAATTCTTCAATGGGGTATTCGGGGGGTAAAAAAGAAAGAAAATAAAAAGGTCATCAGCACCCTAACTACAGCTTACCATAGAAAGAATACTCTTTTTGACTTGTAATTGTGTCAGATTCCTTTTCCTCATAGTTGTTGGTTGGGGTTTTTTTTCACTTGAGACAGGTTTATGGTGCTGTGTCTGCCAGGATAACCATGTCTCAGGGTTGAAGTTGTATTTCTCCCCAGTTCCTAGAGGTGATGTTATCTTTTGTTCACTCAACAGTATGGTCATTCCTGAGAGCATCTGTCACTTTGGGCATTGTAAGATGGATGAGTCTCAAGTTAACTGCTAGTTGAAGCAAATGGTAAAAATAAGAAAAGACATGGGGGTTGGGGGTTTTCAGAGGGGACAGACAACAAGGAAGCACTATTAAAAATCAAAAGTAAGCCAGACCATAGTGGAAGAAAGAGCCAAGACGTGGATCACGTTAGCAAATCTCACAGGTCTTGGTAATGAAGATTGGTGGCTGACGGATTCTGAAGAGATCTTCTGCATCTCGGCAAAAATGCTGTTGATTTGTTTCCTATTTCATTTGCAAATAAAGGAGGATAAGATGGAAATGACATGAACATAAAATGACAAAAACTTTTTTTGTCCCATTGTATTATATGGTCAGGTTAAATTAATGTTACCAATGATCAAGAAAAGGCTTAACGGTATTTTGTGTGTCTTAAATATTGTGTGACAATCTGTCAGTTTTGAGTGGGCATACGTAATAGTACAAAAACCAAAGCAGCATATCAGCAGTTTAGTTTTTGGAAAAAAATATGGAAACTTAAAATTCATAGTTGATGGTGTTTGAGAAGGTACCTAATATTTTTAAATGAAGTAAGGTTCCCTACAACATTTCTGATTTAGCTGGACTAATTGAGTTAGGCTTTTTAACAGAGAGAAAGTGGGTCAAAACTACATAAATCCCAAGAAAACTCCCTCAAATGCACTGACAAGCAGATCCATACCCCCCACCCCCAAGCTGAGCAAAGGTCTGTGTTTGCAAAAGCGGCCAGCAAAGGACAAAAGGCACTTACAGCCCAGTGTGTGTCAAGGTTTGGGAAGGGTCCAGGAGGATCTTGGCTTGAAAAATTATTTTGTCACACTGTTGGCATTGGTCCATAAGGGGAAGCACTGGTTGAAAGGCGAAGAAATTAAGATGATTAGAAGCTTTAAAGCTTCACAAATGGTGGAGTATCTCTCTTCTCAATGGATGTAAATAATAGATGAAAGACTGAGAGTGACAACAAAGGCTCAGGGCCTTTAAGAGAATGTGTGCAGCCTGAATAGAGGTCTGTGGCCTAGGGCCAAAGGTCTTAGCTTTGAGTGTAATTAGAAGAAAATACAAAAATGTCGTTACTAGCAGGTGAAATGTTCAGCACGTGTCTGAAAAATAGCAATTTCAGAGCCAGGAGCAGTTGGAATTGGATTACTGACATTCTGCAATCACTGCAGACTGTGCACAGCCCTACAGTTTGGTCGGGAGTTGCGTGCATTATCCCTGTTGTTCAACTGCGCCGCAGCCGCTGCCAGCGTGGCAGGGATGCGCTGTGCGGGGCAGCATCGGTGCTCCCTGACAATTGAGTTTTTTAGTGTCTTGCTGCACAGCACAACACTCCTGCCCGAAACCTTTCCTGAGCTAGAGGTGAGGGTTACAGCTGCTCTCTTAAACTGGCCGATTTTTAAAATTGAGAAGAGGAGGAGGAAGCGTTAAGGCCTTTAATTTTAGAACCTGGAGTTTGAATTCTGGGGGTGCGGCTGTGTTCTGGTTTTACCAGCGGGCCTGTGCCTGCAGTCCCAGCTTTAAGGTTTAGAATCCCATTTGCGAGCAGCAGGGAAAATTCCTTTAAGTGTTTTGACAAAATATGGTCTGTTGCTATTGAGAAACAAAACCAGTTTGTCTGCCTAAGAAAGTCTTGTCAAAGTCCACTCAATGATAACTTTATTTAAAGCTTTTCCTGATGTTAATTGGTGTTCTGTACAGCCCTAGTTATTTTAGGAGTTACTATTTTGCTTGTTGCTTGCTACACAAGTTTTGCCATTCCTTGGGGTATTTCAGGTGTATTTTCTTTTATAAAATGTAATTTCTATTAATAATGTTTTCACTTCACTAATGTTTTTATGGAAAGGCAGATAGGAGAGCAGCCAGCTAATTCTGAGTTCATTTTGAACGTTGATCTCTAAGGTGGATAACTGCTCAACCATTTAGTTTGTTTCTTTATAAATAGTAAAAGAATAACTTCTACATTATCATATTTTTTTTGTTTCTGTTCCTGCAACAGTTAATTTTATCATAGTAATGTGATAAATTCCTAATCTGTCATATAGTGACTTCAGTGCCAAAAACGTGCAAATTCTAAGTTTGTACTTCTGGTAGAATATAGAGAAACAACCAAGCACTTTCAACCAAGTATTCCTCTAAATAAAACTGCTTTTGTTGAGTCATTTGCCCTCTTTTTTTCTCCCTAGACTAGGTTTTCACAAGAAGGGGTTTTTGTCTTCTTATAAACAATATGCTGGCATGAGTCATTCTGATTTTTTCTCCCTTTTTATTTTTCAGGTGTTCAGGAGTTTTAAACAACTCTGCAGCAAGGCTTCACAAACTCTTAGCTACATCCTTTAATCATGACTGCATTTCAAATAGGTTAAAAGGAATTTGAGAAGGTACCGTACTTGCCTTTCCTAATGGACAATACATTGTACACTTGTGATTAGCATCTCTGCTTTCATTTCCATTATCTCCATTATAGGAGCAGTGTGGACTGTAAATAAATTTTATTTTTGCTTCAGGCATGTAAAATGTCTGAGATCTTAAAAAAATTCATTAAATCCAGTTCAGATAATCAAAAAGCCTTCAACAGAGGGCTGATTTGTGCTTCCATATTTTTCTTATATACCCACAATGAGGTCAACTTCATTATTTAATGACAGTTCTTTTGAAGCTGTAACAGTCTTCTGCTGTTTTACTTAGGGCTCTGCAAATACCTAAGCGACTAGCTAAATATATGTTTTATGCACTTGGAGCCTGAATGTTTGTTTGTTTATTTGTCCTCTCAAAGGGTTTAAAACAAATGGGAAGAAGAATGCAGATCTTTGTAATGATTGGGATAAATTTGTGCTTCCAACTGAGATTCTCACACATCTTTTTTTTCCTGACTTCTGAGAGGGGGGAGGCTTGCCTTAGTACACAATATTGGGCTCACATAGTTTCTTGTTGCATTTAAATAGCCAGCGTCCCCAGAAGGCTGAAGATCTATTCCTGCTTTATGACCTGTTGTATCCCTGGGGGCAAGGGCAGCCCTGAGCGGAGCAAGGGGGTCATGGCCACAGCCCAGGTTCTGAGTGGCTCTTGTGGGCTCCCAAAACCTGCAAAGCCTGCAGGATTTTTGCTTGGCAACATCTGGAACATGGTATACATCTGGAAGAGGGGGGAACCTCTAGGATTTTGCTTCACCAGGTGCTAGGAGGAAGCAACATTAGCCTTTTTGGTGGGGGGGAGGCAGATTCTGTGGCCCTGAAGTTAGGCTAAACAATTGCAGAGGTCAAAGGACAGCTGAGTGCGGTCAATGAGACACCCTGGGGTGTATTTTGTTACTTAGTAAAAGGAGCAGCATCCTAAAACCCTAAAGGATTCTCTTGAAAATCTGTGTTGTGAAAAGGTTTTATGAGTCTGATGGCAAAAAGTGCTGATTTAGCTAAGGAATGCTTGCTTTTGTCTAAATGAAAGGCTAATCCTTACCAAATGTTGGCAGCTATTATAGTGTAGTCAATGCAGGTCTGAAAGGACAGTTAGAGTAGAAGTGTACTTTGGGATCTCAAATGTTTATCATTTTAATGGTTCTGTAACTGAAAATATTTCTAAAACTTTCACCCTTTATCCTAACATTTGAACCATCTGAAGAAGGTGGAAGTAAATCTTCACTTATAATTTAAAAAACTATTCATAAGGGAGCTGTGCCTGCCTGGTTATTCTATATTCCCTGACAAATTTGCTTTAGATTTCAGGGTACTGCCTGGCTTAAAGTGTAACTTCCTTTAATCTGCTAACACTTATTAATTGGCTGAAAAAAAGAAGTGGATTTTTTTTTCTGGTCCTGAGTAATTTTTATTGTTCTTGTTTCAATGCTCATGAGAAAAAAATAAAGAGTAGGTTTGGGGTAATTAATTCCTATAATTTGTTCAGCATTATCTTTCTTTAAAAGGACAGCTTATTAACAGTTAACATTTGTCATAGAAACAGATAAGAAATCAATGTCAGAGCCAAGACCTTGTAAATAACCCGAAAGGAAATGTAATAATGGCTGTCTTCACCACAGAGGTGGTGGGGGAAGGACAGGGCATGTGGCAGAAAAGGTTCAGTGGTTTTTGTTTTCCTTTGGAAGGGGGGGTTGCTACAAGGCACGACCCAGAGCCTCTGACTCGTTGGCCCTACTGTTTTACACAAACACTTGTGGTTGTGCTAGGAAGAAAAAGGTACTTGGGAGCCAGTGGTGGTGGCATTTTTACAGTGACCAGCCCGGTGTTTCATTGTGATCTTTAGAAGAACTCTGTAAGAAGAGTGAAAAAGAATAAACTGCATAATTTTCAAGGTGGTGGGAAAGTGAACAAAGAAGTTGACAAGTTGGTTTGGTTTATTTTTGAAAGAAACCTCCTTTCAAAATACAGCTCTTTGTAGAGTTTAATTTTTAAGCTCTTCAGAAGTACTCCATACAGATGCTTAGCATTGATTTATGTCAAGGTTAAGGCACCTTTAAACAAATAAAGTTGGGATGGATAAACCTACTAAAATACAAATCGCCTATTAAACACAGAAGATGTTTGTATAGCATTCAGGTTGCCACAAAACTGACACATGTCCTGAAATTCTCCTGATAACCCCTTTTAAACTCATCAGGAAATGATGGCATGTGTTTGAGGGGTACACAAGGGAGCAGCCAGAGAGGATAGGGATGGAAGGTCAGGCCTTAGCTTTGACTTTCTAGGCTTCAGCTTCACGCTTTTGCAATAGGGTGATGGCAAATGAAGAAAGGATTAAGTGATTTATTTATCAATGAGATTGGTCTGGCTTTTGCTGTAGGAATTCAATGAGAGGTCTGAGACTATTTTTCAGCTTTATCCCTACCGACAATAACTATCACATTTTACATATGTATCTATGTGGAATTAAGTGCTATATCTGTATAATTAAACTGCTTAGAAGAGTACTTATTTGAGCTGTAATGCCAGATTTTGTTTGTAACTTCATAATTTAACTACTCAGAGTATGTAAAATAGGTTTAGATGTGTTATATTTTTTTTCTTGTCCACTGGAGAAAATTTTTCTGTGTTTATAAACTGTTTATTTATCGGGTGTTTGGATTTTTCTTCTTTTTAAGCTGGTTTTAGCCCACAGTGAGAATTTTATGCATAGCATTTATATTCTACTGCAGCAACAGTCACAGAAAAAATATTTTGTGCACTAGTTTCTTGAGTGTCAGGATTTACTAGAAGTTTTATATGCATGCCATCAAGAATTCAGAGAACCTGTAAATATTCTGTGTTGCTGACTCATTAAACCATAATAACAGCTTTGGGAATCAAGATTGCCTGTCCCAGCATGTTTATATCGCATGTAAATTAAGTTCAGCCTGTACACCTCATTAAGATTTTGGGGAGAAAAGTAGAGAAGCACATCTAATGCCTCCAACAAGTCAAATATTTTACTGCAATTTTTTCTTCATCTAAGACATAACCTCCCCCCCCAATTTATCATAGTGGCTGATGAGTTGTATTACGGAACAATATAAGCATTAGAAATTGGAAATTATTTCCTTCTTCTATTAAGAGTTGATAGTATGTGATTTTAATGTTTGGATTCCTGTTTTGAGTAAAGATAAAGGTGGGGTTTTGTTTCAGACCTAAATGTCATTTATATGTATTATATATAAATGTCATTTGGACATTTATCCCACAAATAACTTTTGAGATTCCTGAGTATCTGGAAAATGTAGCTTGAATGTCAAAATTCTTCTCTTTTAGCCTATCCCTGGATATGGTGTTCAAGTGTTCTGTTGATTGCAAATTTCATCCTAACTAAAATCTGGGATATTGCAGACAAACCAACAGTGGTCATCTATTACCTCAAACAGGTTTGCCTCTGGTAATTTCAGAGATTCTGGACAGAACTTTGTTTATTTTACAGAAGAATTTTTGGTATTCTGGGGGGAGGGGGAGAAAGTAGAGTCAGCTTTGACGCATGACAAACCCATGTTGTGGAAAAGGAAAAGGAAGAACTCTACAAAGCACTCTGCGCTTGGAAGTGCATTTCCACTAAAATTATCTATGAGAAATTTGAACAGTTTCCCACCAGCAGGGATCTTTCAAAAAGTGTCTCAATGACATTAAATAGACATTACTTGTGGATTGAAGCAGATTGTTATGGTTTTGACCTATAGAGGGTTTTCTTGTCCATTTCAGGGCATTGCTTTTTGCATAGAAATGGCCATGAAAACAGCTGGCTTTGCTGTGTTGGTCTTTCCTTCTCTCTGCATCATGGGCTAAAAGTGACTGCAGAAATGTTACATAAGCCTCTCTATCTCATGACTACATGGGAGCTTCAGATAAGAAAAATCTTGTTTCGTCCTTTCTAAAACATATTTTGAGTTCAAAAGTGCAGGAGCAGGATCATTTGACTTATTTGAAAGTGGTACTTTTGGAAGAGCTCTGCAGGTACTTACTTTGAGGGAACCTGACAAACATTTTGACACAACTTTCTGTGAAAGAAGAGGGGCTCGTTTCCACCTCTGCTGGTTCCTTTTTAGGGATAACGTAGCCTTGCAAAACCAAGGAGAGCACTTGTTCAGGCTTGCCTGTTTTCAAACTGGGCTCTTGAGAGAAAAACAGTCCTTTTTCAGAGGATGTGAGGAACCAGCAACTTACCTAACCTTCTATCCAAGAGAATTAGTGACGGCTAGTTTAATTACTTAAGGCTGACTTTATTTCTTCTCGACTGTATTTTATTTTTTAATCTAGAAATCTGTGCTAGGGATTCTTTTCATTATCTATCTGAAGCGGGACAGGAACAAAACTTGATGGTGCTTTTGGCAGAATTATGCACTTTACAAGTGAAGGAGAAGGGGGAAATGTGTGAGTCATTTGGATGCAGGGTGTTATCTTTTGTACAGAGTCATAGACACGCTCTGGCTGCATATAGGTTTTTTATTATTTTTTAAAATTGGTAACCTTGAAATTACTTTCAAGTTGCATATTTGAAGAAGTGCCATGGCACATCTCCAGCTCTGCCAGCTTCAGGGGGAAAAAAGTTTGCTTGCTTCAAAGGAAAGGTTGAAGTCAACAAAGTTTTACTCTAGTGCTTTATTTTTAGCCTGTTGCAGCTGTCAGAAACCAGAACACGCATCAGATCAGATGAATACAGTGGAAAAAGAAAGTATTAAGTGGGTATTTTTGAAGAACTGGGTCATCTTTGTTTGGGAAGTTTTAATAGCCAATGTAATCTGTATTACCATTATGCCTGTTATTCAGAAAGTTTTATTAGTGTCTGTTTGTATGTGTTTGGAGAACTGAGAACTTTTAGAACCACTAATATCTCTGCAAAATGAATAGTGATTTGTTTATTTTGCTAGGCAATAAAAATATCTTTGCCTCTCTTATTTGGCCGCACTTTCACATGAGAAAACTTTTTAAAAAAAAGAAAGAGAAGAACATGGGGAAAAACACTTTTATTGTACATATACATATCTAAAATGATCTTTATTAAGGATTTTCTATTTAATGTTGTACAATCTGATGTTGAGGTGTGTCAGAATGGATTACATTTTAGCTTCTATTTTCTGTATCTTAATAGTGAATTTTTTTGCTGTTTTCCTATCAAGTACTGTCATCTTGGTGAGCAGTCTTTAAAAATGTCAAGCATAAGTTCCTATACAAATGGTGCCTTCTGCCTTACAATAAATAATTATCATAATTCGTGATGTTTAAAATTTAAAATTTTGCAGCCCAGTGGCCTGAGGATTTACAATTGACATACATAATATGTATAATATATAAATGTATGCTGAGCCATAATGCACAGTCCTACTCCGTAGTCCTACTGAAGGCAACACCAGGCAGGTGATTATGTACGTACAGTACTGAGTTCTGAAAGCAGATGAGGAGAAGTGGTGTAGAGACAAGTTGCAGGAGGAAAACGAAACACAAACAAGCTGAGCAAACTCAGTGGCTGGAAATTACTTCAATATCATTAGCTTCATATGGTGATCTTTGTTTGTCCAGTTGTGTTGAAGAGTTGGTCACAAAATCAATTGTTAAGGCATTCCGAGGATGCCTGGGATTGTAGGTGCTGTGCTCAGCTTCCAGGTGCCCAGTCCCAAAGTGCTTATTAGATGATCATCCCTTTCCTTTTCATGAGCAATGCCAGCTGAGATGCCATTGTCATTGCTTCTTTTTATGGCATTACATGGGCTCTTTTGAAACATTGGTGACTTTGTCTTTCAATTTCTCAGGATGGAAGCAACTGGAAAAAAAAACCCAAACAAAAACATTATTCAGGAAAGCCAGCAATTAGTGATAATTACCAGCATTAAAACTGGTGCCAAACACATACTTGTGTTTATTTAGAAAGACCATTCATGGAGCTTCCTAGTTATGGATTTTCTTTTTTAATGGTGGAATATTAGACAGTGTTCTGTTGAAATGAACATTAAATCTTCATGAAAAACAAAGCTTTAAGCTAACTGGTGCATCTGAGAAGATAGCTTACTTCATAGATTTTTGTGAACTAGATAAATAGATTTTATATCTTTAATGCTTCTGAATAGTTTGTTTTAATTGGAAATTACTAAATACAGTTGTTAGCTAATAACTTCCTACAAAATCTGTGTATTACTAGAATATTATGGTTGTATTGTGCATATATAGTTAATATTATAGTGAATAACAGAACACTTATGTATGCACAAAAAGTATATAAAAATAACAAAGTTTCAATTAAGATATATTTGCTTTGGGAACAGTTACTGATTTTGAATACATTTTTTGAGGAACAAATTTGTGCTTATTTGATTATGTTAATTGCTTACATACTATATTAATTTTATCTGCCGTGTCTTTAAGAGTGGTAGCTAAATGAATTAATAGAATCATAGCATGGGTTCAGCTGGAAGGGACCTTCAAGACTTATCTAGTTCCAACCCCAGTGCCTCACCATCCTTACAGTGAAGAATTTCTTCCTAAAACTTACTCTAAATCTATCTTCTTTCAGTTTAAAGCCATTTTCCCTTGTTCTATCACTCCTTGTCCTTGTCAAAAGTCCTTCTACAGCTTTCTCCTAGGCACTAGAGGTCTGCCTGGAGCTTTCTTTTCTGCAGGTTGAACAGCCTCAACTTTTACAGCCTTTTCTCATAGAAGAGGTTCTCCAGCCCTCTAATCATATTCATGGCCCTCCTCTGGACCTACTCCAGCAGGTTTACGTTATTCTGAGTATGATGGAGACCCCAGAGCTGGATGCAGCACTCCAGGTGAGGTCTCATCTGAGCAGAGAGGCAGAACCACCTCCCTTAGCCTGCTGGCCACGCTGCTTTTGGCAGAGCTCAGGATACAGTTGGCTGTCTGGGCTGCAAGTGCATATGGCTGGGTTATGTTGCTCTTCTTGTCAACCAACATCCCCAAGTCCTTCTCCTCAGGGCTGCTCTCAATCCATTCCCCATCTAACCTGTATTTAGGCCTTGAGTTGTCCCAACCCAGGTGCAGAATCTTCGTGAAGTTTTCATGGGACCACTTCTCAAGCCTGTGAGGTCCCTCCATATGGGATCCCTTCCCACCATTCTAACCCCATTGTAGAAGATTACCAAATTTTCAGGCACGATTTGTCCTTAGTGGAGCCATGTTGGCTGTCACCAGTCACCTCTTTATTTTCTGTGTGCCTTAGCATAGTTTCCAGGAGGATCTGCTCCATGATCTTGCTGGGCACAGAAGTGATTCAAACACATAACTGCCTGACTATGTGAACATGCCAGGTTGTTAGAAGAATAAGTTGTTTTTCATGTCTGCAACTGATTGCACAATCAGAATTACACAGCAAAAATATGTCTTTATCCTATAGCTAGGATTAAGCATCATTGCTGATTTGGTTGTATTGCACTGGCATTAATAATGTGGTTAATAGTCTTGTTGAATTAGGATTGAAAACATAAATGGGGAAAGCTATGTATGAGCATGCATGTTTTAAGGAAGCAGGCTGGGGTTTTCAGAAGTGCTCCTTGGTGATTTATTTATGCCATCCCTGCCATGACATGATATGCCATGAGCATATACTCCTTTTAAAGTAATGAAGCCTTTTAACAATACCTAAATTTCAAAATCAAAAGCAATGTTTGTGGGTTAAACTTTTTTTTCCCAGTTGAAGGTTTTTCTATTGAAAGAGAAGTATATCCCTTCTTTTAAGGGTGCATAGTAATGTTCCTTTTCCTATGTATACTGTGAAAGGTCCCTGCAGCATAAAAGGATTTGCTCCATCTTCTAGAAATTTATTTAGGAAACCCTACAAAACTTCTGCAGTAACCTATCTGCTCATTCCATAGCATCATTTGAAAAGACTCCAAAAGCTTTGCAGTCAGAGTAGGCTAAATCCACAAAAATAACTCCTGAAAGCTTTTAGATGTTTTCTTTCATCTACTTATTGCATCTGTTTTTGAGGCGATGGCATCAAATGAAGCTTTTGAAACGTGCTTAATCTTAAATCACATTTCCTCACTAGAGGAATGTGTTGGTCCACTGACTGTACCGGTTTTCCTTTCACTGTGTTGTAAGAGTTTAACCTATGTAGAATGCAGAATTTTTTCCTGAATGGGAGCCATAATCTGGAGAAAAGTAAAGCCAGTGCCATTTCATAAAACTTGACTTAAGCTCAGCTTGCAGTGACTTCTGTACCATTGTGGCTCTCAGTGTATTCTGTGTTTGATTGTGGTTGTAAGCTGCTCTTTGTGTGCACACCTCTGTGGATAACATTGTTAGAAAGAACTAAAGAAACATTTCAAACTTCAGGCAAAAGAGATGAGATGGTGTTTCAGTTGCTGTTTCTTGGTGGTTTTTGCCAGCCTCAGTGTTACATCACTGCTGGTTCATTCTGTGAACCTGAAAACTCCCAGGTCACCAAATTTCTAAAAGTGCAATTCAGACCTAATTTTTGCATCACCTGGAGGTGATTTGGAGTTGATAGCTTCATGCATGTAAGTTCAACTTAGTAACAGTATCCTGCATCCAGGTGTTAATTTTATCTTCAGAATGTTTATTGTTTTGTGAGCTGTTCCTGAGGACTGTAGGAATAGTCCTGGGGTGGAAGGGATGGAGCAGTGAGGGCATAGCTCCATATTAAGACCCCTTGTGATTTGTTTTCTGTTTGATGTTGTGGGGAAACAGCTGCCTTCTTCCACCATCCTGCATGTGGCTCTGTAGTATATGCATTTTTTTGTGTCTGTCCAAGGAATTGTCCAAATCCTGGATAATCCGATGCAATACTCCAAGTACAGATACCATTCATTGAGCAATAAGAGAAATAACCTCATCAGGAAAAAATGTGTTCTTGATCCTTCCCATTACTCTTCCACAGTCGTGGCAAGTACATTAGACTCTAAATGGTATTGGATGCAAACAATATTTTCTTAATAATAAAAGGGAGAGTAAAGATGAGAGGAAACTGCACTATAAATAGGGTAAATCCAAACTAATAGTTCATTTTTCTTGGACGACATTGTGAACGAGTTATTTATCTGTCACTTGCTACATAGGATTGTAAGCTCTTTTACATTGGAGTTTGAATATCCCTAATGAAGACAAAACAGGGTGAGAACCTCTAGCCCTTGAAAAGACTGTGAGGGGGGAAAAGGGGATCTAACAGTGCTTATGAAGTAAGGCTTCTACTCCACACTCTTGTCTTTAGTCACACATAAGTTTTCCCCACTGAATGCTACAGTTGATGCTGTACATAGACTTTTGACTTTGAAGTCTGCACTTTTAATGAGTGTATGTATTTATTATTATCATTATTACCTGACATTCTTTCTGCATGTTCAGGGTACATCCTAGTGATGCTCTAATGGGAAAAAATAATACTCCCAGAACATGACTAAGAATGATGTAAACAATCAAAAACACTAGCTGTACCTGAAACAACCAGTTCAATTATTCTGCAGCACAAATAGATGCCTGGTCTCTCTTTGCCTGAGATAACCCTTTGAGATACAGAAGCTGTGCTGGGCCTGGCAATGCCTTTGTGGAGGAGCTTGCTTTCTTTTCCTTTGAAGAGAAGCTTTTCTGTGGGGTAGGCCAGATCAGAAGCCAGATTATGTGTTTTGGAGAACACAATTACATTATTAAGTTAAACACAAAGTAAGGACTTGATAGAGCTGACTTAATGGAGGGTGTTTGCATCAGATTCATCATTCGCTATCAGGTAATTGTGAAATTGCTTTAAGCCATAACAACAACACTCACCCCCTCCCTCATCCTCCCGTTCGGTTCCTCTCCTTTAAAGTCTCTGGGGTCATGACCTACCTGGAGGCCAAATATGTGGTATCTGGTGTACTGAATGATCTGATTATATTTTTACTATCAGGGCCTTCAACTCAATGTGCAGTTCTGGCTCCCAAGAGTTATTGAGTAATGATCCACTTTTCAGAGGTGACTTTTTTTTTAAAATGTAAAGAAACATAGTCACCTATTTTTTTTATCTAAAAGTGGGTAGTGTTTACTGTGTTTATACACTGCTGGACCTGGGCTCTGGTTTTTCTCAAACATCCCATGTCATGTTCCTCTACAGATCTTTTGAAACCTGGGTGACCATGTGGAACAAGATTATTTGCTTGAATTGACAAGGCCTTTTTGTAAATTCAGCTTCTGGGTTTGAAAGAGTGGTTAGAATTTTCCCGAGTCCTTCACTACGCAGTTAAGTGATGCAGTGTTAAAGTCAATTCTCTGTGAAATTTTGCTTTTGTTATTTCCATTTCTGTCTGCTTTGATAGAAGCTCATGGTAACTGTAGTTTTGCTTTCCACAATGAATGCCCATATTAATTGTTTCATTAAAGGCTATAGCAATAATCCTCCTTTACCTGTGGGCAGGTTAGGGGAATTGCACAACTGCCTTGTTCATGTGTCTTTGTAAGGAGATAGACTGAAATTTGAGGGCTGCCTTTCAGCTCTGTTGTAAGGCAGTTCTCACTCCAGCAAATCTCATGGTTAATCCTCTAGTTCAGTGATGGGCCACTGCAAAGATGACTTTAGGTGGGTTTAGGAAATTTGCTTTGAAGAAGCACAGCGACAATGGAGATGTGCTGGGTGGTGCATTAATATCTGAATCTTTTCAGAGAAGAATGCTGAGAGTGATAGAGCCTGGAGGTGGGGGTGATCTAAATTTTAGGAAATTCCCCTATTATTTCATGTTTTCTTTTAGATTTAATTTTGAAATTATTCAATTCTGATAACGTCTTCTGATCCCCACAGTAAGTTTTAAGGAAATTAAATAAAATTCATATGTGTACAGTAGGAAAATTGTTGAGTTAGAGGGGAAGCCTTAGAAGGACTCCTGCCAAATTGAACCTCCTTCCTTGGTAACCAGGTGGTGGGGAAGGAAAAAGTATATCAGCTAAATACACATACACTTTGCATGTAGTAACATTCTGTAGAGCTCAGTTCAAAACAGACCTCAAAATGCTGCCAAGAGAAGTATGCAACTTAAGAATTATACCAGTATCCATCCAGTGGCAGAGGTAAAAGAAAGGTGAGGGCTGGAATATTGAATTAGAGATGTGCAGATTAGATTGCTTATTGCTGGGAATCTAACCAGCTCTGTGCTGAGCTAGCTACAATTAGTGTGCCAGTAGACATGGAAATAATTATTTACCCTCTCATCATACCCCCTGCCTGCTGGAACCCTCTTGGTGCGCACAGGTAGGCTCCAGCAGAGTTCCATGCCAAGTGCTGGGTGTGACAGTGGACACGAGGGTGAGCCCCGATGTGCCAGAGTTGGCAGCACGAAAACAGGTTTGTGAGATCAGGGAGGAGCTTCTGAGTCCAGCTCTGTTTTCTCTCAGTTGCTGTGTCAGATGGGCTCAGATGAACTCAACAATGGAATGTCTTTTCCACATCCGCCTGAGCTCACTGATGCATCAGATGGACAGAATTTTAAGAAAACTTTGTCTTAATTTCTCTTTAGAAAGCAAGAGAGGTTGGTTTGTTTTATTTTTACCAAATGACCTCATATATGAATGTTGGATAGATGTATTATTTGGGTAAACCTTTTAATTATGAGCATTTATTTAGTTATGTTAAATCATTAGCTTTGGTCATATTTAAATGCAGACATGGCAGACACATGTCTTAATAAGAGAAATGTTCTTTGGTTTTGGTGGTGGATTTTTTTTTTTGCCTCCCTTTAAATTCCATCAATTTGTTTTTGCTCCAGGCTCTGCTGTCTCTTCAAGCCCCCTCAGCACACTTGAGCCCATTTAAAGCACATTCTCCCGTGTCCTCTAACACTGCTGAGGTGTGCTCTCTGGAGGCTGCCTCCCATTTACACTGTGAGGAGGAAAATTAGCCATTTCCTAATTGCACCAGGCATTTAAGGGTAGAATCAAGTGCAGAAACACTAAGGAGTTACTCCCTTGAATTGGTGCTCCTGGCTTTTGGGGAGGCTGAATCAAGGTGGCACAACCTGAGCCAGGCTCACTTTTGGAGAATCTTGCCACCTCCTCCCCCTTGCAGAAGGCAAGGCCCCTGCTCTCCCCTCTGTTGAACTCCAGATGAGGCCCAGCTGCTCTAATGGCCTCAGGCAGTGTTAGGAAATCAGCTGCCCCGTGCTGTTCTCCAGGACTGCCAGCTTCCTCAGCTGCAGTGCAGCAGGACCCGCAGCCGCTCTGGCCCCGGTACTTCTGCCTGCCCCATTTTGCACCAGCACATCCCTGGCACGCCTTCCTCCCGCTCTGCTTCCACGCTGCAGGCACCAGAGCCCTCACCAGCTGTGCTTCCTGAGCTTTTCTTTACTTGGCATTTCCACCAACAATCTTGTTTTCTCTTGGCAAGCTAGAAACATCCTCTGGTAACATTAAGCGGCTTTCTTCAGTAAATCTGTGACAATCACCATCCACAAGCAAGTCTACTTGTATAGATGCCAGGGAAGCAAATCAAATTGCCAGCATTTTTGCTGTGTGCTTGTTATGCTTTATGAATAACTTCCCATAAAAATTAAAATAGTTGTCATAGATTTATACAGCAGGTAGGTTGTAGAAAACATAGAGAATGAACAGACTTCATGCAGATGTGCTGTGGGAATTGCAAATGTTCTGATTCATGAAGGTTGATTAATTTTCATTATGATGTTTTGACTAAAGTCTTTTCATTTGAATACATTCCTAAAATCTGACCTTAAGCACATCATAACTGACATAAATAGCCAAAAAATTAAATTTTATTGCATGAAATTTAATAATAGTCTGTCATGATTTCACTTATATTTATGGAAGTATCATCACTAGTTTCAGTAAAATAAATATTTCAGTTACTTACCCTTGATTTCCATCAATTCTTTTTTTCAGAGGCACCTGACAGGCTTTAGCTTACTGCCACCTTAATACTGCTTCAGTGTAATTTTTTCCCCAACATACTTTGTAGTTGTGTGTTTGTACACAGTCCCTACCATTTCCAAATGTAATGAAAACGTACAGAAGGGAAAAGAGAATCTACTCACCTTAGGTATTTCACTGCTGAAATAGCCGAATGTGTCATGTTAAGAAATGTTTTTTTATATGATATTGTCTCTGGTTGGGGTAAAGAAATGCAGTTGCCACAAAATTTATTAAAAGTCAGAGATGGGGATTATTTTCCCAAAGCTGCATAAAGTCTGTGAACAGAGAACTGACCCTCTCTCCCAGGTTAGAGATGAATAATTTGATTTGTTTCACACCTGTGTATCCAGTACTGTAGTAATAATTAGCTCTTAAATATTTGTCTACACCAGCAGACCTCAGAGGCTGCTGGAAGTGGCTTTCATGATTATTGCCCTTTTACAGGTGGCCCTGAGGACCTTGAGCAACCCAGTGATAAAGCAGGAGCGGAACTGTAGGTTTTCAAAATGCCAACTTATCTTTTTGGCCAAGGTCTCTTCCTTTTTGTAGGACTAGGTGACATCTAGTGAGGGGAAGTACAAAGATAATATTATAAGGTTTTATACTTTTGTGTCTGTTGATTTAACTGGAGAAAACTTTTCTCTATTGAAATTAATTTCTCTGGAAGTTCAGTCTTGTGTTCTGAATACTGGAAAATTTTAGATTGCTGTTTCTTTGGAACAAATGTCATTTGATATAATGATCTAGCAAGGTGGAAAATTTAATATTTCAGCGAGTCTCCCTTAGCTCATTTTAAAACCTTCCATGGCCACTCTGTTCCTGAATGTTTAAATTTGAGAGTTCATATCCTAATTCTGGGTGCACAAATGTAGTAGTCTGTGGGCTGTCTGATGCCATCCAAGGAAAAGAAATGATCTACAGGTCTGTTTGTACTTGAATATTTAATTAAGTTCTTAAGTCTGTCATTGATACAAGCAGAAATATTAATTGTTAAAGGAGATATTTAAAGGATTGTTATCACTCTGTGAATGTAAATCATAGTTTCAAATAAAGACATTTCACTGCATTTGCTGCATAAGGTTTAGAAGTTATTTATTTCTCTTTTTTGATGTATATCTTTAGTTATAAGAGTATATTTAGATCCTTTGATTGTTCAGACTACATGTAAATCACAGTATTACGTTGAAGACAGGAGGTGAAGAGATTCTGAAAAGACAGAGAAACTGACCTTCCATGTAATTACAGTTAATATGAGCGAGAGAAAAAATTCAAGTAATTGGATGTCTTTGTGTAAAGTTTTTCTCCAAATACGTCATACTGACAAGTGAAAAACGTTGTAAACACACCCTTTGACAAAAACTGATGAAGCCCAGCTTGATATTTTAAAATTTTTTTGTTACGTACCCTTCTGTATCCTACCCTGAATATCCTAAAAATGCCCAAATAACAATGATTTTATCTACATTAATCTCCATTAATTTTTTATACCAGGCAGATTCTTGAGGCTCATGAGAAGCCGCATATGCAGAGGACACAAAGCAGTGTGCTGCAAATGTGCTAAAAGAGCTTAGTGGAACAGAAGGGTGCAGTCTGCCAGACTGAGAGAGAAACATGAATGTGTGGTGCTAGTTAGAGATGCTGTTTCCACAGCATATTTTCTTGCTAACTTTACATCACTGTCATGGATGATAGTAAGACCTCTGTCTTCATTTGGAAATTGTCTGTGCATGGACATTCCCATTCCCTTATCAGCTGTTTCCTTTGTGTTTTTTAGATCATGGGGAATTCATATGCAGGGCAACTAAAATCTGCCCGTTTTGAAGAAGCTCTTCATAACTCCATAGAAGCTTCTCTGAGATGCAGCAGTGTTGTGCCACGGCCAATCTTCTCACAGCTGTACCTGGATCCTGACCAGCCTCCTTTCTTGCCGGAAGGTAACCATGAAAGTATGGCACGTTTCAGTTGTTTTTCTGTGTATGTGAAAAGGGTGGGGTGTGTTTCATTACCAAAAAAAAAAAAGGCAAAAACTGCACAGCAGTTCATTGTGTGACAAAATCTGAATTTTGGGCATCGTTAAGGGGAAAGAATGGCATGCTGGTTATTTTATTTTAAAGGGAGATAGATGTTGTATTAAAAGGAGATACTGTTGAAAAGTGTAGTTTTCTATGTTATTTTTACTATATTTTATTATTTTTTCTACTTTTATTCTTCAGATGTGAAGCCAAAGGTAGAAGAGTTGGATAAAGAATTGGTGCATCGCTATTCACAAAATGGAAACCTGGACTTTTCTACCAACCAAACTGTTAATGAAATGGAAGATGAAGATGAGGATGAAGACATGTCAGATTCAAGTAGTCCACCAATCCCATACTCGCAAAAACCTGCCCCTGAAGGGTCTTGCACTACTGATGGTTGGTATCCTTTTTTCTACTGTATGATCTTCACAACTGATTCTAATGATAATGTACAGTCTCTACAGTTACAAATTCTTGAGCTAGAGAATCTGAAAACACAGTTTATAGTCAAAGCCTTAGATCTAACAAAATGCAGATTAGAGGGACTTGTTTGAGGACATAAAGTTTAATGTATCATTTGAAAACAGTGTCGAGGACTGGCTGTGACACTTCATTAGTTTCTGAAAGCCCTTTTTTGCCTGTGGTTCTCATTGATTCACTGTCCTCAAAGAGGTTACCTGAGCTGGAATCAATATGGCTGGTTCTCAAGCTACCCCTAAATGATTCTTGGAAACATTAGCAAAGCTGGATTTATTTGGTTCCATGGGCAGAAGGAAGAGTTTGGAGAAAGAAAGTGGGGAGGACACTTAGTGTACTTCCTGCTTCTGAGGTGATAAGAAGGTTGGTAGTAGAAGCTTGTCTGTTTTGTCTTCCCCATGTGCCTGCTGACCATTGCTTCCTTACCCTGAGCTGTTCTGATTTGCTGTTGATCAAGATGAGCAAAACTGTTGACTATACTGTATTTGTTTGGGTGTTAAAGAAAGAACAAGATCATTATGCATGTAGCTACTTGGCCAAAGAAAAACTGATGTGATTTCTTGTCCCAAAATTTTTCTATTCTGAAGGTTTTACTTCCTCAAAAAAGGAAGATCTATTGATATTTATTAGATGTGCTTCATGTTAAAACATCTCCCTGCTGACTTCAGACACCTGAAAACAAGAACTGTTCCCACCAGGTCCAAATGCCCTTCTTGACATTTTATTCAATATCCCCCTGAATCATGGAATTCCTTGTCCACAGTTCATCAAAAGCTGTAATTTGTAAAATGGTTTTGTACCTTACTGAAGTGTCTGGTTGTATGAAATGATAGAAGTAGGAACCAATTGCTGGTAATAATTTGACATTTTTGAGGGGCATTTGTGGCATGTGTTGTCATCTTTGCCTTTTCCACTTCCAAATGCAGCTCACATGAGCATGTTTGCCCTCTGTAACAGGGTACTGCCTGTTCCCTGTAGCACAAAGAGCAGAAGGGCTGGTTGGCTGATGTGAAAAGATGGAGAATATTGTTGAGAGATATTGTTATTCACACAGAAGTGTGATTTTCTGTTCTTCGAAGGCTTGTAAATTTGAAGGAGGAGGGAAGGAGAAATACAAAATGATGTATTCTGAGAAAAGTGTTCTCAATTGAGGACAAGTATCAATAAAGCCTGCAAAGTCTCCTGCAGAGAGCAGGAGAGGTACCTTTTTCACTTCACATATTATATGTATGTAATATTAAACTTAGTATGCCCTGGAAAATTTTAACCTCTCAGGGGCAGTTTTGTGTTTTGATTTTTATCTATAAGACTTTTATGATCAAAGCACTCTAGAAGAAAGTTTTGTGTGTTAAATCTGCAGGATTTTAGGGTTGTTCATTACTCATTTTTGTTTACCTTTCTGAGTTTACAAAATCTGCCTTATTTTAGGTGTTCTCGAGGAACTGATTTAAGAGAGCAGTGTATTTGTATCTGGAAAAGGAAAGGAAAACATAGTTTTTTCCAAATACTTCTGGTGTTCTGTTAGGACAGTTTTACATAATTGTTTAAAATGCCCTGGTTCCTAAACATTCACACTGCAGTATCTCAAGATACTAATCTGATAGCTCATCTTGCATCTCATGTGCATGCCTTCCAGAGATGTAAGACAGGATCACTGCCATTGTTTGCATCCCTTATCTTATTTATTTAATTGCAAAGGTAAATAACATTATGAAGATATTAAACAATACTGTTAGACCATTTGAACTCGCTGTGTTTGGATACTTTAAATTAAGCATGTATTCAATTGCTTATCCAAGAGCAAAATACTGGTACTAGAACCTGCAGTTCATAGCTCTGCTTGCTGTAAAACCTGTTTCCACCTGATCCAACAGGTGGGATGAAATCTTTTTCCCTTTAAGGTATTTGTGCTGTTTACTTTTCCTGAATTCAGGATGTGTGCCATAACCCTCATATTATTTTTTTTTTGTGACTTGTTCTTTTATTCAGATGCATTTGTCAGTTACTGGGATGCAGAAGGTACATCTTAATGCCTTTAGTTGTCAGCTAAAAAAAATAAGTGCCTCGCAAGTGAGTTTGTTGTAGATTCTTTCTCAGCTGGTTTTAGTATTAGGTCTCTTAACTCTCTCTCTAGCCCATTGGAAAGGGCAACTGCATCTTCCACTGAGCCTTGTATTAGTCATGAAAGTAATTCACTTAATTTCAAGGGTTTTGAGGGGCTTTTTTTTTTACTGCTCAACACACATTTTTGTAACTAAAACGTCCATGAAAATAGGGTTTCAAGAAAAATAATTTATTTGTTTTCATACAGGTACCTCAAATAGGCAACAAAATTCTTGCATTAGCAAGAAGCAGTTCTGAACCACTTACTTGCTTGCTGTAGCTTTAAAAGAGGCTGCTTCTAATTTGTGGAATAACGTTCTATGCAAGCTCTGGGAAACACAATAGTATCACCTTTCTTTTGTTAACAAATCCTCAATTTACCTGATGCTTAAAGAAAGGCCAAGGTAGTTTCAGAAGCAATTAGGTAAGCAGGTACTTTACACCTGATCAGTTACTGTGAGGTTACAATGGAGAGTAACAGTGACCCCTAATTCATATGTAATTCCTGGAAGCTAATTCCTTATGCAAATACCCCATTTATTACAGTGCAACAAGGGGCTGGTACCCCACATGGAAACTGCTTCTTCTCACATTGGGGAAAGGGAAGATAGATACAAATTTCATTATAGAGAAGATTCTAGCACTTGTGGGGGTACATTTTCGGGAAGATGGAACTGTGTTACTTTAAATGAAGTGATGGTGGAGAATGCAAATGTGCTTCTCAAAAGCAAAAACTAGTGAATTTTCTCTTAAAGAAATGAAGATGTCTGTAAAAGCTGTTAGTATTTTAATTTTTTGGTGACTGCTCCTGGTATTTGCAAATCTTTAATTGAAATATAAGTGCCTCTTCCTTATTTGAAACAAAGCTGAGAACCTGTGAGAACATGTTTGGTTTGGGGTTTTTTTAAGTAGTTCAGCAGTTCAGCTTTGCACTTTTGCTTTTTATAATTACATCTTGATAAAAGATTTCACAAAGAGTAGTTGGTTTGGTTTACTGACTTGTGTTTTCTTCTCTTTGTACTTGGATTTTCATAAAAGGTACACAAGTAAATTAAAGTGTCATTCTTTCTTCTTTAGAGGAAATGTTTTACTGCTGTTTGACATAGAAATGTGGGTGCCAGCACAATTATAAATTAATAGCTATGAAATGTAAATGGATTTGAAATGTTCTGTCTTCGACACTGACAGCACGAGATCATCTTGTACTGAGACGTTATGTCTTATCTTTCCTAATGTGGAAATTATTATTTCTGACAGATAATTAATTACCAATGCAAAAATCATACAAAGTAGAAAACAACATAAGGTTGGGGGTCTCTGTAGTAGTTGCTAGTTAGGAAAAGACAGTGTAATAGAGAGAGAGTTAATCCCCCCTTCATCTCCCCATAGTCAGTTACTTGCTTCCAAGTCAATGTGCTTTGAGTGGAATTTTCTCATTCAGTTTCAAAAAGCAGCAGAAACTTAAAAGAGTTCTATTCAGCCCTAAAAGTTAACGGAAAGAAGGATAATGAATGGCTCTTGAAGAATACCATCTGCATGTCTTTGAAGGAAAATTCAAACCTTTTACTGCACAGAAGGAGATTTGCATCCTCTCCATATCACCTGATGGAAGTAAGTCTCAGCTGTACCTGGCCAAGCTCTGCTGCCTTCCCTGCTTTTCCTGTGGCAGCTGTTCAGTGAGCAAGAGAAAAGCTCATGGAGGCTCTGAGGGTCTGTCTGTGCTGCCTCTCTACTGCCCACACATCAGGATCCCTTTTCCTCTGCAGAAGGAGTGCCAGAGGAAACCATTTGGTATCAGCCCTTTTTATTATCTCACCACCTCAGAAAATGAGGTTTTGACAGTCACCTGTGAGCTCTGAGCTGGTAGCTGCTTTCTGCCATTGCTGGCAGGGGGGTAGAGATTATAAAGGTAGTGAATTTCAGCAAGGTTTGTGAAGTTCAGGAGTTGCTTGGACGACATTGGTGTCCCCAAACTAAAGTCCCCTGGGGCAGCAAAGTAATTATAGCTCTCACAGGCTGAACATCACAGAGGCATGTGCTGGTCAGCCAGTCTGCACATGCATACCTCTCTGATCCAGAGATGTCTGCCAGCCAAAGCAGAGGAGGATGCCCAAGGAGATTGTGAAAGGAGGGAGAAGGGAGAGTGTGCAAGGGGTCTGGGAGCACTGGATAAGTAGGAGATGATACTGGGGGTAAATTGCAGGTATTGTTTGCAGATAGGATGCAGCAATTCTGTAGTCCAGTCCTACATATCCTAAATGGTGGGAAATACTAAGTATATTAAGATCTACAGCCTCTCAGGTAAGAATCAGATTCACATGACGGAAGGCTGTTACTAGCTGTGCTTGTAAACTTAAGATGTTGTTTCTTAGGGTTCTCCTGTAGCTTCACCCTTGGGGACTGATGCAGAATGGTGACACACAGCTGCTCAAAGCATAGCTAAAGCTGTTCTGCTTGTAGCCCGGACAAAGCTGAGTCTTTTCTTTCACCCAGGAAGTCATGGAGCACTGCATCACTTCACTGGGACATCAAAACCCTCAAGCATCCCAGGGTCTCAAAGCTTCTCATGTGATATTCACCCTTCTCAATGTTCTGTGTTCCTTCAGACAGCAAGTTTGCATTGGTACACAACACTGATGACCTTGGTTCTAGCAACTCCTTAAAAAAAAATTCCTTCAAAAACTCCAGTTGGTCATCATTTGTGCTTCTGGGGGCATTTCCGGAACATTTTTAGGCAGAGACTGGGCTGGAAGCTAATTGTGTAAAAGCATGGGTTTAAATCTGTGTTGAAATCTTACTGCATTTGCTGTTTCATAATCCTTATCTACAGATTTCCTGTTTGCCCACATTGTCAGCAGTGGGTAATTTTTCTATTCTAGATGTAAAGTGGTATTTTCTAAGCATGTCAAGTACTCAGATTTCACTGAATGCCTAAATATTTACGGTCAGTTTTGAAAATTCAGTATATAATACCCAAGTGGCATAAACATTTGAATAAGCACATTTTATTTTGAATGTAAGGGACTTTTCCCCTGGATTTATCCATGACTGTTTCTTTCTAAATTATGTCAAAAAAATCTAGATAATACTTAGCCTGATACCTGGCTTTCTATTTGAGTAGGATCAATCTGCTTTTAGAGAATATGCCTTAAGAAGAATTTAACAGATTAAAATCAAATGGCACCTAATCAGAAAATAATTATTTGTGCTTTAAATATGCCAATTTAATACTTCTCTCCTAAAACATATGCAAGTTTTTTTGGTAAGTTATTGATATAATCCACTGATTCATACATGAAAACTTTAAGAGCTTCATTTCAATTCATTGTCTGGAAAAAGGTGTGTATCAGGGGTAAATCCAAGCTAGCTGCCCATGAGCTGCAGCTGGAACTGAGGTGATTGAAGAACTGAACAAACCATTTAGCCAAGAACTGGTTCAGCAGATTGCGAGTGTAGGCACAAGATCGAACCTGTACTGGACTCTGTTTTCAGCAAGCTGCTGCTTGTCAGGAAAGTCATGCAGGCTTATTCTGTGTGTTCCACTTTGCACATGCTCTGTGCCTGCTACAATTCTGACATAAAACCAAAACCCATTAACTTCCATAATTTTTGCTGAAGTTTCTGTAAGTTTTGGCACAGGAGCTAAGAGCGCAGATATTTGTATCAATAATGGCTGAGGTGGCTTTTGGTTAAGCTGTGATTCTGTTGTGTTACCAGATGCTTAGACAATGTCCTTCTCCAGGATATTTTTTCTTGCTGAAAATTTCTGTGGCAATTAAGGACTACATGAATAATATTTTAAATCAAGTGTAAGCAATAGATATTGATAGCTAAGTCTTAATAGCTATTGCAGTAATTTCAAATTAAACAGTAATCTTGATTCTTGTGATTATGATTTTCTTTCTTTAAAGTTTATTTCACCTGGACACTGCTCTGGGTTGCCTTGCTATGCTTTTTATGTGACCCAGCCTGCTACCTGCTCACTGCAGGGCATGGAACAGCAGAAACTCTCTGAGGTTCCCATTTTTTCCTACTTCTGCTACTTTAGCTCTACATTGAACAGAAGCCCAAGAAGCAATGTTATGTGCATATGTGTATTTGAGTGGGGAAAAAACTTAATTGTAGACTTGAAAGTCATGCAGTCCACTGAGACTTCAAGAGACTCAACTGGAGACTTGGTGAACAGATGATTCACATGTCTAAAACTAGTGAATTATTTATTTGCTGGAATTTCTAAAATGTGTTGAGAATTTAAAAATGAAAATATTTAATTATTTTAATACAATAAAATAATTTTTAGTAGCCACTACTAAACTTCAGTCATCAATTTTTATTATTCTTTTGTATTACTTAATGATGTTTATGTATCAATGCTAGCCTCTAGAAGCAATAAAGACAAAATTGTTTCTCTTGAAAAAACTGTAAACAAAAGTTTGGCAAAGAAAAAAGAATCGTCAGCATGTTTTATAAATCAC
>VWYI01020546.1:2786-26287 GCA_013399455.1 Anthoscopus minutus
TGTAAACAAATAAAGAAGTTTATTAATATAACAAACACTATGCTGAAAGATCCTGCTGTAGTGTATAAACCACATAGGCTATAAAGAATCACTTTCAGTTTAAGTAGCTAGTGCTGAGCCAAACCTCTGGATTGGAACAATACAGAGTAATAGTATAAAAAGATTAATTATCTTAGCTATAAAAGGGGGGAGGGGGACATCATGAATTATGAGGCACAAGATTGAAGCCGAAAACCTTAAAACATTCATTTTCTGAGAGCAAATACTTAATATTTTATAAAATCCCCCAGTCTCTCTGCTTGCTTAGTTTTATTTTTTCTATCCTTCTTCCCCTCTTGGCAGAGCTCACTAGTAATCTTTTAAAATTCTGACCTGAACACTTACCAGTCAGCACAGTGCTATGTGTCAGTGATTAGCTGACCTGTCTTTTTACTGCTCCTTCACCCTTTGAGATGCTAAAGCAGCAGAGAAAGTATATGTAGTAGCAAGTGTTATCAGTGTTAAGAGATGTGGGTATGTACTTGATTTCTTCAAGCCCAAGCCATGTGTTCATGTAACTTCTGCTTGATGAGAAAACCCCAGCATCACAGGGGAAAACTTTCTCACACCACTTGTGCAGATGAACACAGCCTTGGTTTCATGGTGGTTTGGTGTTATTTTAAGGGGAGTTGTGTGAAATTCTGACATTCTTCTGTGTGTGTTGTACTTCTTTTCACTCTAGATAGAGGAATCTTCTCACCTAGAGTGAAAAATGGTAAAATGATCAAAATGTAGAGGAAACTCTTTCCTTGTTTGAACACTTTCTCACCTCACAGGTAGCCTTTAGACCACAGTGTTCCTCAGCCCTCAGTGACAACATGTGTCTGCAAATATAACTCATTTCAGACCTTTATGACTGGGCATTAAAAGCTCCATCTCTTCCTTTCTATCTTTGATCTTGTTACAGCAAATACTTTATGATTCAAATTGAAAGAAGGAAAATTAGACATTTTAAGGAAGTTTTTATAGCTAAAGAAGCAGAAACAATTCTTCTCCAAGTTTAATGATGAGTGGCATTTACAGCGCATGAAGAGTCTACATTTGTGCTGTAATTTGCATTAGCAGAGCAGAGTGCCTGTTTTAGTGGTGATTTTTAGAAAAGGGAAGCCAGGAATAACTCCTGTAGTAAATAGCAACTATTAACAATCAGAAGGCCAATAATACTAGAATGACTAATACTGAAATACAGTTTTCAGTTAGAGCTTTCATGTGTTTATAACCTTTGGTAAGGAATTGTTCTTAAACTTCAAACAGAATTTCTTAGTACCTTCATATGAATCAATTGCCTTGTAGTTTTCAGTAAAGCAACGTAATTGCTTAATCAGATGAAGAACCTGGTGATTAAAATTTAACAGTCATGTGGTATCAGGCAATATCAATATTAGTTCTTACTCAGGGTAGCTGGTTTAGATCAAACTGAATGAAATACAAGGCATGCTTGCAATATACTTTAGCATGCAGGAATGTCATCTAAGTCTTCTCTAGAGCTGAGTACAGACACTGAAGAGTGACATAGCAATAAGACTGTACTAAAGCTGCCACAAAATGCCAACTCCAAATCAGAAAGCTTCTGCACTAGAATAGCTTTGAGAGTTGTTGGATTTATTATCATCTATGTTGAAAAAAATTAACCCATTCTGAGAAGAGCATCTATTTCAGAAGGGACCAATCTCTCAGAACTGGCTTGAAATACAGAAATAGCAAATACAATTTAAGAGAACATAGTGAAATTCTTTGCAGAGATCTATAGTCCACCACTCAAAAGTGAGCCAGTATTGCATGAATATAGGTAGTCTTAATCAGAAATGATCAGAGGTACTAAATATTAATTCTCTTTTGAGTAGGTATTACCAACACCAAGTGCAGTGGGATTTTGGCCCATGGTTCTGTGTGTTTTCATAATGCGGGCAATGAGGAATTGATAGAAACAGGAAGCAGCAGCAGCATTTTTGGTGATGGTGGTGGGGATGTTGTTATTCTGGACACCTTTCATCTGTAACATATCCCAGGAAGTTAACAGTCATACTGGATCAGACAAAAAGTCCTCTTTCTAACAGTGTCAAATGCTAATGCCTGCTGAGAAATACAGAGATATGAGAAGTTTGTCTTAATTTCCTCCAAGAGCTCTCCTTGCCTTCAGATATTCAGAGACGTAAAGACTGAAGGCAAGAATAGCTTCTTTTTAGCTGATAATTTTCAACAGATCTTGTTTCCCTTGAGTTTTTTTACTTCCTTTTTAGCATATGTAAACTCCTAGTATCCACAACGACAGAAAAAAATTATTCACATAAATGTTTATCAGGGTTGTTGCTGTGAAGAGAAATTATGACTGATTGCCTGTTTCTTTCTTTTGCTCTTTCAGCAAGATCTGAACCCAAGTAGTAGCTCCTTTCAGCTCCTTCCTGGGGGACTGCTTTTTTGCAGGGGGGCCAATTACACATATGGTAGAACAGCCATTACATTTTTTTAAATTCTAATACCATTGGCCTCAGTGCTTTAAAATCTGATTTTAACTTTTTGCTCTGAAGTAAATTCCATAGTATGTTTCACTATCAAATATGAGAGTTGACATACTGTGGAGCTGTAGAAGCAGCTCTGAAGAAGAGGCTGTCAAACAGCTCAGATTACCATGTGCTAATATGCATGAAGTTTTAAGAATTCTGTTAATACTTCAGTGATTGATTGCCATAAGTCTATACTCAGCCACAGTATGGCTTGTTCTGCATTATCTTTTTGAGGATATGGAATGGCATGCCCTATACAGATTAACCAGATTTCTTTCTGAATGTGGAGAATATACTGGTCCACAGTCAAAGACTAAAGGTGAAAATATTTAATAAAATAGGAGATAGGGCAGAATACAGATGCAAGTGTTCACTCTTGATACACAAGAAAAAATTAGCATAATCATACAGATGATAGCTTTTTATGTAAGGGACTCTCTGAACACTCTTTTCTTACTCACTTAGTCAACTTGAAAAAGTTACCTGCAGCATTAGCCACTGTAAAAAAGGCAAAATACGATGTTCTGATTTTGCTAGAGAAATCTGGCAGAGCTGCTTAATATCTGTGGCATTGTTCAAAATGTTTGCTCTTAATATTTATGACACTGACTTTTATTGTAGTTGGAGCAAAAGCTTATGATCTCAAGAATATAGCTGATGTTTGTTATTTAGTTTTAAAAAGCTACTGGACTAATAGCACATGCAGTGGTTTCTAATTTTTAGATGCTCATAGCATGAGCAGAGAAGTGCTGTGTTTGCAAAGAATGAAGTTTTATGGCTTTATGTTGTATGACTATACAGCTAAATATATTTGCCTTCATTTGTAAGTAAACTGTGTCTGTCGACAATATCTGTGTTTTAGGGGCAAAGAGATATCAATTTGCTATCTTTCTAGTATTAAAAAAGAAAAATACAAAATTCAAAATGAGATTACTATATAGAAAGGAAGATATTGTTGCAAATTATTTTGGATATTAAATGGCAATATGTCATCTGCAACATCATATTAGAATTTGAAAACCTTTTACCAGCTAAATCTCAAATTAGGCTAACAGGAAAAGGTTAATAAAAATATTAGTTCTTTCTGTTTATTTGTGCTGTATATCTGGCAGCATTTTCTTGAACACACATTTATGTCCTGGTTGGGTGACCATCAAGAGTAACTCCTGCTTGGCACATTAATGTCATTACTTTGACTCCATGAAGGTGCTCTGCCTTGAGGTCAGGCCCTGCTAAAGTAAACTGTCAGGCTCAAAGAAAACCGAAGCTGTGATTAAGGATTTGCAGATTCCTATTTCAGAAGTTAGCTTATCCAGCATATTCTGATGGATTCCATCAGTCTTGACCAAAGACCCAGTAAAACATCAGCAAAGGAAGAAACCATTACTTAATATAAGAAAAAGAACAAATCAAAGCACATTGCTTGGAAAGCGTGGGGATTTTTTTAATATGTTAATACTTCTTAATTTTTTTAATGCTGTAGGGCTAGAAAAAGAACATAGTAAAAATTTACTGTAATGTGGATGAGTGTCTTCCAAATTACTTTAACTATTTTTTTTATCTGGACTTTTCTCACCAGATGGACACGCAAGATAAAAAATAACCAAGGGGAAATACTGCAACAAATATTCTTATGAACTACAGTTGGCAGAGATGCTCTTGTCTCAGAATGCACACATGATGATGTGTTTAAAGCATGAAGTAATGTTTCAAAACTGCTGATAATCTATGATGATGAATCTTTGTGCTCTTTATACTTCTAAAGCTAGTAACTTCTTTCCAGACATTTGATTCCTTGAACTAAGTGAAAACAGCACTTTCAAAGAGTGAGCAGGTTCCTCTTGAAAGGCACATGAACCCATTTGTTTCTTTTTACTCTTTTAGCAAGACCAGAGTGTAGCTGAGGGTGGCTTTCTGGATTGTTAAAATAACAAAAAGCTTTTCTTAATCTACAGTTCACTACTTTGAATCCACTACAGGCTGAACTTAGGAACATCTGACACTCATGCTGTAACTTCTGTAAAATGAGTTATTGTTGCCGGCCTCTCTGTGGGCAGGGATGTAATGCCAAATGTGCCTCTTGTAGAGTGCAGTGATCAAAAGGCAGATACAGCTGGTATAAGATGGTACACAGTGGAAAAGTCTCCATTAACTCCAGTTGAGGATTTGGTCACCAGGCTTGAACCAGACTGAAAATTAACCTTCCTGTCCTGCTTCTGGAGTCCCTTGAGCATATCTAGGCCTCGATCTTGAATTAAAGCTCTTGAAAATTGCAGTTGCTGTCAACTGTTCCACACAAAGATTAGAGTTCAGTGTTAATTTAGGATATTTCACTGTACCGATATATTTTGTTTAGATTGCTGTCTATTTGAAAAACCTGCCTGTTTCTGTAGAAAAGTTGCCTTTGTAATACCAAATTTTGAAATTTCATCCAAAGAGCCAACCACCAAGTAGCTGAAGTAGATGAAATTGGGCACTGAATTTTGCACCTGATCCATAGCATTGTATCAGTTTTCTGACAGAGTTGATCAAGCATCTGATTATCCGAGGACTGGACCATCCTGATCTATTGTAGCTAGACTCTGGTTCATTCTTCAAGAGTGTATGGGATCACTGAGCAGAATGATGTATTTTCCAGTCATACTGAGTCCCAGCTTAGAGGAAACCTTTATTTTTCTAAGATATGCTATCTTGGGTTTGTCTGTATTAAAATGTAATTCAGCTGTGCTTAACCAAGCTGTCCTGGTTGCAGTATCACTGTGGCTGCTGCTTACCATCCTGAAGTCATTTGGAATTTTTGATCATAATTTAGGATGGGTACTTGAGTAATTTCTCCAGAAATGTTCACTTTGCTTGACAAGGGACACCACCAAGAAGAATTGTAATGACCCTTTCTTCTGTTTTGACACCACATTTCTGGTGCCATGTACTACTCTCCATTTATTGGGCTAATGAAAGGGAGCAGAGGAATAGCATTTGTGCACAGGTGAGACAAATGGGTAAGAAAAGTTTGTATTGATTTGCTATTTAAATCATATTCTAAGTTGTTCCATGCAGCAATTCTATTAGCTTTTCTAATTTGCTATTTAAACAGATTGTACCAATGCAGAACTGAATATTGAAAAGGTCCTAAATACATAACTTGGTAATTAATAGCATACTGTCCTGAGAATACTGAAAATTGTTGCAGGAAAAACTAAGCTTAGAGATCTGGAAAGGTTCCCTTTTCCCTGTGGGATATTAAAGGCTAGGTGCATATTTGTTAAACATCTAAGAATTTTCAAAAAACATAGATTTGTGAAATGGTCTTTATTTAAGATATCTTTTTTAAATGTAGCCTTTCCATTGAAATGACACATCATGATATACCTAGCAAGGGAGCTGCAAACCTCTTACAGATGTTGAAACATATATAAAGTGTAATGCTTTAAATTGTACAGACTAGGCCTTAAAGTTAACCAGTATAGCTGAAGTAGTATTTTTTTGGGGTTGGGGGTTTTTTTGAGTGAGTCTGTGAGTATAGTAATGTAATCCAGTTGTGACTCATGTCTGTTAAAAACTCAGAAGACAGACAGATGTTATTGGGTGTGAGTCTGTGTCTGCACACTACAGAACAGTTTAGCAAAATGGTTTGCTGGCGCTCTTTAGAGGAAGACTCCCTTCCCATTAGGTCCATGAATTGGACTTGTTTTTCCTAAGGATTCAATTTTGTGGAAGAAATCCTTGAAACTACAAGTTTACCTAGATCCAGCTAATGTTAGAAGAATGTGAAATGTAGATGTGAAAATCAAGCTTTCCTTTCCTGAAAGTTGCAGTAAATGATCTGGTTCACAGCATACTTGCACACAAAGCTTTAAAGGTTTCCTTTCAGTCCCCTCTATTCAGTTACTGGTGAATAGAGGGGGAAAAGTTATTACCCAGATGGAAGAACTATTCCCACTTTAGTTATTTTGTTGCGGCAAGAGGGAGCTGAATTCTTTGAGGCTTTTTGTTTTTCTAAAAACAATCTTCATCTCCACAACGAGAGCAAGTGAAGAAGTTTCAGTAAAGAGGACAGTTTGAGGGGGGAAATAAAAGAGAAAAAAGTAGAAGCATGTAAAATGAAGCTTGGTTAAAGTCCCAGTATCACTACAACTATAGGTTCAGCTTTGAGGAATCTGTAATAAAATACTGCTATCAAATTTATATGCATTCAAATGATCTTAAAAATCTCAGTAGGAAATAAAAAGGAACCTTTGCTGAGGACTTTTCCTGCAAACCTCCATAATCCTTTCCGATTCTGCAGGGATTTTGAGTCTCAGCTGTGTTGGATAACTCTCTTAGTTAATAGTAGGTTTGACAAAATTCTGCATATTCCCGTTTAAAAGCTAGATTTTTGAAATGAACTTTTCAAAACTGTTTCAAGACAAGTGTTGTTTTCATAAACAAAGCAATTTCAAAAATATGTTTGACTTTGTGAATGGCCTTTGTGTTTGTGTTTTAATAGAGTTTGATTGCAGGTGTATGTCTACCTTCTTTATGGGTTATCTGCTGGCAACTTCAAGCAAAATGTGCATTAATTTCTGAAACTTAAAAGTAACCTGTGCACTTTCCTTTGAAATACAAATAGATCAACAGAAGAAAATAGATTTTCATAAATTCTCCTGGAAGTCAATCTATAAACCAAACCAAATGTAGATGAGGAGTGAAAGATGCAAGTCACTGCTTCTTTTGGTCTGCTTTATTTTAAAGTGCTGTAAGGAACAAAATGTTTTGCATTCCTATGCTAATAGGATACACTAATCACTGGAAAAGGTGATTCTGGTTTTGTTGAAGGTTTATGAATTAAGGGTTATTACTGGAAATGGCTCGTTTACTCTGTATGGGCCTGAGACAGAAAGTCTGAGTCCTCTGAAGCTTTTGTAAATACACGTTGCAGAATCTTCCCAGACTGAGATGTTTGCCTGTTTGTAGCTGGCTAATCCAGAAGTGGTTCCCTGATAAGGTTAATGCCCAGTTAATTGCTCCTAGCCTTGACACACAGTTTAATTGCTATTTGGCCAGCACATGCTTGTTGCTTGCTCTGTGTAGAATTCTAGCGTATGTAGTGATGCAAACTACAGGCTGGTGGAGGGCAAACAAAATAAATACAGTATTTTATGTTCTTTTAATTCAGGGCCAAGTGGATTTGGATGAAGTGTTTATTTAGTTTGCTGGCTGCTTCAGATGCTGTGGCATATTGATTCCTTTTATTACTAGCAGCCATTTAACCTGACCTCTCTTAGATCCAGTATTTTAAAAGCCATAAATTTTAACTTTACTTATGAGCAAGGACTGAAATGCTGTGAAAGCCTTTTTATTAGCAGAGCTTTGCCTTATTCCATGTTCATGTGTCACCCATGGCAACAATATTTAGAGCATCTTAAATTAGAGCAGCTGTTGGGCAGCTCAGTGGTGGTGGGGTTAGCAATAAAAAGAGCTCATGAATATCTCAGGCATGTCGGATTCACTGATCAAAGTGTGGGCAGGTGTACAAAAGTAATGCCACGATTAGCAAAAGGTATTCTTTTCCTGGTTATTTTGTTAAAAATCTTGCTTTTCTTAGTCTTAATGTTCACAGATAAGGAAGATTTTCTTTTTTAATTGCAAGTTAAATTGCTGATATTGAAATCTATTTTCCTTTGCCGCCTTTGCTTTTTTTTTTTTACAATAATCATCTTCCTTGTTTCATTAGCCTAAATTAATTGCCAAACAACACTTAAAGCAATCTTTACCATGCAGCTTATGTAAGTATTTATAAAAATGTGCCCAGGTCAAAAATTGAGGCATAAAAATGGCATCCCACTCCTTGAATTATAAGTAATATGATTGTTTCAAATGTCTTTCTGCATTCACATGTAAAGAACTAAAAAAAGCTTTAAATTAGTGATGTAAACACAAAGCTTAATAGGAACTTCTTGCATCCTTCTAATTTGTTACTTCTGATTTAAATTAGTAATGTTTTAAAATATTATTTTGGGGTTGGTGACTAAGATTGAGTAATAATTCAGCAGCTTATTTCAAAGTAGGTTTAAGAGTTAACAAAATAGATCATAACCATGATTTTAATGTAAGTTTTGGCTTGCTTTCCTCTGTTCTGGTACTGAAGAAGTTTCCTCATCTGCCTCACAGATCAAAAGTAACACTCTAGATGTTAGCCTCATACCGTCAGAAGTAACTTTGTTTAAATATTAGTGCAGGGACTCTTTAGTTCATGTTAAACTTTGGCCTGGGAACAAAAATGTTGGTTTAGTTTGAGAAGCATAATTTATATCAATTAGTCTCAGAAAGTGTCACATTTCCCAATCTTTTAAAGCTGGATTTAAATGTCTGACCTTTTCAGAGGGCGGGTGGGGAAGTAGAAATAAAGCAATCACAGGGCACTGGAATTTTTTTTGCTACTACTCAGTTCCAGACTGATCAATTTACAAGGTGCCTGAAACCACAGGGGAATCCTGTTTTCTAAAAACTGGACTTTTTCCTGTCTGCATTGCTTCTCCTATTGCAATTTTCCTCTGGCAGGTTGTAATAGCTATATCTAAAGTCAGTTTATACATAAATATCCTTGAGGAGAAAGCTCCTGCTTTGTACAAGATAAGTAGCTTGATTTATACTGGGCCCTGTTTGGAGAGCAAGAGCCAGCTAGAGGGAGAGCACTAATCTGCTGGAGAAGGAGGAATTCAGATGTCTAGGAAAACTGCACTGGATGCAGAGCTACACTGTGAATTGGAAGGTTATGTGAGAGGGTAGACTGCTATAACCAGATGAAGAAAAATAATTATTTCAGCAGATAAGATCACAGGGTTCCTATGCAAAGACAGACTTGGCTGCATTTTGCCTGACATTCAGCACTAACCTGGGAAGTGCACGTGCCCCTTCACTTGAAGCAACCTTCAAGAGGTTGCTTGAACCTCTGCCTTTGCTTCTAATTCTTAACTTTAATATTGTTGCACTGGGAAGCTTCCTAGCATTTTTGAGATGTTAAACGCCATATTCTTTTTAAAATAGTAGCATGTTTCACTGCAGAGCTGTTGTTTGTGATAAGACTGTAGAAAACAGTGACACCAGCATATGTTTCTAAGATGACAAAAGTGCATTTTCACTTCTTGCCTAATGGCTACCTTATTCCAAGCATTTCCTTTTCAGCTGGCTAATGCTCAGCGTACCTTTTTGAGCCCCAAATTGTGATCTGTCATTATTCATAGCTGAAATTTCAGTTTGTGCAAATGTGGGCTAAATTGCAATCATTACATGTAGTAAAATAGATTGTAGTATCTGTAAATCTGAAGATGTAGCTGTCTCTTACAATCAGAGAACATGTTAATATTCCTATGCTTTGATTTCTCTTTATTAGATTTTGTTTTTCTGTCAGTTGCAGGGTTGTTTGGTGTTCGGTATTTCTGATTATTATTTGGAATGCTTAGATTGAGGTATTAAATGAGCAAAACTATATATCTTGTCTTTAATATGTAAGTGCAAGATAGTGATTCTTCCCTTGCTTTTCATCAAGCCCTTAATCTTTTCTGTGTCACCTGTATAAATTAGTGTTGAAGAAAAAGCTACTGTGTGATCTGAGACTTTCCTACAGAAATGTTATATTAAAGCTCTTCATTTGAAAATCACAAGCTAAAAGATGTAATGACTTTCAGATTCCTCCTTCCTAAATAATTCTCTGCATTGAATTGGTGGTGATTGAAGGACTATCTGAATATAAAAGCATGAGTGAGAGAAAAAATCCTTTTTAGTTGTGCATACTATGAATCCTACCAGAAATAAATGAAACTACATTAAACAAATGGTTAAGAAAGAATGGAACATGAAGTAATTTAAGTCACCATGATGTTGCAATCTTGTAGAGTGAGAGGTTGGTCCATTAGGTTGGGGTAGGCACTGAGCTGTGCCTGCTCCCTTCGAAGCTGTTGGCATGTCTCACTCAAAGTCCTACCAGTAAAGGAGCCACCGTCGCTGCTTGGTGCTCAAACACTTGTTTGCCTGCTGAAAGTAGTCCCATGTTCTCTCCAGCATCCCAGTCTCCACAGGGTAGAACACTCAGTGTTTTCATAACTGTTTTCTCTTCCCTAGTACCACTCCACTATGCAGCAGGAACCAGGACTCTGTGCATTTAGGTCACTGGGTAAAAAAAAGAATCAAATTATTTATAATTTGTTACAACTTTATTGTATTTTCTCAGTCTCAGTGATGCTTTCCCTTCTTTTGCCTTTATAGCTTTTTTTTTTGCCTCACTGTGTCTTTCAAAATGTAAATAGAAAGTTAATCTAGCTCACATAAATATGTTCCTCTAAATATTCTCCTTTAGGCATATTCCTGTAGTTTTGGTTTTCAAGAAGAAACATTATCTAGAAAATAAAGTTAATGATAAATATATGAAATGTTTACTCTTTAGAGTGTCTTGGGAGTTGTATTTCATATAGAGTGACAGTGATTCATGGCTTCTCTTCATTTTGATTCTCTCTGTACGTGCCTTTGGGGTGGCTTGCTTTGCCCACAATGCTCTGTCATTTGTTTCCCTTTGATTTTCACCGCCAACTTCTTGCTTTTGGCACATTTCCTTCAGCTGGGCTATAAAAATAAGAAAGAAATGTGCAGATGTGGGAAAAAGATAATCTTGAAAAGACCTGACTAATAATAATAGTAATAAAAGAACAGAAAGCTGGTTTACTTTTACCAGTACATTAAGAATTAAAAAATCTGTGTTAGCCATGTTGGCATTGAGCAGAAAATTAGCAGAAAAATTGAGCAGAAAATGTGTAACACCATCTTTCAGTTAAAGGATGATCAGTTACAGACAACATCTAAGAGCTAGCAATTTGATTTCAGCCAGTCTAGGCAGGTAGTGAGGTCAGCTGTTGTTTTCTCTTACAAATTCAGGAGAGATGTATAATGTAATTCACCATTTATAAAAACAATAAAGTGGATGCTTCAGTTGGCTTCTCATCATTGTACTACAAGAAGCAGTAAAAGGAGAGCTCAAGAATTTAAAATCCATGAAAAGAACCATTTTGACACAGTGAGCAATTGAATTTCTTGTTGCCAAACTATGTTTCTGTATTAAAAATCCAGGTAAAGTTAGATACAAACACACATCATGTATCCCCAGAAATGCTTGTTAATAACTTGTAAAACATACATGTTGTTTATTTGTTGGTTTGGGTTTTTTTTTTTAACCATGACATAAATAATCACATTTTCAGGCTTACAGCAGTTCTAAAGGTCTGCACAAATGAAAAAGGTACTGGCATAGGCAGGGGGAGTAAATTTCCCAATTTGGGATGCAGTGCTTGTCCATTATGGAGTCTTGTGCATTTTTGTGGAAAACATCCAATAATAGATGCTGGCTCAGAAAACAAGGGGACAGGTCTACCTGCTTAGGGAAGCTTTCTGTGTCTTTAGCTGTGCTCTAATACGCGATTACTGCAGCTGTATAATGAAAGTGGGAGGAAAAAGGAATAAAAGCTGAATTATAAAATAATATGAAGTTCTTACTGTTAGTGAAATTTCATGCTAAGTTATTACAGTCTTAGAATGGGTCAGCTGAATGCTCAATACCAGTGTGAGAGTAAGGGTTCTCAGTAAGTTTTTGAATAAATGAGGACACCTCAGTGTGCTTGTGTGTCTGAGTCACAGTGTGTGTGGGGAGGCTGAGCACACAGCTTGCTGCCTGGTACGTGTGTCATGGGAGTGCATCACTCCAAACTTCAGGTGTTGATTGGATTTTCACAGGAATGGCCTTTATATGCACTGCAGTCTTCCAGTCTGAGGAACTGGCTCAGCTTTATATAAAACAGGCAGTAACCAGCATTTAACTTGAGACCTTTTTCCAGGTAATGGAGCTCAGAGCAGTAGTGTAGTACAGCTTGCACTGGGATGTGTGTGTGAACACTTCTGTGCTTTGCCAGGCAGCTGTAGCAGCAGTCTGGAGTCAACACTGGCTGCTGGACCTCCCAAAGCCATGGGCCCACATGGCCCCACTGGAGGCAGGGACGTGTCCAGCCCTTTCCAGGCTCTGCAGGCACCTTGAAGCCATTCCCGATGGATGCTCCTCCCGGGAGGCTCGGCCCACAGGGTGCCCCCAGACCGCAGTCCCTGGCAGCCTTTGCCCCAGGCAGCCCTCGGTCTGCAGCCCAGCCCGGCTGCCTGCTGGGCTGCCCGGGGCCAGCAGCCCTGCCAGTGCCGTCCTGCCAAACAGCCCACCAGTGCTGGTGACTGAAACTTGAGAGAACTTCCTCTCTGCTGATCAGTGCCTCTCACTTGGCCTTTTTCCACACCGTTATTTTTCCCTTGGTTTTTCTCCTTCTCAGCCTGTGATAGGCACCACAGTGCCTCCTACTGATGCACGGGGTTTTAGTGATTTTTAGCACCTTTATGTTCTGTGCAGGTCGTTCCTCTAACTCTGCTTTAGCACTTGCTAATTTCTCAATAATGGTAGTCTCCAGAACGGCAATTAGTGAACAGAACTGTTGCACTATGTGATGGAGCAGCCAGGCTTCCCTTAAGTCTGTTTGTCTCCACACACACCCCCAATCCCCCACTTGTTTTCAGCTACATAGCAGTCTGCAGGTAAAGGAAGTGTAAATTACTTTATGTAGGCACTACTGACAAGTCTCTATTTGGTGCCAATTCTCAGGTTTTTTACTTTTAAGAATTCACTGAACATGCTGTTCAGAATTACTTGCACTGTAGGATTGCTAAAATCGCAGCAAATCATGCTAACATATCTGTCTTTTTGGTGACCTTTGAATCCCTTCAGGCATGGCAGTGTGGACAGGTAGGTGAAGGGCTTCTGTTATGTTCTCCTATTGCTTTTGTTAGTACTACTTAAAAGTTGAAAGCAAAAGCACTTGAGTTCTCAAAGACAGAAGGCCATATTGCAAGTCTCTTACTCGGTGTTTCTATGACACATTTACTGTTCTACCATATAAAAACTAAGTAGATGCTACAAAGGCTTTTAAATTAAGCTGTGAATTTCTTCATTGATTGGAGTGCATCTATTCATTGAGTTTTGTTCTTTACCTATTCCACTATCATTTTATTAATACTATTTAACACAAATGCTGCCACAAAATAAAGCCTTTCTAAGGTCATATAGACAGGCATTTAAAGAGAGAGAAAGTTTGGGACACTCAGTATTTCCTTTGTTTTTCTGTGGAGTGCTTTCTTAAGCCTGTAATCAGGGAACGAAGACAGCAACATCATTTATGTTAAACTGTGCTTTACTTGTTCATTGAAATGCTGTGCATATTGGTATCACAGCACCAGCTTCAGCTTGAAGAAAAAGGTTGGGTAAAACTTAGAGAGAACTAATAATGTATCTTCTCTCAGGAGAAATGTGTTTGAAAAAATCAACTGTTCATACAAACCATCTCCTTCTAAAAAGCAAAACACTTGTGTAGCAGTGTTTGTTTTTGTGAGTCTAAAGATAATGCTCTCCTTGAGACTGTTAGCAATGTCCAGTTGGACATCACTGGCAAAGGTGGAGGAAGCAGCCCCATTCTCATCACTGGTGTGAGAGAATGTGGCACACCAGTGGCACAGAGCGAGCCGGCTATCGCCCATCACTTTGTCAGGTCTGTAAATTATGTGCCATTCCCTCCAAGTCTGAGTGGGGATATCTGCTGAGGTAGGTTTAACTTGATGTTATTTTTAAAACAAATTACATTGATTGCATACTATATCAAAGGCCCCAAGTAATAAAGTACACAATTAAATATATCTGACTAGTTTACTTTCTCTGTGTGGTTTTTGTTATAAAAACTTAACCGTTTATTTTCCAGACTCTTCTGGTAAAGATTTTGGTCCTACTCTGGGATTAAAGAAGTCCAGTTCTCTTGAGAGTCTTCAGACTGCTGTGGCTGAAGTAAGGAAGAATGAACTCCCTTTTCACAGACCCAGGCCTCACGTGGTGCGGGGTCGAGGATGCAATGAGAGCTTCCGAGCTGCCATTGACAAATCTTACGATGGACCTGAGGATGGGGAAGAGGGTATGTAGCTGATGGCACTGACTAAGGCAGCCACCTTCACTTAGCACTGCTGAGGGCCAGCTCCACAGAGCACCATGAGCAAGTGATTTAGTCCAATTGAAGCTGATCACATTTTAAAAGCTGTTCACATTTTCCACTGAATAGAGCTGTCTTTGCAGTACCCCATCCAACCTTGACTGGGTTTAGTGTAAAGTCTTTCACTGATCTCCTTTGGGGCAGGGGTGGGTTGGAGGATTTAGAACTCAATCCTTAAATAATTATGTTTTTCAACTTCAAGAAGCAGCTGCTTTCTTCAGATTACATTAAAAATTATCTCTCTTGTTTTACAATTCCCCCTTTTCCAGCCAGGAAATTTGTTTCATGTTGTAGATAAGGCAGAGTGTATTGATAGCACCCTGCTGCTCATTCTGTCACTATGGGTTTTATAAACCCCAGTCTAGAAATACATCTCCTTTACTACGGAGTGTAAAACTGTGCTTGGATCCTGAGCCCCCCAACAGAAAGAACACAGCTCTTTTCCAGCCAGCAGAGCATTTTATCCATTTCTTGTTCAACCACTCAAAGAGAAGGATTCCAGGGTGTAAATGAAGTCATTTTGTTACACAGGTTGGTTATGCCAGTCACCAGAATCTCTTGTTGAAGTAAGCTCTCTGTTTGAAACCCAGCATGTGGTTTTCTTGAGCTGATGGAGGTTAACAAGCTAAATTTCAAATAGAACAGTGCTTTATTGTATCAGGATTTTTATATCAGGAACAATAACTAGAAAACAATTCATTAAAATAACTCTGTGTTTAATTTACAATACAAATCTGTTTGAATCCACTAGATCTGTTTAGTCTGCTTTTTAAATTATTCAATTAAATGAGTAAGTGTTGTGAGTCATTTCAGCTCTTTGAAGACACTCTTACTGTATTTCACATGTTTGCCTTTCAGTGGCCCGTAGCCATCCTCACTGCTGCTTTTTCATTCTGTGCAGATGGTGGCTCTGATAAGAGCTCTCACTGTGGTCAAGAAACTCAAAATGTGGAATCTGGCCCTCCAGGGAACCCTGAAATAGAAGATGCAGAAATCAAAGCAAAAAAAGACAGAAAAAGTAGGGAGAAAGAGAAGAAAAAGGGCAAATCTAAAATCAAAGAGAAGAAAAAGAAAGAAGAAAATGAAGATCCAGAAAAGAAAAAGAAGAAGGGCTTTGGTGTCATGTTGAGGTATGGCATTTTACAAAGCAAAACAGCCACCCATTCTCTTTGTAAGATAGAAAACAACAACCAATGCTCTCATAAAGTAGTGGAAAAATTATTTCACTTGGACTCAAATAATGTTTATGTTATTGAAAAAGAAAGCAGTTTATGCTTTTACACCAAACTTGTAACTGCGGCAGAAGACATTTGGCAGACAAAATGTCTTTTTGTGCCTTTGAAATGCATTCCCATATGTCAGAAAAGATTCAAGGTTTTAGGCTTAAAGCAAGCATGTATCGGTGGGGAAAGATTTGTGGGGAGTATTTCTGAGTAATACAAATCCTGCTCCCACACTCAGACCTTTACCTCCTCTTCCCTTGCTTATCTGCTTCCTTCACAAGCTGCAGGGAGAGCAGAATTCCCTGTGTTCCTGCAAAAGGTCTACTAACATTTGCAGTTGCTGAAAGCCACTGCCTGTGATAAAATCTTTGCTTCATGGCTTCAGCCACTGCCTACACTGAACCAAAGTTCACTGTCCTCCCTGCCCAGCATGCAGGTGTTTGGATTTCTGCTGTGGCTCTTGGTTCTGTGGCTGTTCCCTTGCTCTTGTTGGAACCTTTAGTGCTGTAGGCACTGGTTGCTAACACCCTTCCCTCTGGGACCTGTTGACTCTGTGGAGGATTTAAGTGTTTGAGTTTAAGTAGCTCTTCGCATTCCATACAGGGTATGCAATGAAATTTTTTGGTCGTGTGGAGGAGATAAAACTAAAGGACCATGGCACTGGACACTTAATATTGGCTTTAGGAAGCTATTGATGTTTCTTGTCATGCTGAATTGTAGACAGGACACCTATATAAAAAATCCACAATCATTGCTTAGGCAAGGATACATTTAAGTAGTAATCTAAGAAATTCAGATGCAAGATCATTCACTGATCATGGTCTTCGTTAGGGCATATAATGTATGAACTGCCTTACAACCTTCTGTCCCTATGTTCTCTAGAGTAAAATTACTTGTGTTATATTAATATAGAAGGTGTTAGCTGATTTTCTTCCATTTATCAGCAATTGCCCAATCAACTTTTGAATACTGTGGCAACACTATTAAAAATATACAGGTATGCCTGTGTGCCAGATTTGCATGATTTCAACAGTTATTAGTGTTCATAAGATGTACCTGGCTGTACCAGTCTGCTTTTAGATGGGCTCTTCAGGAACCAAGGAGGCATGTACACACATCTGTGCATTGCTTGTGCATTTGTGTTCACACTGTTTAAATAAATAGGACTTAACATGGTAGGTAGTAAAAAACTGAATAATTAAGAGGGTGACTTCAAAAACTCTCTTGTGTATCTTGAGCTTTATATATTTTTTCATTCTTTTTTTAGCTCTTTGGCATGAGTAGGAGAGAGGAGGGGAGTAGCACAGAGGTCTAATAAAAGGATGAGTACTGTTTCATGTATCAAAGATACATAGCAGATTCAGAGTTTGAATTGTAAAGTCTTTCAGGGGTATTATATCTGAGCCAGAAAGAACATGGGATGACACAAAAATCCAAAATAAGCTATCATAGTTGACAGAAACTCTGATAATTGTCAATATGCAAAGCTGGGAACAACAGGTTACCATTTGTAACCCTCTTTCAGAATACATTCCACATTTTGGTAGTACACAAGGTTTATACATCTGCTCTTTCCAACAGCTTGTCTTTGGTTTAGATAGTCTTCCCAGCTGACAGTGTTAATAATGTTTATCTGTATGGCAGCACAGAATGGGAATTTCTATCCCTCACCACTGAAAATCTCTACAAAACAACAAAGATGGAAGCAACATATTATAATAAACAGCGAGGGACAAGTAGGTAAGAACTAACAGTTCAGCTGGGAGGTTTTGAGAGGTTCTGTGTCCTTGTTAGTATTTCTTTCCAGAATTTGTAAAACTTGAAAAGAAATTCCTTCCTGAAAAGGTGAGAGTATTAGGGAATCCTAGCCATGATAAAAGTGAAAAAAAGGTGCAGAACTGTAAAGTAGAGCTTGAACAAGAGCAACCAGTGTGAGTTTACAAAAGAATTGGGGACCATATGTCCTGAGCAAGATGAGCAAATCCAGGCTGGTATTTTTTCAGACAGAAACTGGCACGTATGACATGAAAAACAAAACCAACTGATCTGAATGTTTCTAAAATAAATAATAGGGAACTAATAGTAGAATTTAGGGCAGGTAAAATACCAACTAAATATTAGATTAAAGAGGTATCTTTTCAAACTGGTGTCTTGTACTAATGTGAAGGGTGAGGAGTGTCAGGAGGGATGGGGAGGAGATTTGAATGATAAGTATTTTAGCAACATGGATGGAAAGAAACATCCAGATTTTTTTATGACGTTGTGGGAATGGAACTGGCATGTTTTATTGGTAGAACATCTGTGGAAGGAAAGAGAGAAGTTTAAGATGACGAAAGTTGTGAGCTTCTGCAGCAGGCTACTAATTCTCAGTGTCTTAAGAGAAAGAGGTATTTAGAAACTGAGACAAGCCCAATTTTTGACACGATGAATTTAAACCAGAAAGGGAACCTACCACATAGAGGACATTAGAAATGTAAACACTGTAGTGGAAAGCTTGGTGGAGAAGGAAATCTGTAGTGTGCGTTTTGTGGGTACAGCAGTGGCTGTGCTGCGATCCCCCATGTGTGTGACCACCAAATGGAGAAACAGAGCCCTTGTTAGACTGACAGGAGAGATAAAGCCAAGGGAAAAAAGTTATGAAAGCAAGTGGCAGGGGTGAGAAGAGGAAATACATTCCTGGAACCAGGCAATGTCATGAATTTTTTCAACTAGTCTGGTGACTGCAGCCATGTGATGAATCCTACCAGGAGCTGGAAACCCCCGCTCTGGTATGTTCATACTGCTTGTAGTTCATGGGCAGTTTTGTTCAGAGCTATTTCAGCTGTGCCTGCATGGTTCTGCTGTGCTGTGGGATGCATCCAAACAGAAAAACAGACTTGCTGAACCCATGTCAAAATTGGCTTGAGATTAGTAGGAATTGAGCATCTGTGGTGAAAGCTCCAGGACCAGAAGGACAATGAAAAAGGGAGATCGTGCCAGAAAGCTCAGTGCTAATTAAGACACATGCATTTTCTGGTGAATGACATGGGGTCAGGTGTAAAGGACAAAAGAAAGTAGAATTTGAGGCTAAAACAGCTGCTGGAAAAGTCCTACTTGTCTACAGTGGGATTTTTGTGCTATGCTTGCTGGGTCACACGTAGAGCTGTAAGAAGTTTTACCTTGATAGTGGCCATGTGAATTGGCTGGCTTCTGCTTTATAATCAATAACAAGCATTTCAAGATATTAAGACCAAATCCAACTACTCAGCTGCAGTACAAGAATTGTTGAGCTTTAGTCTTTTGCATCTGAGATTTTTGAACATATTGGAATTGCTACTGCATTGGTTTTTTGCCTTTTTTTTTTAATTTAACAACAGAAAATAGCAAAGCTGTTAGCAGTTGCTAACAGATTTCACTTAGTGCCTCATCTGTTGCTCAGCTGCTATTTACTTGTAGTTCCTGGTCTTTTTTTACACATACAAAAAGAAGAATGATTGCTTTCCTGCTAAGCTTTTCCTTGATTGAAGCTTTATTTAGGTGACTGTGATTCAGGGAGACCATCAAGAAATCATGCTTTTATTTTTGTAATCATTGTTTTTTTTAATAGACCTGTTTTTTTCACTCAGTATTAACTGTAACTCTTAGCTGCAGCATGTTAATGACTATGGCATTTGGACAAAGTAGGTTAATGTACTGAAGGTTTGAAATGCAAGGTGACACTGGTTAAAGTCTCTCTAATCAAAAGTACTATTTCACTGTGGTGCTGACTGCACAGTGTTTTGTTTCCATGGTTGGTTCTGATGCATATATTGCCTGCCTCAGTTGTAAAGGTGTATATGTGCTGTCCAAAGGACAACAGATGTTGAGTCTTAACTGATTTTGTGTAACATTGGCCAAGGAGCATTGTATTTTACTTTTTGATGCTTTCTGGCACATGGTGCTGTCATTGTTCACTAATAACCCAACGCTAAACCACAGACGGAACCGTAAATTGATACTGTGTATCAAGAAAACAAGTACATTAAACACTTTCATTACTGGAGCTGTGACTAAATGTACACTTCAGTCTCAGGGAAAGGCTAGTGACTAGCATCTACACTACACTTTTCAGAGCAGAAATAATACTGAGTTCTGTGCAGGTACATAAGAGCAGCAAGATTGCACAATGCCACATTTGATTCTTGGCTCATACCTTTTCTCACATTGAGCTGACTGATTCTTTCTGGGCACTGTGAGTCTTAGAAGACTGCTGGACATCAAATGAGCTTCCCTGTACTTCTTTTTGAAGGTGTTCAGTATTTTTAGGAGAAACACTGTAATGAAACAGCATATTCCTGCCTTTGAAAAAAGGTACTGTGTCATGCCACTGTTTAGAACTATCAAAAGCTTGGTGAGGAGGGCTCTGTAGGCTGTTTGGAAGGGTTAATTAACCCATGGGTACAGGATGTTAGAAATCCCTGATGCTGAGCATTAATGCAAATGCATTGTCACTTAGACCAAGGATGCAAAGTTGATCTAACCAAGAGGCTAATAAAATAAATCTAAAAATTACTCCTCAGTTTTCTAGGTGATGAACTCCAGATTTTTAATTTGTGGTCTATAGTTATTGAATTTTCATGCTTTGAAAAACTATCAAAATATTCTCTTCTAACAAAGGTAGGCTTTGTGTTTCTAAATTAAGTTGGCAAAAGACTGAACCTTTAAATCGTCAGGGAAATGTGACCTCTGCCATGCAGTGCAGTTCTGTATCCTAATCCCATAGCAGTTGTTACAATGCTGGAGTATAATAAACATAAGTCTATGGCTCTCTCTACCTTTTCCAGATAGTGATTGTAAAAATTCTGGGCAGCCCTTTCAGTTTTATGGATATGAAGGTAAGATAGCTAATGGACTGCAGCCACACCAATGGCATTTTAATAGGTAGCTCCCCCAGGCAGAGACCAGGAGGCTGAAGTCATAATTTTTTTGTGTGGCATAAAAATCTAAGAGCAAGGATGTAATTGATGACTCAGAGTAAAGAGTTGTGCTGAACTGGAGTGCAGTGGGAGAGCACTCTCTCATTCAGTCTTCACTTCTAGGCTGGACTCCAGAAGAAAAAAGAAACAACTTTCTTCATAAAGCAGTGCTTGTCAACTTGACTCTTTCACTAGTAAATATTTTAAAAATTCGTATAGGTGAGAAAATGTCTCTCTTCCAGCAATATTGCACTTCAACTATGACTTGCATATTTGTGCACATATAGGTATAACTATGAGCCCAGGAAGCAGGAATATATATGTGTATATTAGTTAGATTTGCTTTTTGCTCTTCAGAAAGAGTGCAATTTCCTACATAATAGTTCATCTTAAATTATTTACCTTCCATTTCACAATATGAGCCATGAATATTTTATTTTTTGTCCCTTTAATTTGCCAATTTTCCTTTGAGCTAAGTGCCTTAGTGATTTTAATTTTTCATTCTAGTTGGAAGACAGAAATGACCCTTTTTTCATTACTACTATTATAGGCCTTGTGCTCAGAATGATACTTTTTACAACTAGCACTGTTGAGCCTGTAATGGTATTGCAGAGTAGATAGCATAATATACAGATATTGACTTCTATTAAGTATGGCACTATGGTAACTTATGGACAGATTTTTTTTCTACTCTGTTGCCCTTAGAAGTTGAGTGTTGTAGAAGAAAAGGTAGCAGTATATGAAGAAGGAAGAAATAATAAAGATGTGACTTGTTGGAGAAAGGTGGAATATGTAACTCTTTCATGTATTTATCTGTATATGATGTTGGAAATCAATATGGTTATTGACAGATAAAAAAACCACACAACTAAATTAAATTATGTTTTAATTAGACTAAAGTTATTTTAGGTTTCTTTGTCCTCAATTGCAAAATGATCTGAGATGGATCATGTGTGTTTGAAAGACAGCATCAGTTAATGAGGCAGATGAGTTATCTAGAGGCCTTGATTTCCTTTTGCGAAAATTCCCACTTTTCATTTAGGTAAATTGGTAAATAAAACTCCACTTTCCTTTAAAGAGTGTAAGAACATAAGAGAGAGGGTATATCCAGTCAATTCATTCTATCTCAAATATGTCAAGTATTTTAAATTAAGAAAACCAAACCAACATTTAATTTTACATGTATGACTTTTTCTTTTCCTCCACCATAATAATTCCTCCTTGGCTGCATTCATAGTCAGACTAAAGCAGAGAAAATAAGGGGGTTTTGTACTAAAAATGATCATGCAGACTGCCTACTAAAGGCTGATTTGTTTAATTAAGCATCTGTTCTCCCCTTAATATGCATGCATAAATCTCATTAACGTTAGATGTATGCAAGTGCAGTGAAGAATAGACCCCTCACTCTCATTACTGAACTTGGATAACAAGATTTATATTTACTTAACAGATCAGAGCAGAAAGTTCCCTCTGACTATTTAAAAGGACTCGAAATTATAAACTGTTTGTAAGGAGCATGCTTTTTGTGAAAAACTTGCATGTTCACTTCAAGTTGAAATATCATTATTCAAGTAATTACTAAGCAAAAAAAAAAAAAAAAAAGGCAGCATGCTTTGCCTGTGAGGATTAACTTTAAATTCTACTTTAATGGATACTCACCTATTTAATACTGACCTCTGTGCATGCCACAACTGCTAAAAGTAAACTCCAGGTATTTTTTGGAGGTAGCATATTTCTTCTAAGTGTCTTTCTCTAATCCCCCAAGAAATATGTTCTGCAAGAAGAGTCCTAGAAAGTAAAGTGTATTCTTGGGGAATACTGAACACTGCAGCACTGTGTTCATCCATCACTCACTAGAATTGGCTGTTACTTGTTCTGAAATCCCCCTAAAATCTAGCTGAGGATAAAGCTTGAATTCCATGTTTTCTACATAAATTGTTGTACATTGGGTATTTCTGTAGGTGGCACAGATGTATGACAGTTAAAGGTCCTAGAGGGTTTAAAATCATGCCCACAAAAATTTGAATTTAGGCTTCCTGCGCTGCATTTTAACCAATAAATACAAAGTTTTGCTCAGGAATACAGTACAGAGTATAAATTCTACCTTGATAACAAAAGAAACAACAGGTTTTTGCTGATTTTCTGAATCAGTAATTCTTGTAACGTGAGCGTGGTAAATGGAGGGGTTAGGAGGAATTAACAGAGAAATGATACAGAAGGGGACTCCTGACAGATTCCTTAACTGCAGAGTGCTGCTGGGTGCTGTTTTAATAGGTATTGCTGCTAACAGCCATCTGTAGAGAAAACTAAATATACTCATCTCACTGAATTATGATTTATGCCACACAACGCAGTCAAACCAAAGTAATATTTATATTATAGTGCAGAGTCATTGATTAAATGCACATGGCATCTCAAATCCAGTTGACATTTTAAGTCGAAATGATTGCAGACATTTATTTAACTATTACTTTAAAAAATGTGTCTCTACCTGTTATTAATAGAAGAAAGTCAGACCTAACCAATATTTCAATAGGCTGACCTTTTGTTTTGCTGACATATAAAAGAAAGCTCCTTTTGGGGTAGTCACAATTTCAGAACATATGAAATATGCTAGCTTCAGAAAAAGCCTGACCCCTTGAACTACTCTGTCTCTTTCTTCCCTTTTTTTTTTTCCACACAGGATTTTTGAAAGAAAATGAAGAAGAG
>VWYI01020569.1:1574-36859 GCA_013399455.1 Anthoscopus minutus
AGAAGCAACACAGATGAGTTAAATTTGGAATAAATGTGGAAAGTCATACCACCAATTTTAATCATTCTTCATTCGATTCTGGTTCTGCAGCTGCATCTTCTGAGGTACTGGGCTCAGATTGAAAATTCATGTTTTTTTTTTCTTAACGACTGTAGCTGATGTGAAAAAGAATGAGATGCTAAGATGCCAGAAGGCTAGGATAAAAAAAAAGAGAGAAAAAATGATGCCTTCTATTCATTGGCCATATAGGGCAGCTTCCCCTATGTAATTCAAACTCCTTTAGCATAACACTAGCCCTGGTTACAACCAATGAATATTCTTTAGTTTGCTACTTCTAGAATTTGAATATATCATGCTAGGAAATTTGTAACTCTCTTCCTGATAGTATATAGCTGCGGTTCCAACATATTATATTAAGAGAATTCCAGTTTTGTTAGTAAGATGTGTCTGATGAGCTGTTCAGAGGCAGGCAGAAAGATCTGTGGGGCTAGTGGTGGGGTGCTCAGAAGAGGACCTAGAAAAATGGTGACATTGAGTGACACTTAGCAGATAAGATCAAATTATTTTCAAAGAAAGGTAAATATTGCTTTCCTTGTCTCCCAGATGAGGTAATGGAGGCACTCAAGGAATTGATTTTGTGTTTCTGGTCATTTTGCCACATATAGATACAGCCTGTATGTATTTGGCCTTTTGGGTGGGATTACAGCATGTGTTTGACAACTTGATCTCAAAACATTAATATGTTGGAAGTACGAAAACAGTGTTTGGTCTCTTAAAAATCTCAAGTTTTATTGAAAAAGTTAATGAACAGTTGGTCTACCATTCAAAAGTTTCTTTATTTAGTTATTATTAAGTTCACTTTGGTTTCTATTCTCAGTGTCAGACAGCATGGTTTGGGTTTTTTGTTGTTGTTTGTTTTGTGGGTGTTTTTTTGTTTTGTTTTTGTTTCATGTTGTTTAAGTTATATTAACATGGCATGATATTTTCAGGTCCCAGAAATGTGCAAAGGGCTCCATAGGATACTTTGCCTCATTTAGTTTCTCTTGAGGATGAGTACAGAGATGGATAGAATATTTAAGAAACAGTGTTAATTTATTTTCAAGTAGGACTTCAGTGAAACCAATCAACCAGTCTCAGGCAGTTATCCTTTCAAATATTCAGACTTTCTGCAAATTAAAGATAAAAATAGTACAGCATTTTACATTCAGTTAATATTTTGGATTTTATTTAATATTTTTTAGCTGTAAGCAAGAAAATGTTGATTTGAGTCGTCTGGGATCACTGGCAAAAAATTTATATGCTAGAAGAAGAGTATACTGGTGCAGAAGCAGAGAATGAAGATACTGTTTAATCTTTTAATTGCATATATTTTTCAGATGTATGTATTTTGATTCAAAATTTTAACACTTTAGTACATTTCCACACGAAAGTTTTCATTCAAGAGTTTTGACAGTGTTCTCGAATTACATTGTACAAATCTAATTCTATGCTTGCATAAATACATGCAATTTGGAAATAATTACACCTCTTAACATTGATGGTAAGTTCACCTCACTGACTGAAGTCAGATATTTATTTTTCTCACACTTTCGTCTTTGCTTTGATATTGGCTGGCAATATTCAAATACTGCATCTAAAAGTATGTACATCTAAGCAGAAAAAAATCCCTGGGAATACAAATCCCATTTGCAATACAAGGTGTCCCTCATGAAATACAGGGATTTTTTTCTCCAGATTTTGTTCCTTCTGATTCTCAGATGTGGAGTAATTTTTGGCTCATTCTTTCTAGCTATTTTCCTTTTGGTTTAAAGTTTTCTTTGAGGTATTTGCAAATACAGTAATAAAGATTCAAGCTAAATGAACGTTTCTAAAACGTTTACAAAATAAAAGATTTTGTAAAATAGGGATGTTACCAGCTTTGACTGAGTTTTCACTTAATTAAATATTTAAAGTAAATGAAGTTAACGTCTGCTTCAAGCTACTGTGTAGTTTGTTTCTTCAATCACCACAGGGTTCCATGCATGCTGCAGGCTTTATACACACAGGTATGCAGAAGTACAACCAAATCTGGAGTAATGGATAATATTTGTCAGAAGGTAGGGGAGGTGTAATACCTGATGATGAATCCAGAATAAACCTTCTGAAATTCTAATCCTTTCTAGAAGAGCTGAGTTTTGTCTCTAAAATTATTTTAATGCTATGTGTATTATGGTAAGGAAGGCTTTACAGTAGATAACCTCTTCCAATTAATACCTTTTACAGAGATAGACAGGTAGAAATACAGAGAATTTGAACAGAAGAAAGAGATTATTTGTTCTGACTTTGATTCCCTAAGAAAAAGTATTTACATCTTCTCCTAGCTTTTAGTCTTTTTCTGTACTTCTGTTAAATCCTATCTGATTGCTCTGAGGTAATGGAAATCTTATTATTTAGAGCAGAGTTAAGTACCTTCCATCTCCAGTTCAGGAACTGAAAGTTTTCACCCAAGAATTTTCTTTCTCTATTGTTGGAGACATAAACTGGTGTGAAAGGCAGAAAACTGAGGGATTGCTAATGCCTGGAGTTAGGAGCTGGAACTCCCTGTCCTTCAGTTTGATTTCTGTTCTTACTTGAGCAGGAACAGAGGCAGTTTGGAGATGTTCCACTTGATTTGTGCCACAGTTTCCTTGTACGAGGCATGGAGGCAACCAGCACTTCTATTACAATCCTGTTGTGAGGTGTGTGCTCCACAGACTCAATATTTAGGCACAGGAGACCATAGTAGCAGGTGTTAGTATAAAGCCCAAGGATTTTGTCATCTATAATTGCAAGGAATCTGTGGCCCATGTGCAACAGGAGCTTGTGATCAGAATTTCTGGTGGCCTGCCAGATTTCAACTGATAGGCAGAGATCATGTAAGAAATATAAGAAATTCACAGAACCGGGTATTTGAAGCGCTTTTTTTGTTGCATTTGAACCTGGTTTCTTTCTTTTTGCAAAAATATTGTAGTAGACTATAATTAAAAATTTGGTGCTAACTGAAAAGAAGATTCACTTATCATATTTGTGGATGATATCTTTGGTTTGATGTGCATGTTGAAGGCTTGGGTAAAGATAAACAGGCATGTTTGCCAAGCTGCATAAGATTAAACAGTTCATTACCTGTTGGAATTATCAGCTCCAAGACACCTTGCATAATTTGGACTACAACCTCTATATGCTTTTAGCTGGATTATACCTCTTATCTAGTGAGATGTGTTGAAATATAATTAACAATTTTTAACAGTTTCAGCCTGGAAATGACAGGCTGAAACTATGTGTATTTTTGTACAGATAAACAATCCTATATCTGGATCAGAAGTCATAGAAACATTTTATCTACTTATTTTTTCCAGTTCCTGTGTTCTAAAACATTGTACAGAGAAAAATAATCTGTGCTCTGTACCAAAGAATAGCAAATAGGCACCAGCCTCGTCTCCTTGTAGGCTTGACTTTAAGAACCTTTGGAAAATGCTAAATCTTGCAGAAAACAGCGGTTATTTTAGATTTTTCATAATCTTCATTTTGAATGTTTTGTTGGAGAGAGAATTTTATCTGGAGGCAGGAATTCTGATCCATTGATACCAGTAAGAGTTTTGCCTCCAGTTTCATCAGAGTTCAGGGTTCTCTACGCTAAAGCTGCAGCATCTGTTTCTGAGCTGAGCAGCTTGGATGTAGGTCATCTTACTTTGATGAAAGTGCAGTCCACATAAGAAAGAGCAGGACTTTGTCAGAAATTCTTTTAACTAGGAAATTCTCCAGATTTATGACAAAATGATAAATTTTGAAGTTGGTAGTTCTTGTCTACTAAAGAAGAATCAGGTGTTTTATTTTGAATGTTTAAGCTAAGAGGTATTTGCTGTTGATTTTAGTTCTGTGAACTTAACAGTCATTTGATTTTACAGTGAAATTATTATTTTAGGATATTGTTTCTCTGTAGTCAGGAGAAATATATTTTTTTACAAGTCAGAGCATATGCAATGTGGAATTTCCAACAGAATCACCTGTAGCATTTATTGTTACTGCAATAAAAAGTTACCTGAATGAAATGTATTGCTCTTTTATTTTCAGGTTTCCAGTGTGCAGTCTTCTGGGTATATATATGTTCTATTATCTAGTTCTTAATCTGTTTAAATGTTCCTTGATCTAGTGATCAAAATAAAAATGTTCTTGTACCAGCAAAAAGTGTTAGAAGTGTGAAGTTTATTCACTTCTATTCAGTACCTATAAAATAAACTGTATGAGTACTGGTGTAACATATTGTTCATTAGCTCATGAAGTGGTTAGCCAAATCCTTAGGTGGAAGGGTGTAATTCCAGTGGGAGAGGTGCCCTCTAAATAAGCTGTAGACACTGGCTGAAGCATCAAAAATGTTGTTGTCCTTTTCAGTACCTTGGTTTGCAATGCAAAAACTTCTATCTGGATATTTATAAGATTAGCTCTTTTTTTTTCCATATCATTTCTGCTTATGTGGTAAGTAATGACAGTCTGGGGAAAACTTTAAAGTAACAAAATTCTAGACAAGGACAACAATTCCTACAGCTTTGTAGTGCTGAACTGAGCTCTTGATAGTTTTTGGCAATTACTTGGCTCAGTCTTTTGCCAGCCCAAAAAAGCATGCATGGTGTGTCAGTATTGTAGTCCAAGGATGCTTCAAGAACAAATTGGCGAATACTCAAAAAGATTTTGCCTGCAACCTGTCTGCAGTATGGATTATAGACCAGAGGAAAAGGATAAATAAAGCCCATGTGTCCTAACAGTTTTTGCCAATGAGGCTGGTTAAAACCAGCTGTAGATATGAGCCATCTTTGTTCAGTTTAAATAACAGAATCTGAGATCCTGTGGTTATAGCCTGCAACTACCTGCTCAGAGACCCGAACTTGGTAGTGGAAACATATTTATAGTGACAGACAAAAGCAGAAGTGATAATTTCTAATTGCTAATAATTGAAGCTAACAACTTTAGATTTTTAAAAAAAGGAGCCTTTAACTGATAGGACAATTGTCTTTTGTAAATGTCCAGTAACTGGGGTTTTTTATATGTAGTTTATGTAGTTGCAGATCAGTTCAGAGATCTTACTGTGTTTTGCAAATGAACAGTATCATCAAAAACAATAACTTCTGTTAGACTTGTATTCTGGAACTGTTGTTTTATAAATAGAATGATAACCAGAAAAGCTGTTCCTGTTTTGTTATTTTTTAGGTGAATAAAGCCCAATGCAGAATGGCAACCTCTTCTATTAATGTTATAATTAATTGGGTTGCGCACTAATATGTGGTGCTCTTATTTCCCACTCTATTTCTATAATTTTTAATTTACTAGCTCACAGTAATTTTGATGTCTGCATGGTTTATTTTTGTCTCCATCTTATGCTATAGGAAATGGTATTCTTACAATTCAATGATTCATTGAAGTCCTGCTTGTCTCAGCTCCTAATCGTATGGAGCACAATTTCACACCTTTTGCAGGACAGTGTACAATTCACCAAGACCACACTCTCCATCTGATTTATTTATTCTTAATAGAAGATGCCATACAGAAGCCTTCTCTGACTCAATTCCTCAAAGGCCCAGTATGTAGGTGTTTCCTCATTCTTATGCTGCTTGCATTTTGCCTCTCATGGTGACCCCTGCTGAGGTTACTTATATGGTGTAAGAGTGGATTGATTGGGGAAATGGAGACCACAGGAAAACACAGAACTCTAAAAGCATAGAGCATTTTACAAGCTGTCTGCCTGACCTTGAAAACCAATATGCACTGGTCTAAGTGGAAGACATATTCAAAATTTTGCGGGATAAAGTACCAGGGCAGCAGGATCTTTATGTGTGTTGGAATACTTTGTCACAGTGCTAAAATGCTGAACTGCAGCTGAGAACCATCAGGGTATACATTTATTAATTTAATTCTGCTTCTGTAGCATCCCTCTGTAGCGTACCAGGCATCCTCTTGTGCCTTTCAAAGAAATATAAAAAAGTAAGAAAACCTCTGTCTTCTAAAATTCTCTGGGGTTTTGAGAGTTGTTTAAAAGTTCTGAATGCCCAGAGTTGCTCATCTTTGTCATTCTCTATGTTTATCTCTATGTTTACTTTATACACTCTTTCTACCATTAGGTATTCTGCAAAGCTTGTATTTTAAAACTTCTCCATCTCTGATAAATGCCAGGCATCTCTGCAGTAAGAAAAAAAAAAGTTTTAACCTCTAAATTCTGAGCATATGACATTAAATTTTCTTTCCCCTCTTTTCACTCTTGTTATATGTTCACTTTCATTGTAAGCCTTCAACTTCCTTAAGTCCCATTCATTGACATGTTTTCCTTTATTTCTCTTCTATCTTTCCTCATCTCTGTTCAAACCTTTTAAATTATTTTTATATTTTTATATGTATCTGTGTATGTATAAAATAATTTAATTTATTATGCTGTTCTCTTATTTCTGGTAGCTTTTCTAATCCAAAAGGTTCCTGAAGTAACTTGCATGGGCCCAATAATTAATTGTTAATTAAATTTTATGTTCTCTAAATTATTTTTATGACCTTTGTTTTTCCCCAGTTTAACTGAACTTTCCAAATTTGATGCTTAATGTTACTTCTTTTTAAAAAATAAGGACCTTCTTCCTCATTTCAACCCACATATAGCAAACCTGAGTGTCATGGGTTACAGTACAAAATGTAATTAAAAGTGTGTTATTCTATCACCATCTGCTGGAACTGGAATGAGGGGAAGTGATGCAATCTTGTGTTGATAAGCCAGCTGATAAGAAATCAGCAGGACAATTTCCTTATTTCTCCCACGACCCATCCTCCCTCTAGGGAGGGGTTTTCTGCTGATGGGCCATTGAGTCCACTGATAAGCTTACATGATCCCATTGGAAAATGCTCCATCCAAGGAGAGAAGCTGATGGGCCATTGAGTCCACTGATAAGCTTATCATCTCATTGGAAAATGCTCCATCCAGGGGGGAGGAGCCAAGCCCCTCTACCTGGATAAAAACCAGAGAATTGGGGCACCAAGGTGCCTTTCTTCACCGGACTCTCAGAGGAAGACCAGGCTCATCCAGTACCACTGGACTACTGCCAACACCCTGACCAACAGGCTATCAGGTTGTATTCTGACTTTGTCAGTAGCTTTCTTTCTTTTCTTCCTATTTCCTAATAAATTGTATTTCTGACTTGGAGTTTCTCACTGGTTTTGTTCTCAAACCAGTACACTGAGTTACGGATTTTTATTTCCACTTGCATGATTTGTGATTTGGTAGTTATGTGATTGCTCTAAAAATTGCCAATACTTGCTGACAAGTAGGTTTTTTCCAGCCTACATGTTTAGTGCAAGAGAATAACCCAACTGGGCACCCATTTATGCTTTTTTCTTCTGTATATATACCTTCTTACTGTCCCAAGACATTTGTTTAGGCTTTATTTTGTATTTGGGAAGTGTAAACAGAGGGTGTTTTGCTTCACAGTCCCAGAGGCAATGTATCTGAAATTCTCAAGCAGGACACCCATATCTGTGTTGTGCTCTACAATGTCAGGTCTTTTTCCTGTCCCAGGACATGTAGATGCTGTGAGAAGTGCCTTCAGTCAAAATTCTGCTCCCCTTGCTAGAAGGTGCTCTGCTCTCATTAATAGTAACGAGGCTGGAAAAAACACTCTGTGCACTCCCTGGTGGACATGCACTGTGGGACAGTTTCCTTATCACAAACCCAGTATTTTTCTTGCCCTGCCTATTATGCCTACTCAATGTAGTGCTTAAAGGGTTTATGGTGGGGTAACCCTGGCTTTGTTGTGCCATCACACATTGCAAATGTGTGTTTCCTTCAGTAGTGTTTTCCATCTGTTCAGTTTCCTGTTAAGAAAAAGGTCCATGTTGAGCCGTGATGAGCTACTGAGCTCTCAAGGCAGAGTATGATGGTCCCACAGAGGAGTATTTTTCCTGTATTAAGCAGCAGAGAGCCCAAGATGATTTGGCATTGGAATTATTATCTCTGTCTGTCTTTGTTTCTTCCATGGCATTTTGCTGCTGAACAGTAGGAGTGGTGATAAACTTGTATACCTAAAATGTGTCTGGAAATTACGTGAGATATAAAGTTTAAAAAGGCAAAAAGGATGGATTTCTGGAAATAGCCTACCTGAAATGATTTGTTTAATGAAGAATTCTCCTTCAGTACAAAAGGTATACTTCAGTTTGAGACTGAGTACTGTGAGCCTTCAAAGTTATAAAATAGGTAAAAGGCATAGTAATAGAAGAGTTACTGTCTCAGAATAACTGTGACTGCAAGACAGTCAGATAACTTTTCGTACCTAACCTCGTATTACAAAGGTCACTAGCAGAGGAAAAACTCATTTAACTTCTGTTCCCCATTCCTACTGTGGGTGATTGCTTTCTTCACGTGTTATTTTTGTTATTTTGGTGCATTACGTGTGAGTGACAGCAGGATCTTTAACTCTTCCCAGCTTTGGCAACCATCCCCTTGCCTCTGTGAAATGGAAGTCTCTCTGTAGGTTTTGATAAGACATTCTTTAAAAGAGAACTTAATCTGCCATCATTTATTTTATTAGACTGAAATATGTTCCTGCTGCCCTCTTTGTTGAGAGTTATTGCTTCAACAGTCACAGGCAAATCTGATTTACTGTAAACAGTTCTAACAGCAGAGTAGGAATGTGTGCTGTAAATTGGTTGGAAAATGGGAGCAATTTGCTAGGAGTGAGAAAGTAAGATTAAGTTAAACTGTTGAAACATTCGCTGAAGTCTTGTGCCGTCAGCTCCAACCACTTAACTAAGTGCTATGAGAAGCCTTATGCCAGGTCATTCTTTGCCACTTTGTGCTGGCATTATTTGAGAACAACCTGCCAGGCAGGGTATGGCACTGGCTCAGCCCACTTGTGGCTGGTACTAAATGAGCTGCAATGAAGAAAAAAGGGGCTGTTCCCCCCTTGTCCGGAGGGAGCAGCTGTGATTTGGATACTGAAAATAATTTATTTTAATTTAATCTAATGATCTGGAGAATTGGGAAAGAGGGTGGAAAAAACCCAAAACTTAAATGGAAGAATTTAAGTGGTGGCAGGAAGAAGGCACAAAACCCAAGGATGTGTTTGAAGAAAAGGTGCTGAAGATTGAAAGAAGCTTTTGATTTGGTAATATATGAAATATTTCCTTCAGCCAAAAGCAGATCTTAAGTCTCCTCCCCTCGCAAACCTCTGGAATCAGATTAATTAAATTACCTCTTTACCTGCCTCTCCCCTTAAAGAACAAAAGGGAGATCATTGGCCCAGCACTATGTCAGTGTGCAACATCAGGATTCGCTTTCATCTGTGTCTAGGATTTGAAACCACCTCTCCAGCACCTCTGACTCACTGAAGGGGAGGTGATGGGTCCCCAGTAGTCAGACGTGCTCTTGAGAAGACAAGGTATTGCCTCTATGTCCTGACTACTATACTGGTGCATTCTCCTTTTAGGAGTTATAAAACTCATCCTGTTTTATCATGCATTGCCTTTCCTAGTGCTAACAGTCTCTGGAGTCATGGAAGTTATAATTATGCAATTTGTATGATTTATTGCTTGCACTCATCAGCCACTCTACACTGCTGTTTCCATTATTCTCATCAATTTAAAAGTTTGATGTTCTTTACAAATATCACATCAATATAATTAAAGGTACTGTAACATTATTGGCCACTCTTGTTTGGGAAAGAATTAATTTCAAGAGAAAGTATATTCTAGAATGATTTACTTTGGAGAGAAGCCTTATGTTTGCTAAATTTTTTTTGGTATGTGGGTTCATCACTATTTTCATACACAAGAGGGGTGCCTTACTGCAAGGTTTGCACTATGAGAGGCAAGCTCTGTACACACTAGGGCAGCATATACAAGGGTTTACTTAAAAAACAAGAAACTTTTTTAAATATTATGCATTTTCCACATGATACTTTATATACTGCCGCGGAATGTTCCTTTTGACCTTGGTGAAAGGCTGTAATTTATCAGCGATTGAAGTGGCGTTGGCCTTTGGGAGCCCAGGGCCGCCTCTGGCGGGCGGGCAGCGCGAGGGGGCGGCATTGCCGCAGGAGAGGCGCGCCTGCCGCTGGAATGCGGGAGGGGAGGGAGGGAGGGAGCCCCTCTTCCCGGACACCCCCGCAGCTGCAGCCCGCCCAATCCACCCCGCAGCTGCCTTCGGATCGCCGGCCTCGCGTCCTGCCAAAAAATACGCCCTTGGGATAAGATAAACTGGCACGGTTGCAGTATTTCTTGGTAGCCGGGTGTCCTCTTAAAACTTCATTTAAGACTGTTATTGGGAGGTTTGAATTGCACTTTGTTCTGTCTGGGTTCTTCTTGAATGCGCACCTTGCTGTAATGTTCCAGATGGCTGTCATCTTAACAATAGATAAGAATTAAGGATGGTAATAGGGGATATTTTATTTAAATCCGCATCTTTATCTTTCATTACTTATTCACATTCTATTATACCCTGGTGCTGTATTCAAAACACTTGAGGATTTAATAAGGGGAAAAATAACCATTTAAATTAGGATATTATGTTGACACCTTTACTGATGGTAATTTTTTCAAGCAGTAGTGCAGTATGGAAGAACTGGAGCTGTTTCATATGGAGGAGGAAGCTTCACGAATGCAAAATTTTGTTTGAGTTGCATTTAGAGGCTAAGAGTTCTTTCCAAAAGAAGACCAACTTATATAATGGGGTGGGGAAGTTTTGCGAACAGGCAGCCTTTTCAGTAAGTAGAGCTGGTGAGAAGACTTTTGTAAGAGATTTTGCTAAGGCTTTAAATTTGTTAGAGCATCACAGAGTGTTTTGCTGAGACTTCTTACTAAGACTTCCTCAAGCAAAGGATGCAAAACAGGAAGTAAATACAGTGGTCTGGGAAACTGGGTATCCATTTACGAGTCCATGCATGGATGCAAGGCTTGATTGAGAGTGATACTGGATACTGATTTCTTCAGAATGAAGTGGTAGAGAAGTAGAGAGGCCACACTGGGCCTCTAGCACTCCTTGCACTAGCAGCAGATTTCCTGGGATGGGTGAATCTACCTTCTCACTGGTAAATGGACACTGTGAGAGAGCTAGTTTCCTGGGATAGTGACCAGGCAAGTCTGGGTAACATCTGGCTTCAGTTCAAAATATCAGAGCGCTGCTTTGACTCTGAATTATTATCCTTGATCACTGCTGGTGGTGCTACAATGTGTAATGAAGCCAAATCTTAAAATGCCTGCAGAGTAATGAGTGACTGAGCTGCATAAAATGCTTTTTAATAGAGAACACATTTCCTCAAATGTTGGTACAGTGGGAATAAAAGCGGCTGCATTGACACTCTTGTAGATTTGTTCGGTGCAAGCACTAACTGGAATTAGTCTTGTGTCGTGATAATTTTTACTGACAGAGGTGGAAGTATTGCTTTCCTTTGTTGCTTGTGTGACTTGAGCTAATGGCCTTTATTTTGTTCGTAAAGACTGTGCTTAGTTTCAGAATGACAGTCAAATGCTTCAAGTAATCACTAATGAAAGGCAAGCCCTTCTATGTCTTGTTTTCCATATTTAGGATGGATTTGCTTATGTCAGATTTCTGAGTTACTAATAGTCTAGATAAAATGAATATTGGTTATTCTCCTTTCTTACAGCTCAGTGTGCAGAGGTATCTTATATATTGATGGGAATTGCACATGAGAATTAGCACTGCATTATAACCTTGGTACCTGAATTGTCTCTTAGGTTTGTTCCATGAAAGTCAGGACTTAAGTTCATTGGAATAGTGAAATGGAATTGGGGGGATGCTGTAATGTGTGTGTACACTGACTTTAAAGTCATGTGTAACAATTTTGTAATCCATTAAGGTGATATATGTTGTTAATGATTTTAATAGCTCTCAAGTGTCTGTCTCTTGACTACTTACCTTAATACAATTTTTTTACTTTAGCATCTGTATTATAAATGTAATTTCAGTTTTCATGAATGTTATTGCTCACTTGTATCTGATACTATATCAATATGCTGGTATAGTGTCAGACTTACTGTATTAGTAAGAGTTAATGTTCACCAGTTCGAGTTCACCAGTTTGAACTAGAACTCAGTGGCAGTGTGTGAGAATGAAAAAATATCTGGGTCTGTATCAACAGAGTATCTAAGAATATCAGTAATTTTCCAAACACATAAAATGTCTTGGATAAAACCTTCCTTTTTGATGCAGTTACTTTCTTGTAGAAAATACAAACAGCTGATGGTTGCTGGTAAATCCAGTGTAGTGTGATCTTAGCAAGGTAGTGCATATATAGAAGGAAACAACCCATAACAAAAATTAAGATTCTTTTTACCTAGTGTTCACTACCTGCATGTTTTGGAGCTCAGCAAAGCTGCAGGATATGCATGTGTAGATAAAAGCTTTATCAGATTGATCAAAACATTTATTTAACACCTCTGATCTATGGAGTGAAGACAATGTGAAATGTGTTTTAGGGAGAGATATTATTATCTGTAAAAATCAATACAAATGTTACAGGTGAAATATTGTTTCAGAATATGATTTGTTATATTGAGGCATGCAGCCATTTTCCTTTCAGTGCTAGTATTGAGCCTTTTTTTTTTCATAATGAACCATACTGAAATATTCTTTTATTTTATATTTTTATGAGTTCACTTTACTAGTTCTGTTGTGTGGAAGATGAGATAACCTGCTGTTGGATTTGCAGTTGGATTACATTGCTCTGTGGACTTCTCTCTTTTGTTTTTCTTTGGAGAACAGCTGCTATAAGATTAGAAGTGGGCAATTTTAATAAACACAGGTTTCTGAAACCCTTTTATGCACAATTAAAGTGACAACTAAGGAAAGAATGAGAATAATTCACAAAAGTCAGGTCATCATCACGCAACTTATTGTGTAAGAGAATTTTAAAATGAAGGGGAGGATCTAGACCCTGCATGCTCTAGATCCCAAAGCTTTGCACTCAGCAGTTTCTCTTCCTGTGGGTTTGTCTGACATGCCATGAGTTAAGTCCTTAATGAAACAACTTCTCATAAAGCATTTTTCCTGTTGAGTTTTGAGTACAGCACTGTTTTGCTCAGTACACTTTATGTAGTTTATGTATGCTCAGACACATTTCTGTCTTCCATCTAGAAAAGTTTCTTAGGTAGGAAGAAATTAATTAAATTGCTTTTCCTTAAAAAGCCACACGAAGTCTGCTTGTTTGTGCATGCAGGCGCACAGTTAATCTAGCATGTCCAAAAGGCCTACCCTGCTTTGCCTCGGTGTCTCCAGCTTACACTGAGACTGGACAAAGGCAGGAGTTTGAAGCCAGATTTGTGTGGCTACTGGGAGCTTCCATTGTTATGGAATCATCACAGAATACATCCACATGCCTGCCTTTGTACATGTAAGTAGTTTTGTCTGTTCAGAGTGCAATTATTAGTGCAGCAATACCATGCAAAACTGTTTTGGGTCAGTTTTTTTTCAGAACCTAATTTTACAGTTTTGGCTGTTTCCGCTTTGCCTTTCCCAAGGCTTCAGGAACTTCTATAGGTCTGCCTATGGACCTCTGACATACAGCAAGGTTTCTACCAGGGTCATAGAAACCAGGATTTCTGCTTTTATATCTCAGTTTTGAAGGTTGTGCTGTGAGCACAATTGAAACAATTTGTGAAAATCAGGTCAGGAAAAAAACAGCCCTCAGTTTCCGTGTGACTTCCTAAAGCACTTAGCCTTAGATTTGTATGGAGTTTATGGAAGATTCTAGAGTCAGGGTGAAATGAGGGGTAAGAATGGAAGGGAAATGTTAGAAAGTGGTACAAAAAGAGGTTGTTAGTCTTATGAAAATTCTTGGTAAGGAGGCTACTGTGTTACAGTCCCCATTTTCAGCTGGGGTGATTTTCCAGCACCATGGTACAAAGCAAAGTTCACATGAAAGCTGATGTGAAGACAGCACTCTTTCATAGTTTGTCCAAGGGGATAGGTTTGTGTAAAGTTTTATGAAGATCATTCCCATTGAAATTTTAAGATGGTGTGATAGCTCAGAACTTGGAAGGGCTAAATTGTGAGCAGAGAGTCTCAAGGTTTGTCAAAGCAGAAATGTTAGTGGAATTTTGGTAGGCACACTGTGAGGCTTGGTGGGGTTTCTCTTTGTCTGTGAATTGTCTTCTAGTTTTTGTGAGAACATGTACATATTGACAGCAGAAGGGATCTTTTTCCATGCTGCTGGTTACCACATCGTTCTGTCACGAGTTCACTTGGAATGCAGCTCTGGCTGGATTTCAGACAGTTCTGGTGTGGTGAGTGCAGGGCTGTCCTTTGACCTCTGGACCAGAGAGCCCTGAGCAATGTTCAATTTCCTTGTTTCAATTCCTGACTTTTTAGACTTAAAGCAGAAGAATAATTTTCTTAGGAATAGCTTTTCAATTCTATATTGACTCTGGTATGTAAGACCTTGCACAGCTGCTGTGACTTCTCTTTTGCTTCACCCATCTTCCCTCTCTGCATGTTTCTTGTCCCTTCTTTCCCTTGGTAATGAACTTATTCAAGCACTGATGCTGCTGCGTGGATATTTGACTGATTTCTAAAGAAATAAACAAAAATATTATGGGACTTTAAAAGGAAAGGCTTTCCAATGTAATCCAAATTTTGAATTTGTTTGAGATTTGTTGAGCTATGCCCTTACTTGCTGCTGTAGTAGCAATATGCTGGAAGTGATGTGGACAACTACAAAATCACTTGAGACGATAAATAGTCGTCTTCTTTATTTAGAGCTTGTTTCTCACCACTCTTACAAAAATCTGTCATTTTGCTTGGCTTTGCCCCTAAGTTTTAGGAGTTGCAAAAAACATATCTGCCTGCAAGTGCTACTTGACAGCTGAGGAGGTGAAGCAGGAAGCAACCTAACTTGGGGTACAGCCATGTGTCTTGAGACTATCTCTTCACTTAGCTCTTACAGTGGAGTAAGTTATCCTAAGTGCTCAAGTCCTATTGACTTTGACTGGAATTTAGGCTGTTTAATGACATAATAACTATATCTTTCTGGACAGTTTAAAAAATAATTAGATCATGAATTGTTTAATGAAAAGTCAGTAAAATAGTATTTTTGTATCTCAGTTAAGCCTTGCAATAATTTTTTAAGAGGTGTAGTTCTCATAGAACATGAAAATTTGTCAGGAAAAATAAATTTTTATTAACAGAAAAAGTTATTTATCCTGTTACTTGTCTAAACCTGGGAGTCATTTGATCATTAAAGATTGAAAAACTGAGCCAGAGAAATTTTAGTTTTCTGAATATGTATTTTAAATTCCTCTAATTAATTTATCCATGGAAAGAGAAGCTACATTGCAACTGTTTCTGAAACTAGAACTCTGTAAATGCACACATGTACTGGTTTGAGAACAAAACCAGTGAGAAACTCCAAGTCAGAAATACAATTTATTAGGAAATAGGAAGAAAAGAAAGAAAGCTACTGACAAAGTCAGAATACAACCTGATAGCCTGTTGGTCAGGGTGTTGGCAGTAGTCTAGTGGTACTAGATGAGCCTGGTCTTCCTCTGAGAGTCCAGTGAAGAAAGGCTCCTTGGTGCCCCAATTCTCTGGTTTTTATCCAGGTAGAGGGGCTTGGCTCCTCCCCCCTGGATGGAGCATTTTCCAATGAGATGATAAGCTTATCAGTGGACTCAATGGCCCATCAGCTTCTCTCCTTGGATGGAGCATTTTCCAATGGGATGATAAGCTTATCAGTGGACTCAATGGCCCATCAGCTTCTCCCCTTATTCCAGTTCCAGCAGATGGTGATAGAATAACACACTTTTGATTACATTTTGTACTGTAACCCATGACAACACACCATTTGGAGGCTGTGGCAAATGAGGTGGGAGTGTTCATCTCCCTCACTGTACTACTTAATGTAAATTACTTTCCTGAATATCCATTTTATGTACAGGGAGCAGTACACAACAGATGCTTCATACACTCAACTTTGAGCATTTGTGAAACAAAGCGTCTCTGTAAAACCTGTCTCATCCTTGGATATCAGTATCTCATTCAGTGCTGGCATTACTTCTTAGAAGAAAGTTCCTCTAAGAGCAAGACAAGCAGCATTTCAGCATAAAAACTAACATTTAAGATGGTGGAGGTAAAGTTGTTAGGGGTATGTGATTCCAAGCTGGAGTTTATAACTGTGAGTCTGTAACATCTTAGTATGTGTGTGGAATATCAGATATTAAAAGGAGGAATTTGTCAGAGGAGTGTCCAGGTGTGCCATGCAGGCTGCCAGCAATAACTTGCTCCCACTGATTTTATAAATAATCTGTGGCTTGTTATGTTTTAATTCAGAGCACCTTAAAGGGCAGCATGTCATTATGTAACTATATATGTCCCTGTATGCTCTTTCAAAAATTAACTTTGACAGATACCAAAATGGTGAGCAGACTTGTTGGCTCCTCACATGGGCTTCTACAAGAGTTTTGTATGAGCCAAAATAGTGTCAGTAAATAGTATGAGCTGTGGATGAAACATTTGCATGGAAACAGAGAAGTAGACTGATATGGGTTCTTTTAAATATAACCCTAGTGATGAATTGTTATTTGAGAAGTGATGCCTGACTATCCTTTTAAAGATGGGATCACACATACAAATTATATATGCCTTTAAAATGCTCCTCATTTTAGTCTAAACCTTAGACTAAATTTTAGTCTCACTATTTATTTTCTTCCATTTCTCAATAATTTGTGTCCTCTTTGTCAGTTCTTCCTGCCATTTTCTGTATTTGTTCAAATGATTTATTGGGTTTTTGTTTTGAGTGTTCTGAGGCATTTTCTGTGTTTGTAAAGTTCTTTTTCCTGAGAGGAGTTATTCTGCTGGAATGTATATGAGGATTCCTATTAATAATGTAAGGGTTCATCCCTTGGAAATAATGCTACACACTGTGTGCTAGCTCTGACTTCTTCCCTCCCTTGGAACTGGCTATTATTTGTTGAGAGCTGTCAACACACTCGACACTGTGTGATAAAAAGAAAGAGGAAGATGGGATTTCTGCCCCAAAGGGTTTGCAGTCTATTAGATGCACAAAACAGATTAGATAATGCTAAATATGGCACCGGTCAGATGCACAGATTAGTCTGAAAATGCCACTGATCTTTTTAATATAACTTCCTCCTTTGATAGATGTAGTCTGTGTTTTAATGAAAGTATAAAAATACTCTTGTCTTCCCTGAAGACTTTACAAAAAGCTACATCTGAATAACTGACAGGTAGGATCTATCATGCCAAGCTTAAGCGTATTGCTAAGCCAGCATATCTGATAAAGATGGTTTGCCTAATGGCGAAGAATTAATTGGATTTCATACTTTGAGTCCTTTCTTTTGCTCCATCATTATTATCATGGAGTTACAGGACGTAGAGATATAAAAGACCTATTAAGTCATCCAAGCAATACGCTTCTCAAAGCCTGCCTTCTCTTTTTTCTTAAGAGTCAGACGCTTCTTAATTTCATCTTTTTATTCAAAATTGTATCTGTTTTTTCCATCCTAAGTAATTAATTTTCCTTATTGCCGTACATATCCTTCATATCCTTCCTTCAAATATTTACAGGCTGTAACTGTGTCCCCCAGAAAGCTGTTCCCTAGTCAACCTTTATGCAGTTAAGTTTCAATGTCTTGATGTAATAACACTCTTCAATCTTCACTTATCATTTTTGTTGCTTCTCTAATAACTCCGTCTAATGTGTTATCTTTCTGGTAATGAGGTGTCCGGAGCTGGATCTAATATTCCCTATGTGCTTCTGCAAGAGTTCTGCCATGGGGGACTCACAGCCCTTTACTGCAGGAAGCCACAGAGCTGTTTAGGTTAGAAAAGACTTCAGGATTCAGCCACTGGCTTAGCACTGGTAAGTCCACCACTAAACCATGTGCATTTGCAAATGTGGATAAAATCCCTTGGGCTTTATTGTGTTATGTCATGTAGCAAACAGGAGCATGATTGACTCAGATGACAATGGCTTTGTGTCATTCCAGGTGATAAAGCAATATTATGTGTGTCTTTCCATGCAAGTGTGAATGGTAATTTCTAGATTTTTATCTCTGCAGGAGTGAACTATGTTCATCAAAAAGATTTGTTTCTTTTATTCCCTTTTAATAACATAGGCAATTAAAAGCAGAACAGACAAGTGAGGTTAAAATAACACGGAGGCAATTGGCTGTGCCCTGCTGCTGATCTCTCCTTTGAACATCTGCTGGCATCCTCAGGGGAGTATGGTTGGGATAGAAGTGATTTCTGCTGACTCATTATGGTTTATTAACACCAAATTGAATATATTGGCGGTGTAGGTGTCCCTGGGGTGCAGCTAGAAGAACCAGCACTCTGAAGATGTGCCTTATTTGCCTGTGCTTCAAAAATAAATCCTCACACTGGGAAGGGTAGGGGGCTGGTATCAGGATGTGAATGATAAAGTAAGAGTGCTTCTGTAGTAAACCTTCATTATTTCAAGGTGCATTGAGGGAATATAGTATTTATTCTGACATACAGCATGATTTGGTTGTGGATGAACCTGTTTTGGTGATTGCTGTGCAAAGAGAACTGCATATTTTGAAGATTAGCTAAAAAGTAGAAATGTCGATTAATACTGGTTTAAGCTCAGGCTGTATTTAAAATGCAATACTGTTTCAGAGAACAAAACAGTAACTTTACTTACTTCCCCACTTTTGTATCTTTGGCTCCTGCATTCCTGTGCAAGGCTTGTGGCTCTTTCTGGATAAATTTTTCTTTTACTGATTACTTCAGCAGATCAGTGTTGGTGGAGAGTATCTGCCTGTTCCCTGAACTGGCCAGCTGTGGTTCTTGTTAGCATGCTTTGGGAAATTTGTGCCGCTGTCCGGGTCAGTATCCCAGTATCTGGGATGGTTTTCTTCAAGGTTTATTCCTCTTCCTCAAGTACCTAGTTGGAGGTAGACTCTGATTTTATGCAGGAGGCATGGTGTAATGCTCCCATTGTTTTATTTTACCGTAATTTAGAGCAAGCCTGATATCCTGATAATAGGAAAGGGAATTAAGCCTCCCAGATGTACCTAGTTCTCCTTTTTCTTGTAGGTGATCACCAATGAGTAGGTGTGTATTGTTCCCAACCTTCTGGCGTGCTGAGGACAACAGAGGGGAGCAAAGGGCAAACTCACTTGCCTCATTACAATCTAATTTTTAAATTTATTCCTTAATTTTTCTGTCAGCATTACACATTCAGAATGTGAAAGCAATGTGTTGAAGCAATTGATGCAAACATCTGCCTTGAACTGCAAAGCACCTTGTGGGCTTTATTCAGTGTATCTTGCTGGGGGATGCGCTGATACATGCTAAGGGAAAAGGAATCTGAATTAAATTGACTGAAGAAGAGTGAATACTTTGCAAGCAGACTAGCATTATTCTTCCAAGTTTCTGAAGGGCTTTTTGAAGCACAAATTAATTAGTCTCCTAGCCCCTCTGAGATAAAGCTCCTTTTACACAAGGTTGAGGCCAGCAGAGACTGTTACATTATTTAGTCTGACTTTGCCCTTTGTGTGTGCCAGGAAAATGCTTTCTTAATGTCTCTCACAGACAGCCTAATGTGACTTTTCCTACTGGTCTTTAGTAAGTTATTGAAGTCTTGAACTGAAAAAACTAGGTGCTGCAAGGCAGATACCTGGCTTCCTAAACCTTGCTGTGCATGTTACAACATAGTGTCACATGTACCAGTGTCCTGTACAGTGCTTTGTGGGAATTAGGGCCTTAGGTGGGGTCTGCAGCCACTGCTTAGAGCTAGCCATCAGAAAGGCTGAGGAGAGAGAGGAGTCCTCAGCCTTGAGTTTCTAAAGAGCTTAGGTATTTTGCTCAGATGTTCAGGGAAGTGTTTCTTTCCATTTGAGTTTGTATACTGTTGCTCTCTCATGAAGACAGGACAAAGTGTAGGCAATATTTAATATCTTTTACCACGTGGAGGGATAGAGACTGACAAATTTCACTTTGTTGGAGAATATCCAGACTGCCAGGGAAAGAAAGAGCGGCTAGTTTTACTGCCAGTCCTCTTTGTCTCTAACCAAGAAGCTGGTGATCTCCTCTTCCTTCCTAATGAGCAATTGAATATTTTAACTACACTGATACCTGAGACAGATGTGTTGAGCATTGTGTTCTTGCCAAAGCAGGGATATTAAATTCATAAGGCTTTTGCTGGTGGTGGAACTAGAACATTAGTGAACTCAGAGGCATATTGAGTGGTTGAGACAACCAACAAGTTACCCAATTAATTACAGCATCACTTTTCTGGATAATGGGAACTGATTCTTCAGAAACTTTCCAAGTTGGAAAGTTTGTTAACATTGTATTAGAAATCAGCATCTAATTGTTTCTTTTACCCTTCTTCTTTATTACCGTACCATTCTAATTGTCACATAACAATTTTGTAGTGTTCCAGAAGAGGCAAAGTGTTCAATTCTTTTATTTTTGAGTACTTAAATGAGGTTTGTGGCAAACTGGATTTTGTGATTCTGTTGAAATGTACAGATATCACAGTCTGTGATAGTGAAGAGTGGTGTGGTGGAAATACCAATAGCATTATAAGTGAAGAATGGTGACTTTAGAAAGCAAATGACGAATTGCAGTCAGTTAATTCTGTAAGAAATTGAAAGGCAGGATTTGCAAAATCACATCTTATAAAGTTGCTGTCGTGATGTGCAGAAGTTTGTTTCCAAACAGATCAAGCTTCCTTTTAACATCTAACTTTAGACTTCAGTGTTTATGGAAGAGGAATTTACACTTGATTTTTTTCCAGCCTAACTGTAACTTAAAGGCTTGTGCCGCTGGTTTCAGCTACTCAATATGTGGCTTAGGGAACTCTGTTCAGCTCAATCACTTCTGAAGAGACTATCAGGGAAAGCTCAATGAAATGTTTGTTTCACGTCTGATAGGTCTTTGACTCTTGTAGGAGGCAGGCAATCAAGAGGCTTCTAATATGCTGGTGACTGCTTTGCTATCACTTCAAAATGGATGTATCAATTATCTTCTTGTGCTGTACATTTAATGGTCAGATCAGCCTCTGCACTGCAATTTTGGTTTGTTTTTACTGTACTCTTTTTAGTCGTTGTTCTGGATGGTGTGTTTCCAATGAAGTCACTTTATTGAATCTCTTAGGCAAAGTTAGAGGAGGAGATTAGAATGGAATTGTTAATACAAAAACATGCCTCACTGAGTTGCTGAGGGAACTACTTTAGAGATGCTTCTTGCTGCAGCATGTATGGATATGAATGTATTGATCATGTATCAAGCAATTTTTTGCAGACCACACACAATTTTTCTGCTAAAGAAAAAGGAGTACTGTCTGTTTGTGTATATCTATAAATCTGTTTTCTTTTGAATACTTCATTTTCAGCCTTAATTCTGTTACTCTTTAAGTGGTAGGGTTTTTTTTGCATTCACCCCCGCCCCCCATTGCACAGCTTAGTGCAGATGTATTTTGAGTTATCCTCCAGTGAGCAAGTGCAGACTACTTCTTTCTCCCAAAAAGCACTGAATGAATTATCCTTCTTTCCTCCATCTTCTTTTTCCCCCCAGAGTTCAACATATTTCTGTTACCTGAATACCAGCCTTGCTGTGAAGTTTTGGAGAAGTTCATTATATAAACCACAAGCTTGGGTTGCTGCCAGTGTTCTGCAGTGAGCATGCGCTGGTTACTTTATTCTTCCTCAGTTTCTTGTGATAATGATTTTTGGCACCTTTTGTGATATTTTCTTCATTTATCTGGAACAACAAAAGGGGCAATAACAGATGAAGATGTTATGAAGATTTCAACTGTTTAGTAGGTGAAGTCCATCATTGTGTTCATCTGTTTGGGTAACAGTGAAGAGTAGTAACATGCTTTTCTGTTTTTTTCTTTCTTTATTTTTTTTAAATTTTAATTTTTTTTCTTTATCTTTTTCATGTTTCCCTTACTTTTAAAATTCCCTACTCCTGTCCTGGGAATCTGGGAAATGTCTGTGTGCAGCTACAATGTGGAGACTTTATATGCATTTGATTATATTGATTATATTGATTAGTTCAGCAGTATTCATGTCCACAGCAGTAACCTATTGTTCATATTTTTTGTTCATCACTGCAAATTCTGCCTAGTTAAAGTCACCTCCATTTTTAAAGGCTCTCACAAGTCACTAATTTTATTGTGAACATTTGTTTGTATCACTCACTCCTTATTTACCTTTAACTATTGCTGCGTACAAAATCTAATAGCCAGTAATAACATAAAAAATAATGAAACCTGGAATTTCTCCAGGTGTAAACAGCATCAAAACCCCCAAATAAGTTATTTTTATACCTTTTAGATCTCTTTGCAGTTTACTTTTGTGCTTAAATATCTCAGAGATATTTCTTTTTTATTCAGACTAGTACATATTTATTGCCACTTTAAATCAAGGCATGATATTCTAGTATTGCATTTCATCCTGTCAGTCCTGCATCCTGGTTGCTTCCTTCCCTTCAACATCTGTGCCCTGAGAGAAGCAACAACTACAGCTGCTTCGCTTTCAAGTTCCCTGCCCTCTTGTCCTTACCCTCAGTTGCCTTAGTCTCTTCTGAACTTTTCCACATCCCACTAAAAAATAGTCTGACACTCTAGGCTCTGTGAAGAATAGTTAACTTCTGCTTGTCTCTCTTAATATTTTTGGTAAAATCTGTGAGGGGAGTGGGAATTAGTTTCAAGATGTGTCAGGCTGTTTTTTCAAATAAGGATTTTTTTTTTTTGGTAATTTTAAAAACTGCCCACAACAGTGACTATAATCTAAACAATGATTAATAACAAATTAAGCATGAAAGAATCATGTGCACCAGTGCAAATGCTTTGTGATGAATCTAATGTTCATATTGGAGCATTATCCCCCAGTTCGTGGTAATGATTAAATTTCAAAATATATAAAGAGAAGATGGAGCAACTGTGCTTCTAATGAATCTGTAATGAGTTCTACGGCTGGGTAACCATGCAGAGTTGAGAGATTTGCATAATTGTTATAGCTGCACTAAAACTATAGAGTTTTTTTCCAGAAGAAAGAAGAATTTTTGCACAATTTAGTGAAAAATTCAGCTTTTGTAGCTTCTCCAGCAAAACCACAACTGTAACTAAGGAAATAAAAACTGTAAGGAAGATGCAATGATGGTACTTCACTGTTGCCTGTGTAAAAATGTGCCTGAAAGCAATGGATTTTATAGCCTGTGCAATTACAAAGAAGAAAATTTGAATTTTATACTAATTGGGTCTTCTTCAGCTAATATTAGGATTCAGAAATGAATTACAGAGAAATATAGAGTGTAGGTAAAATAGGTAAAAGCTTCCCCAGCATCCTTACTCACTTATAAACTGAAACAATGCTTTTTTTAATAAGAAGACTACTAATAAAATAAAAATATTATTTAATTTTCTCTGCAGGAAGAAGATCTTTGCTTAGCCCAAAGTTGTTGCAGGCTACTATGGGTATGGTTACTTATTTGGCTTTTTTTTTCTATTTAGTTTTACTCTGTATTTAGATTTTTACAGTATAAAGTAAAGGGTTCAAAATTGCATTCATTGATTTCCTGTAACACAACTCAAGAAAGAGCTCATATTTTCATTGTTGACTAAAACTAGAGGATTCCGAGGGCTCTAGAACAGTGAACTGGAAATTATGATTTTTATTTCTATATTGACATTGAATTTATAATTAAAAATTCCAGTTGCACAGTTTTCCAGGCAGACAATGTTCTACAATAAAATTACTTCATCTATATGCTGCCTGTCTCAGTTTATTCTATCATTTATTCTGTCAGGAGCCATTTTTCCCTTTGTAGAAGTGTTGAATTTTCTTACCATATCAAAGAGCAGCATTAAAACGAACCCCATCTCATGTCCGCATGGTGTGATGGGAGAAGAATGGTACACAATGCAGTGCTTGTGATTTGAGGCACAGTGCTTGTGATTTAAGGCACAGTGCTGGCCACGGTCACCACTGTGACTGCAAAAATAAAGCTCTTGTTATTCCTGTCTTTGGGTTTTTTATTGCTCCATCAGGTGGTCAGTTTGTGCTGCTTGGCCTCTTCTCAGAGCCAGGCTGGTTCTTTCTCTGCCAGGATTCTTTCTGCTTTTGTTTTCTGTGGTTTCACCGATCAGATTATATTTCTCCAGAAAGTACTCCCTAGAGCAATTTCAGCTGTTCCCTCCCTCCTGATATTGCACCACTTGTCTGCATTTTTATGGTCTGACCCTGTCTGATGTTGTTGGATGTGACTGAGATGCTCTGACAGGGCAGTCAACTTTTGGAAACAAACAATGGAGGAAAAAATCCAGAGAGATTCAGCTCTTTGGATGGTGGATATGGTCCAAGAGTGCAGGGGGCAAAGCATGTTATAAAAGCTTGTGCGAAATCAGGCGGCTCCTTACCAAGTGTAGCAGGTATCATCATGTTCCATTCACATTTGTTGCCTTCCAGAGGTACACAAATCAGCCCTCTCTTTTCCTGTGCCCTGCGTGTGAATGTGCCGTGGTGGCCCCCACTGACCAAGGGTTGAGCACAGCAGCTGCTGGTGGTGCTCAGAGCAGTTGTATATCTGAGGTCAGCAAAAGCAATCAGCTCACCTCAGTCTCCAGCTGCAGGCTTTTGAACTGGTTCATCTCAACATGAGACATGGATGCTGGGCCTCACCCTGTCTTGTTATCATGAGCAGTCTGTTACAAAGAAATTCTCATTTCCTGACCCTCATCTCCAGCCAGAAGCCTTGAGGTTGCAGGTCAACATTACGTGTGGTGTCAGAAAGTAAGTGGTTAGGATCATACTTACACCAATCTTTTGGCTCTTGGACAATAACAAAGGGAGCTGTCATTTCCTTAAAACCTGAAATCCTTGACATGCTTTCTCAGCATCACTGAGGTTTCTTTTTTGAAGGTCTTTGCTGTGTTTCAGGTTGGGAGCAGAACAAGCATTCAAGGTGCTTTGAACTCACAAAAATATTTAATTCAGATTTATTTAGCTTTGCTGCTGAACTAAATTGATCTGTTAATGGCATTGAGAACAGCGAATGACTTAATTAGGAAGAGAAAATCTGATTGATAAACTTCTTATTTTCTTGAAGAATAATTTGGCTTCTTTGAAGTAGCCTTGCTTTTGAGTCATTACCGTGACATTATTTATGTGCGTGACTGCACTCCAAAACAATTTTTTTTCTTCAAAATGTGGTCTCTAACAAGCTTTATCAAGTATTCCTTGCTTCAATGCAACTTTAGGAACATTTTGAGATTTGAAATTGATATGTTTTCTACAAGGAAATGGTAGTGTTTTGAAAGTGCCCGTCACAGTTTTTGGTTTACCTTAGTTGAAAACAATCAAGAGATTAGCAAGCAATGATTTTTGTCCTTAATTCTCATATCAAAGCTGTTTGTGTTAACAAGATAAAATACATTCTGAGGCAATATGTGCAAAAGCTTGTTTATCAGCAAGAAGAATAAAGTTATCCTCACTTGACCTGAAATTTATTCTTTGCTTTATGCATTTTCTGGATACTTCTAAAACATTTAAATTAAAAAATAGTTTGTATTTGAACTACACTAGCACAATTTTATCTTCCTGTTTTATGTTTTATTGTTTAATTTAAAACAAATCTGTAAGAAGTAAAGGGCTTGTTAATAAACTAATACCGTTTTTTCAAAAAAAGTTTAATGCTACTGAGACTCATATATCTGTAATTGTCATCAGAAATTTGTTATTCAGTAAAGAAAAAGATGACTTGCTACTTTCTAAAGTTATTATAAGCATAAATCCGTCTGTGTCTGCTTGTATTTGAATAGCATGACGGATATTACACAAAATTTCATGGCTTTTCTATCTCATTTGAGCCAGTTCTGTGTATCCCAGGTGAGCCCTGGAATAACCACATTTTGTGTTTGACTTCCCCTTCCACACAGGCTGTCATTAGAGGAGCTCAGTCCTATGACCCCTTACTCTGTCCTTGTTACATCTTGTGCCAGTTACCTACTGTGAACCGTGAATGCTCTTCAGGACTTGAAGCAATAGGCTTCAAGACTCTGTCTGGGAGTTTTATGCAGGTGGACAAAGGAGCTGTGATTGAGGCAAAGGGATTTTCACTTCCCTTTTTCCAGTGGCAGTACTGTGAGCACTGTCTATTTGAACTCTTTGATTCAATCTGCAATGCCTCACCCCATCAGTAATTTGTTCTGTCATTCTCTGTCAAATCTGGTACAGTCTTCATGGAAAAGATAAGAGAATCCTTATAAATCCTGGAATTAAATTTTTTTCTTTCCTTATAATTTCAGAGTTTTGCTCCTTGTTCCTGACCACAGTTTAAAATGATGCTGTCTTCAATGATCATTATTTTTAATGCAATATGCTGATGATTTGGGGCTGTTTTGAAGAACAGCTTTAGTAACGTCACTGTTACTAAAGCTTTAGTAATGTCCCCTGTTAAATGTGGACAGTTGAATTTAAAATCCATTATTATTAGATAAAAAGTTTAATTGCTCAGGAAGAGCAATTAAAGGAAGGCCTCAGAGTTGTAGATTTGTTCCCCAAGTGCTGGAACTGCTGAGAGGTGCTGATCTCAGGAGATGACCTGGAAAAAGGATACAAAGCTGTCAATGAGAGAATTAGTAACCGAACTTACTAAAAGTTAACATCAGGGTGAGTAATAAGATAAGTGATTTGATTTGATTTGATTTTCTAATTTCTCCAACTGTTCACACGTTTTCTCTGGCAAGAGGGCACTTTGTCTCTTATAAGGAATATCCCACTTAGTGACATGGAAATGCTTGAAGCTTGCGTACCAAGCTTGGTTTGTGAGTTTTTGGAAAGATTTTGGTAGTTTGAAGATGTCAGTTGTGAAGATATTTCTGCAAATGTGGGTCCTTCCTGCTCCTTGTGTTTTGTGTTGCATTGTCTTGATTCTTGAGGTTCTGGTTTTCTTTTCATTCCTTTGTTTCACTTATAAGTATTTCAAGTTAGCTGAAGCCGCTCAGAGGAGAGGTAAGTTTTTTTCAGGGGGCTTTTTGAAGGATCTCTTAATATTTTTTTGCATTTTTACTAGAAAGTTTATAATTATTGAGCTTGTAGGCAGGAGAATTTTTATCAAAATTATAAAGGGAAATGTGAAAAATTGATAACAATAGGAAGAAAGCTATCACAAGCGTTGAATTGAAGTACGATTTGACTGGTGCTTGCATTGAGTGCTCCCTGTTATGCCCTGTGGCAAGTAACTTGCTTGTGATGGGTTTTGCTGATGCAGCACTAGAGACAGCTGTTCAGACTGAGGTCAATCTTTGTGTGTGTTGGCCATTTCAGTCTGTGAGGGGATGGTAGTGCTGAGCTGGAAGCATATTAAGTAATGCAGCTAAAATGGGATTTTGCTGGCATCACTTTTATCAGCCAGTCTTTCAAAGATGCAGAGACCTAAATGTCCAAGCAGAACAGAGGGAAATTGTTTTGTGACACGGGATCTTCCCATTTCTGTTTTACTGTCTTCCCCATCCTTTGAATCGATTGGATTCAGAATGAAGTACTGTGGTCCCTTCTAACCCCTCTCCCTGCAGCAGTTCCTGTGCTTATGATAGGCCTCGATGTGTCCACTTTGCCAAAGGCTGCCTTCCCCAGCAGCCCACCTGAGCCGCAAATGTTCTGCATGTGGTTTTGGGGTTAAGCTGCATGCTGACACTGACTCTATAGCAACAGAGACAGTGCAGATACTGAAGCTGTGCCTGCAGATAGATGAAATACCTTTGTTGATAGTCTTTTTGAAGAAGGGAAATGGAAGTGGGAAAAAAGTGAGGGAAAAAGCAGGTCAAAAGCAGAGCCTTGCTGAGAAGATGAAAGGGGTTAGAGTTTGTTTCTATGGTATGTACCAGCTGATTAACTTTTTGCTTTGACTTTTGCAAGTTACAGTCTCCCTTTGAGGAGAGTTTGAGGGCCACCTTGATAGGCATTGTCAATCGCAATAAGTAATAAAATATGTCTCATGGGGTGCCTTGCCCTCCACAAACTATTGGTGTGTCCCAATTGTCCTTTGTGAGGGGTGGAGCTTCCCTGTGCTGGAGGCTGGAAAGCAAACTCCCTGAACACTGTCTATTTCTGATAGCAGGGGTATCCCCAGTGAGCTTGTGAAGCATTCTGGTCTTTCAGAGGACACAGTGATCCAGCCCATCACCTGGGGTGAAACATGCATTGGCAGTATGCAGTGTATCCTCTTTCCTAGCTGAGGATGGGACTTGCTTGCACCTCAATAATGCTTTTAGAAATAGCCTTAACTTTGGTTGTGCTTAATAATCTTATGCTATGGGTCTGTTGAAGCAGTGTGCTGTTTGGAGCTACAAAGTGACCGGTTGGACACTTGGATGCAGCTCCTTTCTCTGACCCCTGTACTCTCAGCTGATGTTGACACAGTACCCGTGTCTTTCTGAGTCTCTGTTCATGTAAGTCAAATGGTGAAACAGTTCCTCACACTGTGAAAAGCATCACTTAGTTTTTGGGATACAGCAGCAAATGATACTTATTTAAAGGCAGGGCGATGAGTGGTTTTATTGAACAGTAGAAGGTTAAGGGTTGGGAGGGACTTCAGAGATCATGCAGTCCCAACCTGCCCTGCAATGGATAGGGACACCTCCCACTAGATTAGGCTACTCAAGGCCTTGAACACTGCCAGAGCTGGGGCATCCACAGCCTCTCTGGGTGACCTGTTCCAGTGTCTCACCACCCTCACAGTAAAGAATTTCTTCCAAATATCTAATCTAAACCTTCCCTCTTTCAGTTTGTACCCATTCGCTCTTGTTCTATCACTGCATTCCTAACAAAGAATCTATCTCCGACTTCCCTGTACCCTCTTTGGATACTGGAATGCTGCAGTGAGGTGTCTGTACAACCTTCTCTTCTCCAGGCTGAAGAGATACAATTCTTTCAACCTGTGTTCAATAGGGGAGGTGCTCCAGTCCTCTTATCAATATTGTGGCCTCTGGACTGGCTCCAACAGTTCCATGTCCTTCTTATGTCTCACACCAGTGCTGGATGCAGACTCCAGGTGGGGGGTCTCACAAGTGCAGAGTGGTGGGATTGCCTCCCTTGACCCACTGGCCACATTTCTTTAGATGCAGCCCAGGATTTCCTTGGTTTTCTGGGCTGTGAGTGCACATTGCCAGCACACACTGAGTTGTTCACCAACCATCACCCCAAAATCTTTGCTGGAAGGGCTGCTCTCAGAGTCTTCTCTATCCAGCCTGGGACTGCCCTAACCCACATGTGGGAACTTGCACTGTGCTTGGTCATTGGTTTGCATGAGCCCACCTCTCCAGCCTGTCCAGATCTCTCTGGATGCCATCTCTCCCCTGCAGTGCGCTGAGTGCACAAGGCTTGATGTCTTCAGTGAACTTGGTGAGGGAGCACTTGATCCTACCATCAGCATCTCTGGCAAAAGTGCTGAACAGTGTCAGCCCCAGTAGTGACCCCTGAGGGAACCACACTGCTTCCTCATGGGAGAGGTTGCATGCAGCTGTCATCTGCAGGCTGCTGGGTACAGAATGTCCTATCTTAGGCAGCAGCCCGAGTAGCCTGAGAGCTGCTCTCTCTTTGCCAAAAGATAATTCCCGAAGGTGTCCTCTATTAACTATCCTGACAAGTCCAGAGGACATTTAATTTGCTCAGTGTTTTAGGAAAAAATGAGAATCCTCATTTTGTTTCAGCTGTTGCAGTGAACAAAGTACACTTACAAGGGACTGAGTGGACTTAAATATAGTCCAGCCATACAAGCTATCACTGCTGTGAAGTTGCTTGATCTGAAATAGCTGTGGTTCCCATCAGCTAGAATTCTGATCAGGGGAAGTACAAGTACATTGTTGCCTCTGTGCTTTGGGTAAGAAATTTTTTCCTGAAATAGACTTTTTTGGACAGTGAAGGATTTTATTTTCTCTGTTGTCCATCTGGTTCCTTCATCCACATCTGGAATACTATGATTACCCAATCCACAGCAACAAAGATAATTTAAGTCTTAAAAAGACAGCAGGAGCTTGTGGAATGGATTTATAGCTTATTAGGGTGCCTGTGTATTTTCTCTCTGTCTAAAGAATGTTTGCATTATTGTGTCATTTTTAAGAATGAAATTGCCCTTGGGGAAAATTACAATCCACCACAAAAATGTACTTGAGAGTAGCATTGTTTTCCTAGAAATCACAGTAAATACAAGAAGCACTATAGGTAAATAGTGAAGCTGCAGAATCTGTTTCTTGGGCAGTTTAGGGCAAAAGAAGAAATATTCTTCAAATAATTGGCAAAGCAGGATAATTGCTTTTATTTTTGTTATAAGTTGGATGTGGTATATCTGTGTGGCCCAGTAGAAAGCAGATTACGCTAACACTTTTCAGAACTGTTGAAGTCTTAAGACAATGCAAATCAAATAGACGAAATCCAGTGTCATTTAATGCTTTTGTTGCTAAGTCCTTAACAAAGGAGGGCAGAAGATAAAAGGTTAATCAAAGGTGACTCTTATATGGTGATTTTTATGGCAGGGTGACAGAAACTGTGACACAAGGGTTTCTTTTCATTCCCCTTCATTTTGTGTGTCTCCCTACTCCTTTTGCACTGTGCAAGCTTGGCAGGTCTGTTGTGCCTTCTGAACCTGGTAAGTCATTACATGCCTGGCTGGCTGCAGTAGAGGACTGGCCCATGAGCTCAGGGCAGTGGGGCAGGAGGTGGCACTGTTCACTCTCTGCTGGCCTCGAGGTTGCTTCTGGTCCAGAACTTCCATGAATGAGGAATTCCTGTTTTTCAAGGAAGGCATGACAGAAAAAGCAGAGGAGAGCTCTTTAAAGCAAAGAGGATGGATTTTAGTAAATTGTGAAGACGACCAGCAGGAAGATGTGACAACCTCGTGTGGCAAGAGTTATGTGACAGAGTTCTGTGAAATGAAGACCAGGACCCAGCTGTCAATTAGCCCAATTCAGTCGGTCAATACCTCTTACAGATCATCTGATTTGATGGGAGAACAAGCACTCAAAACTCTGTTAAAAAATAATTATGAAAACATAAATATGTTAGTGCTTTTCAAAGAATTATAGCTATCCAAATGTCCTGGAACTTCCCACAGAAAATATATTTTGACCAAAGATGTAATGCCAGAAATCAAAACAGCTGTATTTTCCTATGCTGACATGCTCCATTATGCTTTAGTGAAGCAATACTCACTTCCTGCTGCTGATTGCAGTCGTGTGCCCTATTTAAATATCTTTTGGGGAAGACCAAGGAGAATGAAGTTATTAAAAATCTGAGTTTCTCTGGGTTCATTTGAAATGAATTATTATTAAGCAATTCTGCCTCACAACTTTTTAGAAAGTGAGTATTTAATTGCTGCTACTCAAATGCATTTTCTTAGGATATGATTCCCCTTTGGACATATTTTCTTTTTAGATAATTTAGTTTTAAAAATGCTGAAAATGGGAATAATGCACAATTAAGGATAAGAGTTGCACCACTCATTAGGGAGTTGATAGACTGACAGAATCATGTTAAATGCAGAGGCAGCAGAGATAAGCTTGATTTCCCCACTCTTGTTTGCCCAGACCATGTGTGGATGTACCTAGAAGTCTGACACAAATAATTCAGGTACATTTGTGCTTCTGTGTATGTTAAAAGGAAACTTGTAATTGATATTTTAATGTGGATAAGGAAAGGCAGAATGACAGAAAAATCTTGGTGTGGTGTTTTTTTGATTATTTTTTTTTCTTCAGGACAAAATATTTGAGAGTTTCTCTGCCTCTTTAATGGTTATTAAAATGATGGAAGAAACATTAGAATAACCCAATGGAAAAGAACAGCAAATTGAAAAAAACAGTTGTAATTGAAATAAGGAAAGAAAACAGCTTGTAAGCTGATTTGAAAAAAATTTAGGGAATTAAAATTCAGCTGAGTAGTCCTTCAAAGACAGAATTTTTTTTCATGGTAGATCCTATTGAGTCTTGCAGTGACATTGCTTCACTGCCTCTGCAAATTAATTTGTGCTTGTAATCTAAGACTCCTAAGGCTAATCTAAGCTTTCCTGTGCTACTGAGTAGGTATAAAATAAATAGTCAATTGATTTGTGTTACTCTACCTAGTTTCAGAAGCACTTATTATACCAAATATCTTTTACTTTTCTGGGCACTCTAGCTCATCTCTCTTTGTTGCTGAGTTGTCATGCAATAGTAAGCATCTTATGGTGCTTACTTTCCAAAATATGACTTTGTTTGTATTCTGACAGCATATTCATTTCATTTCAATTTACGTACATTTTCTGATCTTTCATGTGTTAGTGTCTTCCATATAAAACATTTTTTGTCCAGCTGAGTATTCAGTCCTTGACAGCTATTTATAAGACACTAAAGCTCCATTTTCTGTTTCACACATCAGTTTGCATTGCAGCTTGGGTGGAATCTGTTATGTACTTGTGTGCTGTTTTCTCACACAGGCAAATTCTTTCATTCTCACCACTTCCACCACAAGGTTACAGCTATTTTCTGGACCCAAAAGAATTTTGCACAGACCCAAAAGAATTTTGCAGAGGTACTCGATTCAAAACATCCAAATTTGTTTCCCAACATCTCTTTTTTTATACCTTTCTACCTGGTCCTGTAGATATCATAGTAATTTCTTTCAGACCTTGTGAGTTTTGCTTGGTTCAGCCCCTATAGATCCATTAGGCTGCAGCCTAATGAATTAAAGAATTATAAATGTTAATGATGAAACAGAACTGTGTCCCAGCTGCAACCATCTTCTTGTGTGAGAAATGAGCATTTTTGTACAGTTGACTATAAAGCCTGTCCATTAAATGGCTTCTGTTGTTAAATCTGAGATCCCATAATTTGTTTTAAGGTAAAATAATTTTGAAGTTGCCTAACTGTTGTTTCAAATATTCTTCTTCAGAGAATAGTGATGTAAATGTGTTAACATTTACAGAATAAGCAGCCTTTCAAGGCAGCTACACTAAAATTCCAGAAGCTTAATCACAAAATGTTTCATGGAATGAATCTTGATCATCTTTGGCCAAAGATAGGATCAACTATCAAACTATTTAGGCCGACTGTAGCATCGAGACCAATTAATTGGCTTAATAATATTGGATAATGGACAGAATAACACCCCTGGACAGAAAGGAAGTGTCTCTGTGGGGTTCTGAGGATTTCCACACCTCCTGGGAGTTAATTTTGCCCCCTCTTTAGAACAGGTCAATAGTGCTTATCAGGCATCACACTGCTGTGAGCTGAGGCATTCTGGCTCCTCCTGAAAGTGAAACCAGACATCTTTTCAGAGGCACTTAGCCAAAAAGAGAATTTCCTAGATTTTTAATCATACTCCGTATGTTTTCACCCAAAATACTGTACTTTGGGGCGGTGCTAATTGACCTGATGTTCTGCTTTTAGATTCATGGTAGTAACCCTCAGAGCTAATTTACACAATGTGCTTTGAACTGAACTTGGTAATGCAAATATAATGTCCTATTAGCAAACTGTGAATGGTTCCTGCTGGGATTTGTACAATGATTCTGAGTTCGTTATTACTGTCATTCAATACTGTAGATGGGTAAAGGAAAAATAATTAAACAAAGTAGTACTTTAAATCCCAGAAGGAATGTAAAAGCAACAAAGTTGAAAACCCAGAAGTATTAACTTGTGTTTAATATATATAATCTGTGGAAAGGGAGGGGGAAGCAAGGGTGTGTGTTAAATACTCAGCGTTGCAGCCCAGCCTAATTGGATGGAAAATTGATATCCAGTGAATCATGTATTTCCCCCAAATGATTCTGTATTTCTCCAAATATTAGACTGATAATGTTACATGGAAAATGGCCTAAGAAGCATTTTCTTCTAATCCTCCTTTAAATATAAGTCATCTTCTGAAAGTGTTGCTTGGAGATTTAGCTGTGTGAGTCCTACTGATATCCCTGTAAGTTTCACAGCTAAAATGCGCAAACAGTGCTTTGAAAAGGCCTCTTGCAATCCAACACCGTGGAAGCACTTGCTGTGTGAGCTTTTCTCATTTCTACAACTTGACCCGGTGGTGATAGCAGCAAAATCTATGACCTTAAAGTTAGGAAAATGGTGACTGTTCCTCAACTTGGCATAAACATGCAGGACAGGTACAAGTCCACTTCTATTAGATGGTAGGCAATTTGTCCCAAAGTTTAAAATTGAATTACAAGGGAAGACGACAGAAAAACTACTCTAATTGTTCGACTGACAGATTAGTCAGTCAGCCATGCAACGAGCAGCAGCAAAATTGAAAAATTATTCTCCAGTGTGTTGAACTGTACCACTTGGCTCTACTCACACTTGAACAGAGTGCCCTAGAAAGTTGGCTGTGATCTGTTCATCTGACTAGTGGAGTTTTCCCTGGGCTCAGTTCTTAAGCAGAACCTTTCAACCTGCTCCTCATCATAGCTTTTTTTCCCTCCTATTTGACTCCCTCCACTTCTCATTTCTCCAGTAGTTTCTGGGCAGACTGTCTCTCTTAAACTGTTAACTTTGCAATAATTGGACTGGATACCTGAGTGGGAAACCTGAGTCATCTTCTCTGTTTTCAGGCTGTGAGATTCATAGAAAATTTCATTCCTTAGGTGTTGCAGCCCAGGTTTGTTGTGATCTAGTTGGTGAACAATTCCATCTGCTTGTCCACCTTTTTCATGAAGGAGTGATGAGAAATGGATGGATGTTGGCTGTAGAGCTGATTAGTTTGTCCTGATAGTGTCCAGAAGAAGTTACTGCTGCTCTTGCACCTTAGTGAGAAGGTTAAAAGAGGAGGCACAATTCTAGTCCTAATGTTGGACATTTTGGAATAGCCTCATAATGCTCTTCTTGCTGCAGGTATTGGGATGTTCTGAAGATTTCGAGCTTGTCTTTTGCCAGAGTTGGATTTCTGGCCCATGTCTTCAAAACTTAAGAAATTGAAACTTTCCTTTTCAAGGTGACACTTGAAAAATAATTTAGGTCATGAAGATTACATCAACCAAGCATGTGAAATCATACCTGAAGAACATTTGGTATTAGAAAATGTTCAATTAAGCTATTGTAGAAGAATCTACATCAGCCACTGGGATGTTGCTTCAACATCACCAGAATGACCAGTAAAGCATCCACAAACTGCTGTCTCAGGAATCCTTACTAGCTTGTACTTAAAAGTTTTCTTTTCTAGAGGTGGCTTAAACACTGCAAATTTGGTGCAGACAGCAAAACCACAAGTAAAATTCCCTGTAGTATTGAATGATTTACAGCTTAAGTGAAAGAGCAAAGCAGAGAAAATAT